>WBNO01019914.1:6215-60710 GCA_013400575.1 Peucedramus taeniatus
ATGCCCTTTGTCTTCACTTTTCAATTCTTTCCATGAGGCTTGTTTAGGTAAAACCTATCAATTAGAGGGTTACCTTTTAAAACAGAATTCTAATATTCTTCAAAGTAGATAACACTTTTATGGTGTACCTTTCTTATGTTCTTTACAATATAATTTTGTGGAGTCATTTACTTATCATAAAGTCAGTACTAAGTAATAATAAAAATGCAAACACCCATATTTACAAGCTTCACTATACCATGTGTTACATACTGTAGTAATTAAACATTAACTAGTAACCTGAAATCACAGCAGCATGTGTTCTTCCTTCCTCAAAGAACTCTTAATGCAGGGGGATAAGTTTTTTCCTTGAACACACCGTCTGTTCTTTATTAGGTTCTGCTTGTCCATTAGAACTCTCCCCAAGGCTTTTATGAGAGAGACACACACACAGGCTTCCACAAATCCAGTTTGGTTCACATAATTCCAGATTTTAAACCATTTAGCCAAATTTGGTAACGTTCTTAGACATGTAAG
Organism: Peucedramus taeniatus; assembly: GCA_013400575.1. Taxonomy (NCBI): domain Eukaryota; kingdom Metazoa; phylum Chordata; class Aves; order Passeriformes; family Fringillidae; genus Peucedramus; species Peucedramus taeniatus. The sequence continues at coordinate 6,732 of WBNO01019914.1, forward strand.
ACAGGAAGCAAAAAAAACTGTGAAATATTAACAATGCTTCCTTTTGGCAAACAGTTTAAGTAGTAAGGAGCTTGCCCTCTCTCTTCAGCATTTAAAGGATTTTATACTTCCTGTACTCATAAAAGGAGAAAAAAAAGGTTATTTTTTTAAAGGTCATTGTTATTACACTGTGTAGCTGTCTTTAAAATTTGGTTTATTCTTCCTTTTAAAACAGAATAAGAATGCTAAATTATTATATCCATATTCATGACACTGTTTTGAAGAGAAAAATATGGTTATGACATCATAGAAAGTTTAAGCAGTAGTGTAGGAAAACAAAAATTTCCTAATTTCCTAATTTCCAAGTATTTCAACTGTATACATAAAAACAAAACTATCCGTGTTTTTGACACACCTTTCTTTCCGGGTTTTAATGAGCAATGAACACCTACACCAAAGAGAATCAAGTACAGAGGTAAAAACACTGGGCAAATATCCAGGAACAAACATAAAACTTCCTATTCAAGCCAAGCAGTTTGCATTAACTTTTGGCTGGTGGATATAACAATGACAAATAGTGCAGATTCTTCTTTCTCCTGAAAATAAAGCAAGCAGTTACGTGAAATTAAATAAGAATAAAAATTATGCCTGTATTTCATTTTTTTCCTAAAATGTTGATTAGATTTGACTTTCCCTTCCCCCACCACAGTAAATCTAGGAGCTCTCTTTTCCATCTATAATATTCACACTATACCATATTCTCAGGAGTTTGATATTAAGTGGAATGCCAGCCATCTGTTTTTCAGCTAGAGATTTTATTATCTGCTCCATTTTCCTGAAGACAGTTAATCCTCTCTTTAGTACAAATATTTTGGGGACAGCTAGTAGTACTATTAACACTCAAGTGTGTGTGATGTATGAGGAAACAATTTTACCAAGCTTACACTTTCTTTCTGAACAAATGATACAATGAATTTATAAAAGACTACCATTAATGTTTTTTAAACATGTTCATGAAAACCTGAGAGTATTTTTCATCTACTGGATACACTGTATACCCAGTCACTTTTCAATAATAAGAATGCCCAGCTTCATTACATTTGCAGTTTCCACAAGCATAGAACACAAATTTTCTCCATGCTTGTATGTCTATCCAAAGAACAATTAACAACAAATATAAGCACAAATTCACTTTCAGCTATAAACTTAAAAACCTTTCCTTCTGAGAATTCATATAAACTTCATTCACTGGGTATATGCCTTCATCTGACAAAAATTCATTTTAACTACCAAAAGAGGAGATTTTTCAAGAACAGTGCAGGTCCCTCGTTGAGGTGAATGTGAGACTATCTCCAAACACGGAGAGGAGGTAGTATTGCTCTGAACCAGCTAAAACAATAAGTGGTATTTGAACTGCTGGTTGAAAGGTAGAGGCACTGGTAATCATTATTTCCCCTTGTTTGTTCAGGACCTTCCAACAAAACAAACAACCTTTTTGTGATTGGATTGACATGGTGTTAACAATGCATTTAATGCCCAAATCAGTATGAATACAGGTAAAGCTCCTACTAATACCAGTACCAGGATGTTAAAGCCATCTATTTTCTAAGCAACTCTAAACAGCCACACATAAAAAAAAAAGTCAAATCTTCCCTCCTTTAGCAAATAAAGCTAACATTCACCAGGCCACGTCATATAGCAACCACGGGTACTGTATGAGCCACACAGCCATCTGTTAAACGCTCGCCTACTGTACCTGCAATCCGTTCTGCAATCTTAGCTTCTGTAGCTCTGTCTTGCAATTCTAAGTCCAGTTTCATTGTCTTCAGCTCCTTGTCCTTTTCAGCCAGCTTATCTTGAAGCTGAATTGAACAAATGGACAGTAAGATTCTTATCTGGCTGAAACTGTCAACCAGTAATTCAACCACAATAAAATTGCAAATAACAATTTCTCACCCCCAAAATATAAACACTAAGCATTAAAACAGAAGTTCAATTTATTATATTTATTTTTTTAAAGAACAATTGTTAAGAATGTATTTTTTAACATCTGGTCTATCTTCCTCTGTGAGACAAGTAGCAATGCACATGCCATTGTTTTCATTTGGGATTCTCTTCCTCAGGTATCACCAGCTGTAGTCCTTCTTGCTAAGGAAGTTCAGAATTGCATGGAATATAATGTAGGTGGTTGCATGAATAGCCTGTTTCCTACCAAGATGCAGACATCACAGTCTGAAAAGACTGGTGTAAAATCATATTTTTTCATATTCTTCATCAGATCGAAGATTGGTATTCTTTCACATATCAAGGCCTTTCTTTTAAAGGGTATTCACTAAATCTGTTCTTGGACAGATATCTGAACTTGAATATTCAATGACACCTCATGGAAAGACTAGAGACTGTTAGGTTGTTTAGGCACACGCAACCACAGCTAAGACTAGAAGCAATGCAGTGTTTAAGGAAGATGGAATTTTCTCCCCTTCAATAAAGCCAAGTTATCAGGGCACATTAATTATCTAGGCCACATATACAGAAGCATGAGAAGAATGAGCTCCAGATTCTACCCATGAAATCCTGGTCTAGTCTTTGGTCTTCATAGGTTTTTATCCAGGGTGTAAGAATATATGCCATTGATCAAAAAAGTCAGAGAGTAGGTTGATGACTTTTTTTATTAATTCAAGAGACATAGTTGTTAAGCAGATACTAAGAATCCAAAATGACAGGAAGCCAGTGATTGGTGCACTAAAATAAATAACAAAACTAAATCAGGCACAGTTTAAAATGTATGTTTTGCAAGGCAATTATGAAAAAGCAAATATTGTTATCTTGAATATCTGAATTGTACCTTTTTATTTTTGGCCCTCAGAGTGTCCAATTCTTTTAAAAGGAATGCAGTTTCTGTTTTTCCACCTAAATCTTCAGCATCATTCCATGAGGATATAAATGCAGGGAGCATCCTGTTATCCTTTCTTTCTACACTGCTGTGTTTTGGAAGGGAAAAAAGAAATGAAAAATTATTTAAAAACCAGTTGTTATTCTATCCCTCTGAAACAAAATGCACAGAAATAAATTATCAAAACTTGTTAACAAACTTGTCAACCACTGCAAATATATTAAATAGTCAGAAAAAAATGGATGCCCTTCTACCACTTCTTAAAGCTGTAATTCTGAAAAGAATCTGTAAATCTGGAATAGTAAATAAATATCCTACAGTATTAAGGCAAAAACCAGATTAATATAAATGGGCTATGAAGCCTATAAACAGCAAATGCTTAAGGAAAACAAATATTAAAAACCGTTGCTTAACACAGAGAAAAAAGTAATAAAACATTTGGGGATCAAAGTGATGAGCAAAGTGATGAGCAAAGTGATGCTCAGGTTTAAGCAAACCAAATTTTTTTGTAGGATGATTCCACAGGAAGTGATATGAGAATATCCATAAAAAAAGATCTAGGAATTCATCTTTAAGAAATCTGTAAAGTGATTCTAAATATTATAACTGACAACAGGAATTCCATATTGCAAGCCACTTGGAGTTTTAAATGAACTTACTAGCTGTAGACAACTTAAAATGAGACAAGATTCAATGGCCAGAAGAAGTCTCTCAAAGTAAGACTCTCCTAAAACTTCTTGGGTATCCATTGTTACTCACAGATCACTCAGATCCCACTTGTAACATGGCAGCAAAATCAGAAAATGAATTAGCAGAAAGCAAACTAGCAAGTATTTTAAATATTTGCTTTCTTTAAGCATTTCTGGTTATACACTTCATAGCTAATAACCAGTAAGAAGTAGCCACAGAAAAGCTATACCTTCTGAACTCCTGTTTCCACTGTAGACATCACTTTATGTGTAATTCACATCCCAGAAAGATAAAGAAAGCTATCTATTGCTCCAAAGAGTCATTCTGTTAGGCAGACAGTTGTCTGTACTCAGCCACCCTTTTTTCACCTGCTTCCACTGTATTTATTTTCTCTTCCCTTCTCCTTAAAACTAAAAGTGACAAATCACACTGACAGTATACCAGGACCACCATCTAAAACACAAATCAACACTGACTTAACATTTTCTGGGCTTTTCTATATCAATAAATGTTAACATATATTCTAATTACAATCTATTTAGGCAAAGACAAGTTTTGGCATATAGCTTTAGGATCCTACATACAACATACTTGGAGCTGAGATAGTTCAACATGATGACTGGTATGGGGGGTTAATCTTAGTGTTCCAGACAAGCCTGATTGCCAGTGGGAGTGGCACTGGTGAAAGGAAAATGAACAATTTTTGGGTGATTCTGTGCTGGGCTCTACCTAAGCACTCTGGATTATACTTGGCATTTAGTGCAGGATGCTATGCCCTTACAGAAAATCTCAGTTGCTAATGTGAAAAGGCAAAAAGGAAAAGGAAAAAGTGTTAAGGATTGGGTTTGGCCCAAACAGTCAGTGTTAGATCATAATGAACATAACAAAACTGGGTGTAGAATCTGCTAGACAGGTGAGGAATCAGTGTATTTTTCAAAAGTATTTAATAGGGCTTTGCAGCCTTGATCCCATTTTCAAAAACAACTCTGACAAGTTAAAAATTGGTATTCAGACTGCCTAAGCCACTCAAAACTGGTAGCATGTTCCCTAACCAGTTGTCTAGTCAAAGATATAACGAGCCAGCTACTTATACCTTTGTACATTGTGTCATATATAGAATGAGTGTATACATTTCTTAAGACTGCTATAGAGGGCCACTGCTCAGTAAAAACACTAGTGACAAAAAATGACCAAAATTAATGACACAATAAAATCTTCAGAGTCTCTATTAAACTTTTCAACCATATTAGCCAGTCCTGATTCCTGTCACAGACTGCTACAAGGTATTATTACAGTGTCTCATCTTTACTCTTCCAGCTTCATCTGGACTTCACCCTACTTTTATTCCTGCTTCCTACTCACTCATCTGTTTTAATTCTGTTCAGCATGCATTTTCAAAATTCTCTGTAGAGATCACAATCATCAAAATACCCACAATGTGTGATATAAACCATTGCAGTGACCATATTTTCTATGAGTGCTAGAGAATACAGAAATGCTACATTCCACAAGGGAAGAAGGGCAGATATGATGAGTCTAAGTAAAAAGATGACTTACTGATTCTTATGTGGGAACCAAATTTCCCTATATTTACTCAAAAATCCATGTGTATATTGTCAATAATTTTAATCTAGAAAAACTATATAGAGAGATATTTCTTGGGTTTACCTTGATTCTTCAGAACCAGAATTACAGACAGTTAGGACTCCTCCTCTTTGACTGGTTACTCGAAAATCTGAAAGTTTTGGTGCCTCAGTTTCTGCCTGGATAAAAAATTCTGTGGATTTTTGAGAACTTTTATAAAACTGAAGTTCAGCACAAGGGTCTTCTTTTTTCTGATCCAAGATGCGTGTTCCTAATTGGGAAGAGAAGTAAACATTTTCTCATTTGGAGAATGAAGCACAAACTTGAGATTTTTCATTTGAAAATGGCTCGTTATAAGAATATAATACAGTAACAGCAAAGGAACAAGTGATTTGGTTTCAGATTCACAATTTCTTTGTCCCTTCACTAAGGAATGAGACTTGTTACCTACAGTATGGATGGATGTAGGAATTACAACCCATTAAGTGGATTTTTCTCATGGAAACATGAAAAATTCTTCATTCTTCTTTCCTAATCCCTCCTCCCCCTTAAATGACCTCTTAAAATAATGCTGACTGTAGAAAATTATTTACCTATCTCTTACAAAATTCAGCTCTACTACAGTGAGATATGATGAACTTCTGCTATAGAGAGGGAAATCTTTAGGTTATAACTAGACTCTTACTTATAGTGAGGTTTCTTTCAAATCCATTTTGGCTACAAAAGGAGTATCATCAAGCTGTAATTAGCAACAACAAATTTAAAGCACCATTATTCATTCCTTGAGAGTGTGAGGTACAGGCTCATACAACTGAAGAACTTGAAGAATGCAAAGCAGAAATTGTGCCAAAGGGAAAAATTATCTGATTAAAATGTTGAGTGTGATAGCTAGTTCTCTTAGCTTGGCTACTAGGTATTTTTAGGACATATTTCTGATATCAAGGCATTTAAATGAAAGAAAGATCCACATACCACGAATGCTCTTTCATAAAGTAAGAACAAGTACGTTTTAATTATAGAATTATATTAAAAAATGAGAAGGAAGCAGCCTAAAACCACTGGAAATGGAAAAAAGGTGCATATATTTTTCATTCTTTCATTTAGACTAGTAGAGAACAAACATTGGAGCTTTTGCTTATTTAATAAAGTTAGTGTTTCCAAACGTTTTGGATAAAATATAGGGCATATATTATTTGATCCACCTTATAACATCCGCAAAAATAATAAGAAACTGTCTATACAGTTGAAATAAAGTAGAAATAGACCAAAAATACAAATCAATCAGTATCAAGTTGCCATCTTGCAGGTAAACACAGTTATAAGCCCAATTTCCAAGTAAAAAATACTGAAAACTGTCTCTCAAGTGTGTTGCAATAGATTCCTCTTTCCTTAAATGAGGAAAAACACACACAAGAGCACAGGAAACAGCCCAAGGGCCCCAAGAGATGACCTGGGAATTGGCTGGAGTCAGTGTAACAACGTCCTATATGACGCTATGCGTTACCACCTATAGGAAAAAGTTATGGGACCCACTGCTTATCTCTATTCTCTGCATCCACTTCAGCACAAACTTATTTGAATCCACTCTAAACATTTCTGTAAACTGCAAACACTGATCTTTACACTAGAAAAACAACACTCAACAGAAAAACCAAAGCATCTTTGTTTCTTAGCATGTGGGGACCATTACCATAAAATATTTTTTGATATTACTACTTTCAGTACTGTGATTGAAATGTGTTCCTCATATAATTTCACAGCTAGTGCAGAAATTGAACACAAGGCCACAGCCACCTGGATTCTTCGAACAAGTGTACGCTGTTTCCACTGGCTTGAAATCCTGCAGGTTTTTGAGCAGATTTTCTCTGAAGTGCTGCTACATCTAAAAACTGGATTTCATCTCTTATTCTTCCTTACAGTAAGGAGAAAGGATCTCTAAAGAAACATATGTTAAAAAAAAATCACCAAATATACTCTAAGAACCTGACTCAATTTGGGAGTGACAATGCATAAGGGAAAAATTTTGAATCCTTTCCAGTAAGTACTATCTGAAAATTAACCTAGTGTGAATTTCCAAACTTACAAAGCATTTTATATGGAGTTGTGTTTCCCATTTGATTTATATTATAAAGAACTTCCTATGAAATATCTTGTTCACTTCTCCTGTATCAGATGCAGTGTCTGTATAAATGCAGCTGCAAATGATACTGTCACATGCTGCAGGGGAGGTGCAATGCTTCACTTGCCATGACAACTTTTCCTCCTTCTCCTCTCTAGGGCATCCACTTATTCTATAAGCTATATATATGTGCAGTGCCTCAAGCGAAGTGTGCTGCATTCTGTGGGCGAATTCAAGCACAACATATATCTGTTGAAATAACCAGTGATGGTATTGCCAGGAACCTTTGTTCCTTGCTTAGCACCATGGTACTCTGGCCCTACGAAAGTTGGAGAAGAAAAAATTCACTTCAAAGAGCTAAAAAGTTTAGATGATGTTTTAGGCTGCTTCTATTCCCTTAGCATGAGAACAAGTTTTTCTTATTTTCACAGTTGCTGTTTTGTTAACTTGCTCCTTTCACTCCAGGACTTTAAGTAGAGATCACAGAAGGGTCACTGAAGTTGGCAGAGACCATTGGAGATCACCTTGCTGTCACCTCAATCATTTGTAACAGGAAGATGTCCCCACCAACTTCCAGATCACCTGAGCCCTGCTGCTGTCCTTCCAGCATATCATTAACATCACTGTAGTACTCCATGAGAACCTGGACCTTTGAACATGAGAGTTCTTCCAATTCTCTGAAGAAGGCCTCATCTACTTAACCCTCCTCCATGCCCCTCCCTCTTAGGAGAAGGGTCAAGGCAAAGACCACCTGGGTTCCCACGCCCTTGGTCATCATGTCCAGAGCCATACAGTCACATGCAACACTCCCAGGCCACCCCAACAGTATCACTAATGCCTACATGGAAGAGCAGCAGGGAGTAAGAGGGTCAGATGAGCATTAGCAGGCTTTCTATAACATTCTGAGTATGAGCTGTAAACAAGAAGCAAAGGTCTCTAGACGACAGGTCAGTTCAGCAGGCAGGATTTCGTTTTTAAAACCAGATGTGAACATGACAGCATGATGAGGTAAATATCTGCATTAGCAGCTGCACTTCTGCTAAATCCTTGGGCCATGTCAAGATACATGTTTTTAACTGTAAATCACTGCAGCTAAAAAAAAAGAGAATTTAGAATAGTACTGTATTGGCATTTATTAATGCTAATGCTGCTTCTTTAGACAACATACATTTGCAGGACACCTTTTCATCCAAATTCAATTCCCTCAAGCACATGGGTAAGACTAAGTAGCATCACAGGAAGGCTGTAAGTGGCATTCTTGGAAGTAGGTGAAACACAGAGGACCTTTTTTTTCTCCACTGGCTTTGTAAGAGAGAAGATGTTGGCAGCCTCTTTCACCCAAAACTGAAAGCACTCTGTCTAAGGGCATTAGGTGAGAGGTTTTTACTCATTTAATAAAGCTGTAATGTTTTTTTTTTTAATCAACATGCGAAATTTGTCAGTAGATGCTTTGGGGAAGGCATTTTGAACACTGTCAGATCAATGGACATAGAATTAATTCTATTTTTAAAACAATTTTATTCTTCATATAGCCCATGACCCCCACTTCAAATAATTTAGGCTTTGGTACATGGTAGCTTGTCTTGTTGCTAAACTAAGTAGCAATTTTAATCAATGCTCCTCAGTGCTTTTTTTCCTCATGCCTCCTGCAAATCGTATTGCGCTCTAATTACCAATGCTGCAGACACACACTGGGGAGTAAGTAGCATTTGCAATAATCTGGCTGCACAGGGAACATCAGAGAAAGGGTAAAACAGCCTTGCAAGCTTTGGAAAAAATTATGTAGATTTCATTAAGTGGTACCACCACTACTGATTCTGGTTCTTGAGTATACTAAACAACATTTTTTCCATATAAAATAGTACTAGTTCAGTAGCCCAGATTAATATTTCACTATAGGGAGAAGCTGAACAGCTGATCTTCTGTATGTATTTATCTTGAATGAATAGCTTGTTCACATTGCGGGAAAGAAAAGCAAATGTTAAGAAGAAGGAATATGAAGACACTAGAATTAAATCTGGGAATTGATTGTGAGGGACGTAAGGGGAAGATAATGCTGTCATGGCTTCAAACAGTAAAGTCAGAACAGAATTCAATGTTGTTAAGCTGAGAGTGGTTAAAAAGTCAAGCAAAAACATTAAACTCATAATACTGTGCAGGCACCCACTTTTCCTCACAGCTTCCTCTGAGAAGTGGGGGCTAAGTACCAAGATCAGGGAAAGCACTAGAGAATCCCACTCCAACAGTCATAAATGCACAGAAGATGCACATTCAACTGGAAGATGAAATAGGCAATAGCTTCCCTTGTTATACCACTCAGCATATTCAGCAGTCCCATCATCCAGCAGAAGCTGGGTGGACTCCCCCTGTCTACAGTCTTTCAGCACCCTACTAAAATGCACTGATCACCTCAGAGGTTTGCAGGGAATCTCCACAGAATAAGGGAAAACAAACACCCAATGGAGCATGCACACAGCACCTCAAAATACAGGACTTGCTACAGATCTGGTTGCAGATAAGTATGGGGAAACTAGAAACTCCAGGAGCACCAAATCAGCTTCAAGTGTAATAATACTTACAGCTTGCTACCTGTAGCTTACTAGTATTTGTTTTAAGCTGGTCTGTGGACCAGACATAGTATGTTCTCATCTGTCTGCAAAAGACTGCATGAGTGAACGAACCCCTAGAGGGATGGCAGTAAGAGGCATAATACAAAAAAGCAAAAGCAGAAAGGAAGAGAATGAGGGATATACACCCTGGGAGCAGGAGCAAAGATGACTGAAAATTCAGTAGCTATGACACTGTGACACTGTCAGATTAAAAACATTTGAAAAAACAAAACATTGATGATGTATTTGAGGAAGTCAACCTCAATTAATAAAAACCTCCAGAATTCCTCCTGTTAATCATAGAATCATAGAATATTTTGGGTTGGAAGAGACCCTAAAGATCGCCTAGTTGCAACTTCACTGCCGTGAGCAGGGAGGCCACCCATGAGATCATGTTGTCCAGGGTCCCATCCAGCCTGGCCTTGAAAACTTCCTAGGACAGGGCATTCATAAATTCTCTGGACAACCTGTTTCAGTGCCTCACCACTCTGTGGATGAAGAATGCCTCCAAATATCTTACCTAAATCTCTCCTCTTTTAATTTGACACTGTTCCCCCTTGTCCTATCACTACCTGCCTGTGTAAAAAGTTGCTCTCTTTTTTTATAAGTCCCCTTCCCATACTGGAGGGTCCCAGTGAGGTCTTCCCAGAGCTCTCTCTTCTCAAGGCTGAAAAACCCCAGCTCTCTCAGCCTGTCTGTCTTCACAGGACTTGTTCTCCAGCCTTCTGATCATCTTCCTGGCCAAGTCTGGATTTGCTGCAACAGGCCCACACTTCTTTTGTGCTGGGGCTCCCAGACTGGATGCAGTACTTCACATGGGGTCTCAGAGGGGCAGAGTGGAAAGGTGCAATAATTTTCCTCAGCTTGCTGGCCAGACTTCTTTTGATGCAGTCCAGGATGCTGTTGGCAGTCTGGGCTGCAATAATGTATTTTTTCTTCTCAGTCTAAACAAAAACACAACTTCAATGTCTGTGGGGTTTGGTTTTTTTTTTTTTTTTTTTTTTTTTTTTTTTTTTTTTTTTTTTTTTTTTTTTTTTTTTTTTTTTTTTTTTTTTATAAATTTTTTTTTTTTTTTAGTTTTTTTTTTGGTTGTTTGTTTGTATACTATCAAACATTTTGAATTTCAAACAAGAGGGAATATTCACTATCCAACAAAACTATCTACACAAGGAGCCACCCTGGCCCTATACAAAACTAACCTGTTTCCACTGGAATAACAGGACACACTTCCTATGGTTTAAAGGAACTTGATCTTGCCCCACTACAAATTACACATATACAACACTTGTTGCAGTAACTATGCATGTAAAAGCATTATTTAGAACTTCACCTTCATTTCCACTTGACTAACTGCTATTCTTTATTATTGGCTTTCAAATTATCTAATGTTTTTCCTACAATAATAAGACTAAAAACAGCCTGATAGCCACTAAATTTTCAAGCTATGCAAATGAAATTAGTACTATGGCTGAATATTTCTTTTTGAGCTGAAAATTATGAGTCAACCATTTTGTCAAAAGACAAACATTCATTCACTAAGCTATTTAACTACTGGAACTTCTACCAAACAGAATGACTGTGAAAGACTCAGACTGTTCAACAGTTTGCCCTTTACTGAATGATTAAAAGGCATAAATCCTGAAAATGAGTAGGAACTGAAATTCAAGGCTTTTGTAGGCATAAATATGCAAAGAAAATGAGTCTGGTGGAAGAAATCTGATCCTATTGTCAGGCATTAGGGATAAGAGTTGGTTTAGGTCTTATGCATTTTCAGAATGCCTGTATTTTACTTTTTCATTCATATTTGAGCTAACACAGATGCAATATACATGATTTACATGCATATGTCAAAGGTGTTTATTAGTTTTGACTCATTTCCTCACTGTTTTATCTTTCCCATGACCTACAAAAAATTTTCAGAGTTAATCCTAAAAAAAGGTGCTGTAGCTAATTTTCAAGAAAGTCATTCCTGTTTCAGGAAAACAATTACAAAAGGTCAGTACAAAAATAAAAGATCCATAATACGTGCTTTCTCCAAAACAAACAACATGAAAAAGTGAAGCTTTATTGTCTTTGGACTTACTACAGATTTACTTATGTTAGCAATTATTTAGGCCCCTTCAGTGCAGTGTAGTATACTGAGACCAAGTAATCTGCAACTAAGACCAAATTGTTGTCCATTCATGATGCACTTTTCCTGACGTTTAAAGAAAACTGAGCAAGCTTCAAGTTATTTAGTATACAAGACTATTCAGCAGGACTCTAAGACCTCACTAAATCACTTCTGCAGCATGGAAGAATGACAGTCATAGGAACCTGATAACAAGCAAAGACGGAGCTCAGAGTAGATTTGTAATACAAAGCTAATTCCTTTTATTTCTCTGTGCTCTGCCCAGCCAAAGTACCATGTATTACCTGCCAAACCCTTGGCAGTAGCAAAGAGGAAATCACAACATAGATGCATTGTACATTCAGTGCCCCAACAACACATGACCATGGGCCCTGCAGAGAGCATCATGGGTCAGCTCAAAAGAATGGGGACTATCAACTTACATTTAAGTAACTCTTACTCATAAACGTGCTGGATTTATCTCTGAGGTAGGATATTTCCTCTCACTTTAAGATACACATGACAGATGTTCATTGAAATAAGCCTTGGAAAGAATATTTTTATGGAGACTCTCACAGATATTTTTTAGATGTGTAAGTGCCGTGATAGACATTTTAAAGCTATTGAGACTAAGGCACAGAGTGATGAAGTAACTGCATTGAGGTCATTGAGCAAGCCATGGGTCCTGGTTCCAGCCAGGACAGGGTGTATTTCTGCAGTAGACAGGAGGGCGCATGCCCTGAGGGTGGATGGTCATGAGCGGCACAGAATATGGGAGAGAACGAGCCAGTTTTTGGGAAAATTCTCTGCTCCAATGGTTTGGCAGTTTATCCCTGAACAAATGCAAGACCCTGTTTAAAGTGGCAGAATGCTGCACTGCAAGAAAAATGCTGTGGCAACTCCAGAAAGGAGCAATTTATTGCAGTGTGCTGGGCCCTGGCTACTCTTTACTGGACACAGTTCAATACTGGAGAACACCCTCCAGGGGAGGAGTAGGAAAGCAGACCTACAGGCACCATGGCCTCTCAAACTGCAGCTGAACCAGGAGAACAACCCGTGCCAGTAGCATTGCCCCTATACAGAAGAAGAAATCCAAGACCAAATCAGTTTGCTCAGTGAGGAATAAAGAGGAAACAGGGCCCACGGAACAGGAGGAAGAGGCAGGGCCAGAGATAAGCACCTGATCCCTATTACCTCTGGAGAGGGTATTTCAAGGACCCAAAAGAGCATCATTGGGCTTTTGGGATAGCTGCTGTAGAGACAGAAGAAATTAGACAGCTGAATACCTCTCCTGGTGTCTCAGAAGGCTCTGTTCTTTGAATGACAGCAGTCCTGAGTGGGCTTGAATAGGAAACCAGAACTGCCCAGGGATTTTCGAAATCATCACTAACAGGCCTGAAGGCAAAAATTTTGGATTATCAGGTGGAAAATGTCCCAGTTCCAGCAATGACAGGGTTAATTTTTGTAGTAGCCAGGAGGGGACATGACCAGGACACAGACATTATTCTATACAGCCTCACATCATGAGGACTCTTTTCTGGGAAGACGGGGCACCTTCTGGTCCAGAAAATGTATTGGAGGGAGCCATCCAGTTCTGATCATTTTTGGGGGGAAAGGGTGCTCTATTACTGAGCATGCTGCATTTTTCTCCTGAATTGTTTCTTTTCCTATACCCTCTGTCATTAGTATTTTTGCTGTTACAGTTTGTTTTCTTATCTCATTGGTGTTCCCAGTAATTTGCTTTTCTCTCAACCTGTGATCTTTACCTTTTGTGGCTCCAGTTGAAGGGGTGGGGGGGAGCTGCATGAGGTTTTAGTGGGAGTGCTGAACTGGAGAATACCATTCCTAAACCATGACACCATGACAGAAGGAAAAACTGGAGAAGTCGAAGGCGCTGGATCCACACTGCATCTTGGAGCCTATGCTACCTCACTGATGGCCCTCCCTGCTCTTTTCTCCTGCTCAAAGACCTCAAATTCCACTCTTTTCTGTCAGAGATGTTTTAGAAACTAACATCTACTGTACTTCAAGAAAAATACCACTTTTACTTATGAATGGCTAACATTTATGCAATAAAAAAATTAATATTAATTATAAGTAATTAAAATAGTATCCTTTGACACTTTATGATGATAATTTTAATTCATATGACAGGTTAGGTTACAGTATTTGTATACTGGAAGACAGTTGTGCAATGTACAATATAAAAAAACTTCCTGTAATTTCAATATTAGGCAGAATAAAGGAAATTACCTTTTAAAAACTATATTAAGTACCATTCTAATGCAAAGAACTTCCAAACAATTAAATCTGCTTTAGAAGTCAGTCAGGTGAACACAACAATGCAATTCAAATACTTGATCTCTGGCTACAGCTAAACATTTAAGTTGTCCAAAAAACTGAACAATGAAAACAACATAATCAACATAATCTCAACTTTGTTGAGAAAGTTATCTGCAAATACAATAAGAATAACCAAAGCTATATTATGCATTAATGTTTTTGCTTACTCTATATCCCATAACACATGCATACCCAAAAAAAGAAGAGGCTTGAAAATATTTTGTCTGCTAAAATATGGACAAAACTCAGAAGTTTAATGGTTTGGGGGTTTTTTAATTCCTTAAAGGGAACAGTGAATTCTGTTTTAGCAACATAAGTTGGGGGACATCTGTGTCATTTTGAATGCTTCTGTATTCACCTGTACTTGTGTGGAACCCTGGCAACACCCTTCATAAAGAAATAAATTGAGAAAGAGATTAAGAACAGTTGGAAGTTATTCTGGCAAAGGCCATTTTTTACAATTTTCCAAGGATTCTGATTATTTTAGTAATGATGTTCCCTCGCCTGTCTCTCTCACTAAGTCTTTTGTCCTCCTCTTCTGCATCTAAACAGCAATTGTGTACAAACTGTTGAATATTTAAAATGGAATAATGCTACTCAGTCTTTAAAATACGTGGCAAATCATTATATTGGTATTCACTGCAGTTAATCGTGATGCATTTATTAATGTGTAAATATCAGACATTTCCTTTGGCATTCCACTCCCCGTCTGCAATTCATTAACATATTGTTATTTTAAAATATTAGTCTCTGAGAAGACACCAGATTTTCACTGGACTGGTCTCACAGTTGAAAAAGAATTTTTATATTCTGAATGCATCAAAACAGCAGAATCTCTAGGCAGACAGCAAGTGGGATTCACTGAAACACAATGTTAGTTCTAATGGATGGATGATTGTGTTTGGTCTTCAGAAACTTTGAAGTATAGGTAAGTCTTGATCACACAAATTAATAAATCCTAAAGCTGGAGTTAACAATAACCATTACACCCAAATTCTGCAGCTTAGCCCAGCCAATTTTTCAAAAGGTCAGGTTGTGAACTGGAGAAGATCAGGGAGGTCCACCGCATAGCTTTGTTGCCAGGCATCTCTCGTCTGGATTGTTGCAGGCATTTATTAGTATTCGTCAGCAGACTCAACAAAGCAAACAAGAAATTCAAGCACGAATAATAAAATGAAATGCTGCTATATAACCCTTTGTCATTCAGCAAATATGGGACTTTTTAGCTACATTGTTCCTAAACCTGGGTTACTACTTTAATTTTTCTCCACAGTGCTGACTGAATGAGTATGCATGTGTGTTAAATGCAGAGCTCCCTTAACAACTGCAGGACTGCCATTTAATCTGTTGGTAGATGGACCATTTCCTGTGGGAACTCTAGCTATGATTTCCAGATCCACCAAATAAATCTCAGATTAAGATTCCAAATGAAACCTGCCTTTGGCAGATAAAAAATGTCAAGATGGATATAAACAGTAAAATTATAAATTATCTAGGTGTTGCACGATGACTTGATGTGCGTTTTTTGTTTACACTTTCCCTGATATCACAACTATACAAGGCATTCATCAAATGTCACACTTTCATAATACTGGAGGCATCATTAAAACTGTTTGGCTAAGGACCTTGAAGTGTTTAAGCAGTAGCTCAAAAGTATATTTGTGCAAAGTAGAAGAATAAATTTACATATCAGCAGCAGCTCATAAGGGATGGGTAAATATTCTGTTTATCTCTCATTGTAATTCAGGTTAGTTTAAATACAGGGTTTCAGGATATCATTACAGCCTATATGGAGTCATTACATAATTTCCAAACATAGTGTCTGCTGGAGTTTTACTAAGCATGCTGTGTTTATGTTTTCTAAACCAACTAAAAACAAAGTAAACCCTCCCACCCCATTTGTCTTTTGCTATTGTCATATCAGACAATTGCTTTTCACATATAACCCCCTTCCATTATCTAAATCTTAATGATCCAGAACTCCCTTTTATCTAGGCAGGGTCATGTTTCCCAGTGCCCATTAATTATAGTGAAAATTCTCTTATCCAAATGTACTCAACCTCCCCTACCACACACAAACAATTAAAGCTTTGCTGAATTAAGAGTTCTAAACAAAATCCCAGGAAACTACAGCTTTAGAAGTAAAGAAAAATATTGCAATTTTAAGTGTCTGACATAAAAGAAAGATCACTCTGCATAAAGTAGCCATAAACACCTTGCCCCTGCACCCTTTACTCCAGTAGTGTTCTACTAAAGATGCAGGGCAACTCACAAATAAGAGTCGGCAACACACTCCCTGAAGAACCTTTGTATAATAATTTTAAAATATTTTTGCTCTGAACTTAAGCCTCATTCTAGCTGTTATAAAAATAGAAGCAATGAAGGTTTCTAAGGAAGAAAATAATCAAATTCCTCTTGCACTTGTGCAAGGTCTTTTAAAGCTCCTTCTGAAGCACTACTTAAAAATTACTGTGGTAGTAAGTGCTGTTCTCTCTGAAGTACATTTCAAGACATTCTGAAGTTAGCTGCACTCATACTTTACACACTTAAGACTCAAAGTGCAACACTTCCAGGTGTGCATTCTCCCTATCCTTAGTGCTTGCAGCCCTCAGTGTAGATAAGGCCCAACACGTTTTGAGCGTACCATAAAGGGTTCAACAAAATCATATTCACAACACTGCACTGAGTCAGGCAAGTACTGAATATCTAGTTGTGCTTCTGCTGAGGAGTCTTCTGCATGTAATCTGGCTAAAAATGTGCTGTATTCTACCACTCAAAATGTACAAGGAAAGAAATGGAATGGAAAAAGAAAATAGATGAGAATTTATGTGCATGAAGGGATTATTATATTTACAGGAAAGACCAAGCAGCATTGGTTGATTTTTCAGTTATCATTAGCTCATTCTTATCTTCTAAGTTATGTCACACTATTCCTTCTTCTTCCATGGAAGAGGTTTTCTTCCACGCTTAGTGTTGCTCAACAGTTACTAGGCACTTTTCCTAGGTTTTAGTCATGGAAGTTCATCCTCTCAGCCTCTTTTCAGCCTTTTGCATCATTCAGAGAAACCTGCAACTCCACTTGGCACTTTGCAAGGGGATCTGACAGCACACAGTGAGTTTGATGCTGAGAGCACAGCATCCATTGAAGACGCTGATCAGCTGAGCCACAGGGGTGTAGAGGACGCTGCCTCTCTGCATATCATATACATTTGTCTGCATACAAACCACCCTTGCAATATTCAGGCCTTCTTTCTTTTCCAAGTAAACAGCACTTTACTGCTTAGAAATGGTAGGAGAGGGAGAACAGGCTCACAGTATCTCCTGTTGAGGCATGTAAAAGAAGAGAGACTTCACTATGACAAGTATGCTTAATTTTGCTTCTGCTACAGCCTTGAAAGAGGGGCTTTAGATTTACTTTAGAGTGTTTACAGCTGTAGTGGGCATATTCTGGAGAAATGGGCAGCAGCACCTTTTCCATTAGATGCTTTTTTACCCAACCAGAGCATTAACAATGCCATATTACTCTCGAGGCTTTCTTTATCCATTTATCTTTGTGTGCGTCAAACTCACACAATAGAAATTCCAGACAAAAAAGTCCTTGTAATTAATATTGCAAAAACAAATCTACAAAAAAGTACATTAAAAACATTACACAACATTAGAAGAGTTTTCTACTTCTGATAAGATAGTCAATGTTACACAAAAAGATGATTCGTTTTACTTAACCTTTGCATGTGACTAATTTCCTCAATTACCATGAATGTAAAACACCCCAAAAACCCACAGCTCACCACCAGATAAAACACCTCCATTACAAATTTCCCTGCACAAGCTGATTCTGCAGTTCTGTTCCAATCTACATTACCACATCTCTTTAAAGCCAGTCTCCTCTGAACTAGTTTCCAGACAAGCAATTTTGAAGAATATTTACAAGCTGCAAGCATTCTTTTGAAGATACATGGAAAGGGCCTATATGGATCATAACTAAAGTGGCCATCAAATTCTGAGAACTGAAATTGGTTCACTGACTTACATTTCAATGTATGCTTCAAGTAATTGCTTAGCAATATATAAATATTTATTTTTATGCTTGAAAAACATGATAACCACCTTTTAAGAAAGCAAACAACTTTGCCATTAAAAGATCAATCTATTGACTTGTCTAAGGAATTTACAAATAAAAATTATACAATTATTTTAATTCTGGAGTCAGAAAAATTCTAATTTTTTTGACAAAACAGACCAAACAGTACTTCAAATTCTAAGACATCTCCTAATTTCTGCCCTGTCCTTAAAGCATGGATGCTCATAAATATCACATAAGCAAAAACGTTACAATAGTTAAAGGCTATATAATACAGAAGTAGAGCTGCACCTAATTAAACGTGGTACATGAGTCAAATAAGACACAAATTTAACTCCAGCATTTGCACACTCACCACTTTCCAATCCTGGTAACACTTCTGGAAAACTGCCATAGCAAGTCCTAAATATATATATATAAGAAGAGAAACCACCCATTTCAGGTTCCCTCTTGTGTTTTCACAGTATTAATTTTTTCATAGTTCCCATCATGCATGGAAATTCTACTGAAGAAACAACTCTACCCCAATGCAATGTGCTTCCCCCCCACACCCACCATCACTGCAATGCAAAGATATGCACCTATTTGCCAATACAAGTATATTTTCATAATTGAATACTCTTCTAGGCTTTCTAGCTTGGATCCTGAATATTTTTCATTTCTAAGTGGCACAGTCCTCACTGGTCTGCTGCCAATGTTCCTGGTACATTCTCTCAAGTATCCTTAGAGGGAAATGAAAAAAGGCATTAACTTTCTATTAAAAACAAGAGAAAGAGTACATTTAAACTAGATAAAAACACAAAATAACAAGCCTTGCACACAAACTGTTCTTTAATTCTTCCTAATAGAACAGAACAGTGACAAAGTCTTCAATCCACACAGGGATACTGTACTCCAAACAACTTGGAAAGTTAAAAAGAAAATCTCACCTATCAAACACTTCAGATACAGTCCTCTTAAACACTACCTTCCTTTCAAGTATTTTATTTTATAACATTGATTAACAGGTTACACATTATCCCACATAACCAGCATAAACCTGCCACTTCTCTGTATCTGTTTTCTCTATTTTCTAAAATTCTCATTGCTTGACTGAATTTTCATCTAGTAAGATAAATTTAATCTCGTATTTGTTTTACCATTCTTATTTGTTGACAAATAATGTAATCTCCAATATTTCAGTATGCTATTAAAAAATGTGAATAAATCATTATAGGGTTATTCTAAACCCAGCTTTTAAGCTTCCAAATTAAAAGAAAGGAAAATCTAAATACAGTACAGTACCAACTGCACAAGGGAAAGATATGAAGATGACAGAGCAAGCAGTACAAAAAATAGTACACTTCTTACACATTTACACAGAAAATGAGAAGTTGTTGTGCTTAAGTAATACAATGAGAAAATGTACTAGAATATCTACCCAGGGCACATATTGAACATTATGTCGCTGAAATTGACCTATTATCTTTATGATAAGTGAATGTAATTTAGGTGTTAATACCCAAATTAAATTCTAAGAAAAAATAAATTCCTCATCCACACCAATATGATGACAGATTAACCCACAATCCCTTTTTCTAACTTTCCCAGGAGCAAAAACACAAAGAATTACATGACTTATTAATTATTACACTAAAGAAAAGTGTATAAATTTTACTTTTGTTTATGTAACAACTTCTGTTGGATACATGAAGTGTTAGCTTGGAAGAAGCAGCTGTCTAAACAGCACAAAATATTGACTTAATGCATCGGGAAAATAATACACATGAAACTCAATAACTACTCAGTTTTAAAAATATCTCTGAGCAGTAGCAGAACATAATTTCTTGCAATTAGACAGAAAATATTTCACAGAGAATCAGTTTCATTTGCCTACTTTGGAAAACTTAACCTTTTGAACCATTCTTAGGGTATGCTGACCCCTAAAGGTCTAAAAATACTGAACCTGATTAAGCCATTACATGTTTAAATTGTCAGAATACAATTCTCCACTAAGTTACACCACCATGACTATTTTTGTTTACAGAGTATATGACTCAAAAACTTCTGAACTTCACTCAGTAACAGCTAAAAATCCCATAAATTAAATGTGGTTCATAAGTAGTTTATTTTACAGAATAATATAGGTAGAAATTCCTTTACATATGAAAGAAAAGCATCATCTACAAAATGAAGCATTTCTTCTCTCGTCTAAACAGACTCTCCAGGAGAAACTTGACATTTATTATCTTTTGAGGGAAAATGTATAGTATAAAACTCAAAAAAAGGAAATGTTCAAGAAGCTATGAGGCTCTGATATAGAGGAAAATTTTGATGTTGATACACCTATTCCATTTTGGATTTTTTAACCTACACATATTCACTTACTAGCAAAAATCCACCCTAAAGTGAGGGTGTCTTTTTTGTGTCTTTCCCTTCCTTCCTTCTACATGTCACAATCTAGTCACAAGCTACATCTGAAAATTCTCTTCTACAAAGTCAGTCAGTCAGTCATGCAATGTGCTCTCAAATTCAGTGGAGCTTTTTTTCCCCTTAGGTTTCTGTCATGAAACATGGAAGAATGTATCTGAGAACAATTATGTCTGGTCAACCAACTAAAAATACAAAAAGATACTTACATCCTGATGAAGATGAAAACTCTATCAACTAGGGAAGCTCCAAGTTAACCAAGGTCACCTTTATCTCCAAGCCTTACCTTACTATCTAAATCCAGTTGAGCTACTAATGAGAAACTCATTAATATTAGTAGATGGCTTAATCATACCCAAATCAGGTGAGAATAGCCAAGAAAATTACTTTTAAGACAGATTTTCAGGTTTATGGCTAACAATTAAAAAAAAAAAAGGTTGGAAAGTAAAGTGCAATGTACAGACCAAGAATTTAAACAAGTCTTCTGAAAGTTATACAAAAACATTTTCAATAATCCAGAAAATAAAGGTGAAGCTTTATATTCATGTAGCTGCTCTCCTGTGACTCCAAGTACTTTTAAGTGGCAGTATGTGGTTGTGGTTTTTTTTTTTATTTTCTTCCAAAGTCAGTCATATATCAGCAAGAACAAACACACTCCAGTCACTGCCTAGCACTGGTATAACATCTAAGGTTCCTTATTAATATCTTTAAAGTCCCTACCTTTTCCCCAGTTCTCCATTTGTTCTTCTGAACTTGTTTGATCTGGCACTGAGTCCAGTTTTTGCTTGAAGGTTTCAGAGCTAAAATAAAACAAACTCTAGATAAATAAACTTGAAACAATATAATACACCTATACTTTGCCTTCATTTGACAGAAAATTTACAAAACAAATTATTTTAAATATTTATAGGAGCACAATGAAGTCTGCATACTTTAACAGTCCGTGAAAAATTATATTTCTCAGCAATATATTTTTTCTTCACTCATCTAATTTTTATAATTATTTGGTTCAGCTTTCTGTTGCTATTTATTAGTTTGGTTTTTTCTTCTAGAGTCTGGTCTTGGAAGTACACATTACTGAGCAGAGCCCAAATCACACCAAACAGTTCTGCTACAGACAGCAAGACTCCTCACTTTGGCAGTAATTACAGATAGTGGCATGTGCCTCACTTTACAGCATTCTTTCTCTTGCTTTAATTTCCTAGAAAAAACACAGGTAAAGTGGTCCATGACCACTCCAACTCGGAATTTGCAGTTCTTTATTTAGCTTTCTGAATAGCTAAATAATGCACCCCAATATTTGCATGCATATTGCTTCAGACTATAGTTAATTACACAGTTGCAACATTTTATATAATCAAAAACCTTCAAGAAGTAACCCTCAATAAGACTTAAAGTGAAATGCTATGCCTACCAGGCATCATTTTGGGTGTTAAAATATATGCTCTCTTATGTGTTAAAAATTCAATTATACTCTGTATCGCAAGGAAATCTAAATAAGTTGGTAATCTTGGTAACATAGTAAGCTTATCACAAATTGTATTACTTACTCAAGCACTTTTTAAAAAATATTGTACATAGGACAATTTTTATCCTTAACTATGCAGTTGTGCTTATTTTGTATGTTTTCCTGTCTTCCCTGCTACATTTTTTTTACATTTATTAAAAAGATACATGTGCCTTGGAGATACAGTGGCTAGATTATGAAAACACTCAGACAGTTGTCACTGTGCTGAAAAATGTAAGAGATTAAATAAAAAAATTAAGTACATATTTTAAAATTCAAGCAAATTATACCAAGACACATATCCTAAATAATAAAGCAGCAGGAGAAATTATTTTGCCATACAACATCAAAAATGCAGATGATTTCATTTTTATATTTAAAATTGCAAAAAAAAAAATAATTGTACAAACACTTAAGATTCAATGCCAACACGTACACCAAACATTCAAGAAATACATATTTAGCTCATACTTGTTGTTGACTATAAATGTGCATGATAAAAAAAAAGCACAGGATTTGATGTGCTTAGGTCTTAACAAAAAATAAAAAGTTCACCTCATATCGCAGAACACTGAGTCCCTTAAAAGAATCCCTCAAATGAAGCTGTATGCTTCTTCAATTCTGTGTAACTGTGTTGATTTGAAGTTGGCAATCTTTTCCTAAGTTCCTCATTTACTTTTGGATTAGCTGAAAATATAGAGGGTTATTAATATCAAGAAATAGGTTTCTGTCAATGAAGCCATTTCCCTACATATTGCACAAAAAGGTTCATAATAATTGCAGTATTTTAATAAGATATTCATATAGCAAGACATGAAGAAAATATGGTATTTAATAACCTCTGGAGTATTTTAAAACATGTCTTAGGGCCTTAATGTGTCTAGTAATATACTATTTAAAACCATAATTTTATCCCTCCACAATATACAGTCATTCTTCCTCGCCATTTACCCAGCTAATGAATGCCAGCAATTAGTAAAATGTAATCCCATTGCACAATCATTTTAATGCTTTTAGCACTCAGAAAAGTAAACACCAAATTAATACTGCTCAAGCCATATCAGATCCTAGCTGGAAGCAAGCAATTATAGTTCAGCTCCTCAGGTGTAATTAAATGATTGGAATGATTTAGTTCCATAAATGCAAGTTAATTCATAAGCAAGCAACAAATATACTGGGAGTAATTACAAGAAACATTGACAGTCTAAGCAGGGCATGTGCCTTTTTGTACCTGATATAGGAAAATGCTGCCCTCTCCCGGAAATAATAGACTATGGCAGAGGAAAAATTTATGTCTGAAGTCAAGAGGCTCATTTTACAGACTTTGTCTTCATAGGTGAAATAGGTTCTGTTAACTAATGGGAATTTTCTGGTTTAAACATAGAGAAAATTTTAAAAATGGTTGATATCAGATTAAAGTCACATACTGATCACAGTAAAACAGAAAGATTTTTGGGGCTCCCTAGGGTATGCTAATTAATTTCCCCATAATTAAAAAAAAAATTAGGATACAGAACAACAAAATATTCCAGACACTAAGTATTTAAACTGGTTGCTTTGAACATAAATACTGCAATAGGTAGCTGATTTGTACACAAGACTTACTTGTCCTCCAAGATGTACCTTTACAAAAGATACCTTGAACATAAGGTATTTTTAGAACCAAAACTTATTGAACCATTCAGTGAGTGTTAAAAGTCAGCATTTCAAAAACGATCAGAAGTGGCCATTAAGGTTTTCACAGAAGGAATCATCAGAAAAATTGAATACAATTATTCTAAATCCTTACTTTCATTTGAACACAATCTGCAAAAAATCAATTTATGTAATAATGAGAGGAAATTAAAGCTGGAGATTAAAATAAAGTGTACTGGCAGAACGAGACAAAACTGAAAATGCAAAATGAAACCATAACCCAAATGCTAGAGGTAATTTAAAATCTAATTTCCTTATTCACTATTTATTTATCCACCCTGTGCTAGTATAAAACTACTAGGACATCATGGAAGAAAGTGAAAATAAAAAAGAAAATGTCCGTATTGGTTGAATTTAAAATGCAACAGTCACATAAAATTAACAGTTAAGTACAATAATGAAAGAACTCTCAGACCTAACTGTTTTGCCATCTACAGAAATAAGAAATGCTTCAAAATGCTGCATATAGCAGCATGGAAGAAAAATCACACACTGTGGCCAGAATGTATCTGTTTTCCATAGAGAGAAACTGTAGGAAAGCTTGATTCAGAAGCACTTAATCAATGTAAAAGCCTTAAAATTGTTCTTTACCAATAGCACTTTGGCATAAAAATATTTATTTTTTCCAGATCTTGGTGTATTTCAAAACAAACCCAAGCTGTACACAAATATCTTTGGTGTTACTTTACTTACTGTAGAAAAGAAAAAAAATATTTTAAGAAGTCGTATTATTAAAAGTTTAAAATGTACTGCACATTTGCTTTGCCCTTTGATGTCACAGTCCTATTTTTCTATTCAAATCTTGTACACTGTAAGTTAATTGCTTTTGGAAACTACTTATTATTCATGTAAAAATTAATGTGCCAATGTGTTTAAATCCTTTTAAATGACCATTCATGCATCTTTCTTCTTTAAGTACCAATGAAATCTGTCAAAGATATCAATGCAAGATGGTCTTAGACAAAGTTCTAATATAGATTTTTTCTGCTAACATAAGATTTTCATTTTCGTCAACTTTACTTAAATTCCATTAATTTTTTAAGCTGCTTTTAATAAATTCACAAGTAAAAAATTTTAGGCTCCATAGTCTGTCATTTGTGTTCCAGCTGACTTTATGAATATTAATAACAGTGTTATCCTGATTAAATAGGCTTCATATAAAATCCCTGTGAATCCTATAGCTCAGACATCTCATTTTTCCAACTCTTTATGAATTTGGATTCAGACATTAAACTGGAAAAAACCTTAAAAAACAGATTCAATGGTACATTGGTGTACCCTTAGGCAAAAAAATTAGCTGTTCTAATGATTCAGATAATTAAAACTGATAGAACCACATATTGAGATTTCAGGCTTTCTGTACACATGCAACATATTTTAACTCTAATGAAAACATCAACACTTCACAGACAAAGGATTAAGAATCTATTATAAAACATTAATACCTGTCCTAATGCTTACCTTAAACAAACAGATGATATAATCTTAAATCTTCATACATGGAGTGCTGATCTGGAGAAGTATTTTCCAAAAAGAAAGAAATTAGTGGATGCTTAATTACATAAGCATACACATGAAATACATGAACATTCTAGTTTACCACAGGAGCCCAGTGAAAAACAGCATTAACTATTAAATGGTTCATACCTCAGAAAACCAACCTTTTTCTTAAGAATGCCAAATTGAAACACAAGAAATACTAATATTATCCTATGAGACTCATGCAGTCCCAGTTTCAAACTGTTAACTTCTTTCCATGCTTATATGTTTGAATTATTTATATCTATGACAGACAAAAATGGAAAATAAAGCTCACTGCCCTGCCTTCACTTTTTTATACAGTACTAACTGGAATGACTGTTTCCTCATCCATTCAGGAAAATATTCTGCAAAAACACCATTAAAATACTTTGCCTTTCAGTACCTTGGAATATGAATGGATTTTAGGAGAGAAAAAAAATCTAAACAAAACAACAGCTTATTCAAAAGGATGGCATACCAATCAACACAAACACGTCAGAGGAATTAAATAAAAACAAGAGGTATATAAAAGTAACATATATCTGCACGATAGAAAGCATACAGTGTTTTACTTGTGCAGTTCCAAATGGCTTTTACTGCAGCTGTAACAGTATTTCCTCTCTCTGAGGCAAAAACCCCAACCTCTTGAGTGCCTGCAGAATAACAGACACTACACAAAGGAGCGCCCCAAGGTAGCTCCAACCCCACAAGAGCACCACAGCAACACTAACGCCAGTGCTTCCTCTCCCTGGGCAGGACTGAGAAGTCCATCTTCTAAGCTGCAGTTCAGTTACTGAGTCCCCTCCTCAGGAACAGAAAAACTGCTGGGACCACTCCATATGGAGACTCAATGACTGCACACCCCCATCCCTTGGTCTTGCCTTGAGAGAATTTGAAGTCAACCATGAATCAAGGCCTTAGCTGCTGTGACAGGATGCAAACGTTTGCTGCTCTTGACCGAATTCACCCATTCTTCACAAAAAATCCTCCAGTCCTGGAAGAGTTTTTCCACACAGAGGGCTATCCCACCTGCCCCACCTCTGGTGGAACAAAAGACCAGTTCCCACTGCTCCTTGGAACAGCACTAAGCCAGTTTTTGTCCCTCTCAGACATGCAGTTAACAGATGCCATTGCCAGCACAGGGATGAAGTACCATATAGTTTATGAAGAGGGAAAGAGAGAATTAATTTTAGCATTATTCTCGTAAGATTAATTAGATTGGCAGGATCTTCTAAAATATCCTGAAACGTTTTGCCTTGGGGCACACTAAACTAAAAAAATTAACTTAGGAGGGTACTCTACATAAAAGCCAGTTACCTTCTCAAAGCATTTCCCCAGGGGACAAACAGACAGTTTTCTTAGCCCAGGTGGATGTCAAGTTTTGATTCAATGATACACTCCTCCAAAAAGAGTCACATTTCCTCCCTATCTTAAGAAACTTTATGGTGTATCAGAAATCTAAGGCAACTCAAAGTAACTTAAAACTAGTTTTGGACAGTTATAAAAACACTAGTCAAAGGATAACAGAGATAGCCAATTCAAGTACTTTTTACAAGTGGAATAATATTCATCTGTTAGACACTTAAAAGCTGTGAAATGAAACATACTTTGATTACAGAGATACTTATTTTATTGTACTGTATTCTATTACTTCTATATGCTTTTAAATACAAGTAGTTCATGCAAAATATTGTGTTTCTTTTAAAAAGAATATAAAATATTGACAAGTGGATTGACCTTAGAAGTGGATGAATGCAGCATGAGTATTATTTCAAATTTATAAACTCTCACATCAGTAAAAAGACTTAAAGATTTTGGCTAATAAAAGTAACTTCATTATCTGGAAACTTGATAAAAACATTTTCCCAGAGAGCAGAGTGAAGCAGTTATCCCTGGCTTTTATTCCCTGATGATTCTTGACCCAAAAGGAGATAAAACATATGCACTTGGTTTCAACTAACCTATATAAATAGAAAAAGACATGAAGAAAAAGGTGTCAGATAATTTTCCTCTGTTGCTGCAGCAGTTTCTTCATATTCTCACTAGAAAATTTGCATCTGGTGCTTTTAATGATGGCATACTGTAAGCCAAAGAGCACTTATTGTCTTTGTCATGCTTTTGACAAAGGCATGAGAGGAGGCAAGAAAATGCATAAAGCCAACTGTTTTATAAAAGGTTTCACCTATTCCTAAATTAAACTTAGTTGGATAAACGACAGATACTTTCCTCTTTATTTTTTCTCCCTAACTTGAACTAAGTTTCTTCAAGGCTCAACTCTCTGTGCATCAGGAAATGTTTATGTGCCTATTAGCTCACCAACAGCCCCCTACTTCTTCTGCCCTCTGATATATTCTCATTTTCACATTAACAATCTTGATTTGTATTTTATTTACTAAACAATCTTCAGCCTGCTCTGTCTTCTTCCTCAGTTTTTAGCTGTCCTTTGTCCTCCATTTCTTTCCTTTTTCCTTAGTTTTGTCTTCTCTTTGACAATACATGCCTTTTACCTTCCCCCTGTCCACTACCTCTTTGAAATGCAAAGAAAACTGTAGAGAATCTTGTCAAAGACTGTCTCCCTTTTTTTGGCAGCTTTTTTCATGTGACACTCTAACTAACATTATTTTCATTCTAATAATGAATCTATGACATGCTTTGATCAGGTGTGAACAGCCAAATCATTTCACCATCCTTTGGTTCTGTTGCAAACTCTTAAAACTCAGTACTATCACATTATGTATTGTTATAGACAGCCAGATCTCCATTTCTAAACATTTTACAACCATATAGCCTTTACAGATAGGAACAAATATGTGCATTTTAAACTAGCTGTTGCCTTATCTGGAGCCAAAATAATATTTTAGTGGAATCAGCACTACATAGTGGTAAGGGCTACCTGTGTATTACACTCTGTTGACAGGATCATAGTCAGCAGACAAAGGGAAGTCATTAAACCCCCTTATTAGGCTCATCTGAGGTGCTGCATCCGGTTTGACCTGCTCATAGATATCCTGAGTTAAGTCCAGCAGGTGATTCAAGGCAATTAGGGGTCTGCAGGACATGAATTATGAGGAGTTTACAGGAGTTTGATTAGTTGGTTTTAAGGAGAAAAGGCTAAACAGGGATTTTATTGGGTTTTAGCTGCCTTGAGAGCAAATATAGAGAAGACACAGATCCTTCTGAGAGAGACAAGTTGTAACACAGAAAATTCAGAGTTGTGGGTAAGAGAAAATTTTTCTCAGTGAGGAAGGTGACTAGGAATGAACTAGTTGCTTAGAAAGGTTACAGAATCTCTATAGCTGGATATGGGCAAAACTCATCTGGATATACCAACCCAATCTAACTTTGGAGATTGACCCATTCTGAACTGGATGATATGCAATTCCTGCCTACCTATTTTGATATTCTAAAGATTGCAACAAAAGGAACCCAGCAGAACTAGAATTCCTGTAACAGAAAAAATACTAGGTTGTTTTCTGCTTTACAGGGTAGGTCAGTAGAGCCCCTGACCAACCAACAACCAAACAGCAGTGAGACACAATCAAAGACCACCCATGTGGCAGACAGGCTAATGCCAAGAGGGAGGAAACAGTGCAACAGCAGCATGTGCACAGCCTTTTGAGCCCTACTGGTCTTGAGCACCCAATTTTCTTCAGTTCACTATATGACTGGATGATTTGGCATTAGGCGAAATGTCAAATATTGGTTTATAATGCATCCTTCAGTAAACCAAAAATGGACCACTGATACTTATTTTACTTGTCTTTCTGAAAGTTCTGGCCTCAAGCCCCACAAAATCCATCCTTCCCCTAAACTTGTAAAAACGTCACTGTGACTAAAGAGCTCCAAAGCTAACTATGGAAATGATTCAAGAAACACAAGTCTACAGTGCTTATGTTTGCAAAATTAATTGTTTAGTATATTCAGTATATTGAATCCCCAAATCATAATTTATCACAGAACCAAGTTGCTAGCCCAGATTTTACCATAAAAGCAAAAATAAAATCACAAAACATTATATGCACATGACAATGTAAAGTAGCAACTCAGTGCCAAATTCAAAAACCACTAGTGTAAGTAATAGCATTAAGCAGAAATTATGTCTTCTGCCAAAAACATTCCAATTGTTTGGCTGCCTTCACAGAAAGAAGTAAGACTGAACAGGGACTCAACAAAGAAAAGCAGCAGAGAAGCAGAGAAACTTGATTCATCCAGCCAACTCACATTTCTCAAGGTACCTTCAAACAGTGCCATTTTTCCTGACAGTAAAAATAAAAAGCATAAAGGCAACAAACAGTGTGGATATTGGAGCCTGACCAAAAACTATCATGAACACCGAACATGCAGAGGCCTGTCAGAAATGTGCCAACCTTTCAAGATTCAGTCCTGTACATGGGGACTGAGAGGGGCCTGTTGGTTTCCTGCAGGGAAATACAGACCACCAGTTATGTATCTGTCAGGCTGTTTTAAACAGCATGAAAACACAGATGTGCCTCCACTGCTGTCATACAGCAGCATATCCAGTGCACTGCTTCTACCCAAATTATGCAACTGCTCCAATTCTATAGTGTACGCCTCAGCTGTGGAAAGGAATCACATCACCTGAAATTTCACAAGCTAAAAAGCTCAGAGAAATAAAATAGCACTGAGTCCACATTAGCCCTATTTGTTCTTTACAAGCAAATTAATTATCCTTTTCTTAGATAACTACCCAAAAACAAAGCTATCCTTCAACTACAAGCATAATTGCTCCCTTAACCATGCTTGCTCAGCAGTAAAACATAGGAACAAAGAGTGTTGCTCAGGTGTGAACACATACATTTTGACTCAATAACCATTACAGTCTTGCCTGAACTTCAGATTTTTTTTTTTTTTTAGATTTAGCAGCTAGATCCAGTACATAATGCCTTCATTGACTATGAGTAGTAACTTCACACTTGTAAGCAAGAAGTGGAAGTTACAGAGTGTCCAAAGAAGAGCAATGAAGCTAGGAAAGGGTCTAGAACACAAATCTTATGATGAGCTGCTGAGGGAGCTGTGATGCTTAGCCTAGAGAAAAGAGGCTTTGAGAGAAGACCTTACTACTCCCTCCAACTACCTGAAAGGAGGCTGTAGTGAGACAGGGGTCTGTCTACTCTTTCAAGTAACAAGCAATAGGTCAAGAGGAAATGGTCTCAGATTACATGAGAGAAGGTGTAGATTGGATACTAGGGAAAATTTCCTTACAAAACGGTTTGGCAAGATTTGGAACAGGCCGCTCAGTGGATGGTGGAGTCACCACCCCTGGATGTATTTAAAAGATCTGTAGATGTGGTACTAGGGAATATGGTCTAGTGGTGGTCTTGGCAGTTCTGCATTAGTGGTTGGACTTGATGATCTTAAATGTCTTTTTCAGCCTGAATTATCCTATGATTTTATATTTGCTACACTCCAACAACAACATTTCTGAGCATTTTCAGCACTTAGGCATTGACTGTGTGCTTTACAACATGCTTAACATGCATGATATATAGCATGCCTTATGTGCAGTTGCTTATTTAGGTATGATTACTAGGTTAGCAACTTTGGAAAATTAATCCAGATGCTTCCCTGAAATTTATTGCAATATCAAAGAAATCTGAAAACCAGCACAATCCAAAATAACAAGCTACACATTCAGAAATTATCTTGGACTCCCAGAGAAGAGTAAGAAATTCTGAGGTGGGCCAAAACTCAGTGAGAACCACAGATGCCTAAGTGAAATAAATCTGCTAAGAATGTCCAGAATTTAAATGCAAGCTAAAGACTGAAGAGGCTAAACCTGCAAACATTCAGCACCATAGCAATTGCTCCATTGTTTCCTGATGTTGTGCCAACAATGAAAGGTACAAGATTAAAAGGAGTCACCATAAACTGCAAATCAGCGCCAGGCAGTTGAAAATCACAGAAAAAACAAGCAAACAACAACAAAAAGAAAAAAATAAAAGGAAAGAAGGAGGCATTAGCTGAAGTTAGATCATCAGTCACAAAACAGATATTTCTGACAGTAGATCAATTTCCCTGCTGAACTTTTAAGAAAGCAATGCAAAACATAATCACATATGAGGCTACCAATCAAACTGCTGCATTTTTTTTTTATGTCAGGGAAAGCATCATATTTATCTTTTAACTCTTGTTCGGAAAATATCCAAAACCTTCTCTCAGCTGAAACGTACAAAAAATAAGTCAACTTCACCCAGTAGGCAGGAAATTACTACTGTGAAAAAAAATATCTAAAATGTTAAAAGTTACAAACAATCGAAAACTTAGTTGCAAAAGGTCTTCCAAAGCAAGGTGCAGAACAATTTTAAACACAAGCAGAACTGTCGGAACACACATAATGAAAACTCTGTCCTTTCTGCTCCTTTTCAGCCAATGAAATAGTCCAGCTTTTTTTGTTTAAATTTAGTACTTGAATATATGGATCGTTCTCATTCTTCAATCCTTTGATTATTTATAATGATATGTAACACAGAATGAAGAAGCTGGACAAATATGTTCTTTAAAAAACCCAAATTTGTTCACTGAGTTTTGAAGAAAGTTCCTTTTAAACCCCTAGTAAGCACATTATTCAGCCAAAACCATGAAAGTAATTTACAGTGGAGAAACCCTAAAGAATTCCTCTGAGAATATAAATTACAAAGAGTTTCATATAAGTTGTGGGTTACCCAAGTGAAAAAAATTTCTTAAGGGTTCTGAAGCTTAACATCAGATTCTTTCCACACAGACAAATGGAGAAAAAAAATCCAAGAAAAATTTAAGACCTAGGATTATCTTGCAGTTTTCAGCAAAATTATTCTCTTTGGGGATTTTTTTTTTTTTTTATGTGGGTTTCTTTTTTTTTTTGGTAGAAGAAAACAGATGGATGTTTTATTCTTTCTTGTAAATTCATCCTATATTCCAATACCTTGCATTAATTATTCCTTGATTCATCAAGATACATTCATGTTTTCATTGCCAAAACACTAGAGCTGAGACACAGCTGAATATTGGCCCCAGACCAGTTATTTCTGGGTGGAGCAAAGGAGGTCTAAATCCACTTACTAGATGAAGGAAGAAAAACCCTTCCTTAGTACTTCTGAAACCCAGGCTCATTTTGATGGCTGCTTTCTCTTGCACATAATTGTGCTGAATATTTTGAGGCTTCTTTGTCAGATGTTGTAGTTATTATGTATTTCACTGCTTGGCATAATAAAAGATTTAAAAAAAATTTCAAGACTTCATAGCTATAGAAGTGTAGATAAAATACAAGATTAAAAAAAAGGGAAAATCTCACCAGCAGTTCAAATTCTCAGAATAATTCTGAAGACATTCCTGGACATTGTGAAATTGCAAGACTTGCAGGCTACACAGTTTTATCTCCCCTTTCACGCTGAAGGAGCACCTGACAAATTTAGGAACGTGCACTACTAGGGCATCTGTGCCTGATTATAACATTAAGAAAATTCCTAAATAACTTCCTATTTCACAGTCCAACTGGGAAGAAAGACGAAAGTCTTCAGAAATATTTCTTAAAAGTCATTTTAAATGAAAGCAACTTTTTTTAGCGTTGTGCTTTCATAACTCCTTACTGTCAAAGGCAAAACTTAACATGTCCAGATTCACATATAAAGAAAAAAAGGAAAGGCATACTTTTTGTGGTATAAGTTATGACCCCTTGACACTGCTTTCAGTGGTCTTCAACTTTTTTCCAGACTTTAAAGCCACGATATCTAATCAGTTATTTCTACTCATATTTATGCTTCTCCAAAGAAAGTATTCCACTGTACTCAGTTCTTCAGCTGGACTGTGCATGTGCTGAGCAGTCTGGTTTGGGAAAGGAGGTGCTGTGGAAAGGTTGCTGTTTTTGCCATAACTTGCTGTCTGCCTGAAAAGAGCTAAGTGAATTCAATTTACTTTACCCACCACACTGAACTTTACTGAGGTGTAAGATTTTTTTTAATCAAAGATACTATATATAAACTAAATCTAAGAAAATGTAGTGCAGTATTTATAAGGTTTTCCACAGTGCTTTCAGGACAGATTGAAAAAACACACCTACACTCAGACATCCATTAATAGACACCTCCCTAAAAACCTGTTTATCAAGACATTTGAGAAGTCCAGAGACCCCATAATGAGCAAACTCATGCTCTGATTACATTTTTCTTTAATTAGATGGGCTAAAGGTTTTTTTCAAAACATTTTGGATAACATCTGATAATTTTTTAGCTTCTTTATAAGTGGAGTTTAACATTAATCTGAATGAATTTCTATAGCAAGTGGAACAAAATTTTTCTTTTATTTACAGTATAATTCCTCTATTACTAAACAGTGACACTTTCACACAAAATTATATTCTACAGGCTTACAGTTTAAAAAAATCTATCATTCATTTTTATTACATGTGGGATTTTTAAGAGCTGAAGACGTACAGATAATTCTTAATTTCTCCAACCTCCCTAATGACCTGAATGGCTGCATTATTTGAAAGAAAGTGTCATATGTTACACTAAAGGGGTTCTCAATAAAGTACCTAGTTTGATTTTTTTTTTTAGTTGTTGTTAACTTTTAAGGTAAATTTGGATACAACTGGAGGGGAACCCCACTATGAAAGCAGCCTATGCTATTTATAGTAAGTTTTCCCTCTAGTGCAAGACAGTGAATGTTTGCCAAAAGAATTGTACATCCAGGAGGGTTTTTGAAATATGAAAGATACTTTTAAACTATGAAGAGAATTATAATTTTTGCCTAATATTTAGTAACCTTCAGATACTGTAATTCCACTTCAGATCCTGGAAAAACATTCCGGAGACAAATATTAGTCTACCACTGGATAGTGAAGAGGAGGAACAAAATTACATTTCAAGGGGAAACTGTTTTAATTAGAGTTACCTTGTACACCTGCACAGCAGTCACCTTCAGTACATCGTGCGAAGCGTTACACCCCACAACTCTGTTTATTCTTGCTACCATCAAATTCTGAGTCTATAAAGGAAGAAGCTTAAGATTGCTCCCAGACATATTTAGATCACCCTACTTTTATGCTGCTGTAGTGCAGAAAACTAACCTAAACACCCTTAACTGGTTGATTGTACATGCCACAATAACAGTCTTTGGAAACACCCAGGGCACCCTAATCCATAACCTTTATGACAAAGGAATCCTTTATGGATACTTCATTCTTTTATATTTCAGGATACATGAACCAACAGGCGGACAGGGTCCATTACTGCCCTTTCACAATTGTATTGAATCAGGAATGGCTTCAATATGATCCTGAAACAAATCCAGTTGTATCAAAAAAGGAAGGTGAATCTATTCTCAAAGGCAGCTGCATTTCTGTATCTGTACTTCTGCAGTCTAATCAATTTTCTTTCAATTTGGAAAGAAAGCCTGATTACAGGGAAGCAACCTCAGCGATCTCATCACCAGCCCAGCAGATGAAAGCTGCTGAGCTACTGCCTGTGCAGAGGCTTACCAAGCACTATACCAGAACTCCATAGTTGTTAAACCACTCGGCATGCAAAACCATTCACCCTGAATCCTACCTGAGAAATCAAAGATCAGATTCTGATCCTGCAGCACTGGCCCCTCCTTTGCTGAAGCAGAACAAGTTACAAGCTTATAAAAAATGTACAACTTTGGAAGAAAACAAAAGACCATTTGTAATCCCAGCACTTACCTAGAAGAGTTGCTCAGTGACACCAGTTCCTCACCCTTCAAATGTAGGTACTCAATACTACTCATTGCCACAACTCTCTGACATAATCTAACTTGAGTAACAGTGCAAATTCCTGACCTCAGTGACACTGATACTTTGACAGAAGCCCAGAAAAGCTGGACTCTGGACAAAGCAACAAGTGCAGAACTCCTTGCTGCCACATAAAGGCAGCTGATGAAGACATGTTTTGGAAGCCACCACTTGTGAAAAATGTCCAGCTTGATGAAATACTTGTCAGGTCTAGTAACACTTTTTTGTGAAGCGGATGCCATGTCAAGGACTCTGTTTTTTATTATCCTAGGACCCAAAAGCTCCAATACACTACACATTAAAAAACTCATCACTGAACACTACAGCTTATTTATTAAATGTGTGTGGTAAGGTGAATGGCTGCCATTTCAGTTCATTATATACATGTTTCAAATTCTGACTTGAAATTCAGTTACTGAGAGGGTGTCTTCTTCTTTAGTTCAAGCTGACCCAGATGCTCAGCTGAGGTACCCAACACAGAGTCACTTCTGTGAGAACATAGAATCCATTTTATTGTCCTTTCCAGTCTGAAAAATAGTTAAATGTCCTTTTCTTGAAGACAGACCAGAGATTTGATTGTGGATAAAATAAGCCTTCCTGATAGGAAGTAATTTATTACAGAAATGTACTCTTAAATCATGGAGGGTCCACCATCTACGTGGCATTTGGATCCATCAACTACATCTCCAGCACATGCAAGACCATTTGAATAGGGCCAATCTAATTTCACAGTGTTACTGTGACAACAGATCCATTCTCACTCATAGACCTCAAGTAAGTTCTGCATTAATCTCTACCTAGCAAAGGTATGTGTGTTTGGCTACAGATAATATATGGGAGGATGCTGAGAGCATTGATACCTGTTCACTCATTTGAGAAACCAAAACTACTTTAAGCTCTATCATAACAATGCAAGTAAAGAATGTGTAGTAGGAAAGATGGAGCTTATCAGTTTCATTTTATTCATTTCCTATTTTCTGCAGTAGCAATGTGTTTTGCAAGTGAAGGGGTTTCCTTTTACTGACCTTGGCATTCATCAGGACCATACTGTGATTTATATCGGGAATTCCAGGCATTTATCTGATCTTATAAATAAATGTAAAATACATTAAACAATTATCCTAGTGTAAAATTGAATTTTAACTCTCTGTAATCAGCTTTTGTCTATGATACATATTTCTATGTTTGAATACAATTCAAAATTAATAATAGGTATAATTTATTTTCTGACTTTTCATTATCTTGACATTTTAACAATCTTTTTTTTTTATATACTCAGGCTTTAATTTTATCTAGGGCTTCAACCCCACAGTTCCTTTTTAGACATGTACAATGTGTCTTTCAGAATATTCATTCAAGGAATAAGCCTGCTAAAAGAACACATTGGCCATTTAACAGACCAAGAAAAACTGTTGAAAAGAGCAGGGCTTTATAACAAAGAAAACCACCAGATTAAGAGACAAAATTTAGCACTGCATGTAAATGACAGGAAAAAATACATATTAGAAGAAATCACAAGTTACAGTGAAGAATTAGTAGTAGAGTTCAGAAATTGGTGATTCTGGAAAATTATTAACAGCTTAGATGTAATTTTTTTATAGCTAAAAGAGAAGACAACCAAGGAAGTCTTCTTCCTATTAAAGGGCAGTCACAACTCTATATTGAGTGCCACAGCATTAGCAATTTAATATAGAGATTAGTCTTATCTGGACATGAGGCTTTCAGTACTTTACAAGTAATTTTTTGGCCTTAAATGTAATTTATACAAACGCACCAATCTTAATAGTTTACTTTCTTTTCTTAATTCAATTAATTAACTTCAACTAACCATCCTAAATGTTTTACTACCTCAGACATACATATGTTGACTTCAAAGAAAGTATGTCTCAAGTTCTCACCACCTTGTAAGGCTTATGTAGACTTCGTAAGCAAGTGCTTCAGTTTACACAAAAGACTTCATTTAAAGCAAAAAGCTCAGAATTAGAGATGGTCAGACAGGAAATGAAAAAAAAATACACAGACATACACAATACAGCATGAGAGAATATCCTAGAAGGATTGTAATGAATAAATACAAAGAATGTCATGACTATATGGGCTGACAGCAGAAGTGTCACTTCCCATACAGGGCGAGAAGTGCACAGCCACTCTGCACGAAGCCAGACTGGCCACAGCACAGCTGTTAGTGCAGCAGCAGAGGGATTCCTTCACGTCTGCAGCAAATGAAGCTGCTCACTGGGCCTTTGTGAATAGAGGAATGTGATAACCACGGTGGTCTAGACTGCTACAAGTAAAAACAACACGCCCCAAAATGAGTGGTCCTTGGTCTGAAGTGGTCAGGATGAGGCATGTTTAGGAGGCAGTCCCTCGAATACCTTGTGATAAACACATGTGGAGAAAATAACACGAAAGAACAGTGTAGTTAACTGAATAAAAGGTTAAAAAAAATAAACAGTATTTTTGCAGCTTAGCATTTGTTTGTGAACTGCTGGTGCAACTCTATGCTTGACAGAAAAGCTATGAGGCTTTTGGTAGCTTGACAAGACAATCTACAAGCTTGAATGAAATGTTCAGCTTAAGGAATTAGAATAAATCTGATGACTGATGTGCTACTGAACGTGACAGACTGTCTGTTTTAAACAGGATCTCTGTAGGATGTACTGAAAGCAAGATTTTCCCATTATCTTAAACATACTAAGACTTTTCCCAATGAATTCTGGCTAATCTATTAAGACAAAAGATCTCCTCAAACTCTTGGCATTTCAATAAAATAATGAAATAGACGTTTGGTTTACTTGCATAATTAATTCATGCTGACACTGTACTTCTGTGATTAATTTACTGCCAGTCACAAACATATACAATAAAAAAATTACTCTAAATTCCTGAATTAACTATAAAATTATAAAATATGCACAGTAAGGGATTAAAGCAGCTTATCTAAACACTATTTGTACACAGACTTTCACATGTAGAAATATCAAACTGTTTATCTGTTATCAAAGTAGATTTCATACAAAAATAGGTACAGGCATTCCTTAACACCTTTTGAAATAAAGAAAAAATTATAAAAAACCTACAGTCAAATGGTATTGCAACAC
Organism: Peucedramus taeniatus; assembly: GCA_013400575.1. NCBI lineage: Eukaryota > Metazoa > Chordata > Aves > Passeriformes > Fringillidae > Peucedramus > Peucedramus taeniatus. Next base: position 45,124 of record WBNO01019914.1, read on the forward strand.
ATAGCTGGTGATATATTAAAAAAACCCCAACTTTAGTTTTTAATTTGGCCAAATCCTAAAAAACATTAAACCACTACTTTTATGATATACATAGATACACATATAAACAATGTAAAATAAGATAAAAATCCTTGGAATGTAATTTATGCTATTTTAAAAACCATATAAGCAAAAAAAACTTTGGCAATATCTAGGTTGAAACAAGAATAAACTTTCTCTACATAAATAGTCCCTGTAGGAATTACTAAGGTGTTTTGCCATCTCCTTATCCTAGAGATAATGACTCAAATCTGTCCTACAAACACAAAATATGGAAAAAAGGATTTTGTGACATCCACCTGGTATCTGTACCTTAGATACAGGGAATGGGCAATACTGCTCATTGGTAGATAAAGCACAGTAACATTAGTTTGAACTACACTACAGTATTTGCAAAGCTGAGCAGGGAAGCCAGCACAACTCCTAGGCTCCAAAGGGGAATACAACCCACCTCCAAAGGGGAATAAGAATGAAACCACCCCCAGTGTCATTCAACCTTAGGAAAAGGCTAAGTGACAGAAGTGCATATAATTTAAAATACATTAGATATCAGTGAATTTCCCTCTTAGTTGATTAACTGGTTTTCAACTGTAATTTCATATAACACATTTCTAAGAACGAACAGTCTACATTGTTTATCTCACAAGTGTAAGTATTAGACTGATTTACCTTGCTATTTCTCTTTATTGCTACACAAGAGCACCACAATTACTGGTAACTGGCCCAGCAGAAAAACTGTTTCTAGGCATGAGCCAGATTGCAAGTATAATACCACATGCACTGTACTGACAGAATAGAGTTAAGATTTTGAATGATGCTTTGCCATTACAGCTTGTGAGCTTATAAATAAATAAATAAATAAATAAATAAATAAATAGCTAAACTCAGAATATTAAAGCTCTGCCGACTCCTGCTGCCAAGATACAAATTTAGGTCATAAAAAAAGTTCAAGGACCTCAGTCAAAAAAGTTTTGCTTATAAGACTGCAGCTACATCTCCCTTTGTCCCCCATTTGCACACAGAAACCACTCAGACCTCAGAAGATCAAGAGACGTTTTCCAAACAGTTGTTTTACAGCTCATCAATACAGAAGATCACAAGCCTCTGCACAAGCTAATGTTTTGTTCTGTGTTTGGCAGGAGTCCTTTACATGCCTCAGTTACCATAATCTCCTTCCACATCTAATGTAACCTGTTAACAAAAACCACTGTGACAGGGATAAAATGTCATGCTAGAGGCAACTATCAGTAGGTCTTTGAGGTACTCTATACAGTCAGCATAAAAATGTAATACCTATGCTTATATCAGAATTACAAATTAATCTGTTTCAGTTACCACCTGTGATCTTTTGGATTGAGAGAGAACCAGAGCCTAGAAGCTCTGATACTTCCCAAAGCTTTTCACAATTGCTAGCTCTACATTTCTATCATCTTCCCTGGGTCAAAACATCAGTCCTCACTACAACCTTTGCTATTCAACATGTGCTGTACTTCCCTGCTGAATGCTTCAGGCAGTATACAAAGTCTCTCAAAGGACTCAGGTGCTGATACATAAGGAATGTTGAACACACAGAGGTGGTCTCCATTTTCTTCAGAGCAACTGCCAAATTCAACTGATGCATCAAGCACAGAAAAACATTGGTTATCAGTCATCTTTTCATGATGTTCTCCATGCACTGGCAGGTGCAAGACTTGGTGTTTCTGTATTTTGTTTTTTAAAAACATTTAAAGGCCAAGTTTAATGAAGCCTTGTCTTATTTCCCTCACCTTTCAATGACCAGTATATCCACTCTGTTGACTTTACCACTCATTTTATGCATCATACGAGATTATTAAGCTCTTCTTTTGCTTCTAAGGGCAAACATTCATTGGAATGTAATTTTCTAAACATTTTGTCTTTTCAGCTCTACCCTGTATTTCACTGAAAGCTTTACTGCCAAATTTCTTCTGAAAAAAAACTCTCTCCTCTGCAAAGAAAACATCCTTTTATCAAGAATCTGAGCTAAACTTTATAACCATGCCTTTGAGAGGTAGGGAAAGCTTATTTTCATAAACACACAAGTCAAATACTTATATTCTGCTACTGCTTCCTATTTGTGCTAATATCACTGCCTCTGGTACTAACTAAATCAAAAGTCAAAGAACACAAAAACATGATGGCTCAAAACAAAAGGGCATGATCATTCTTGAACAATACAATGGTGGCTTAGGACATCACTAATGCCAAATATATATGTTGCAACTTCCTTTATATGTGAGAAGTCACTGTTGCATAGAAGTAAATTTTCTTCTGAATTATTACTAGAATTTTAAAAATTGAGGCTTGCTTAAGTAAATTGCATTTATTTAAATTTAGAAATTCATCCCTTACAAATTTAAGCTGTGTATCCACCTGTCCATCATCAGTGCTGCTACAAATTTACAAAATGCTTTTCATAACACATTCTAGAAAAGAGTATTTTTACTATTGAAAAGATATGTTACTACTTTTACTGACTCTGGTTTGGATGTCATCAAGGTCCTTCGTAACTGCACACATGGTACTTTGGTGTTTTGGGGTTATAGCTAAAACAGTGCTGATAACACACCAGTACTCTGAATATTGCACACCCTGCTGCCACAGCATCAAGGCTTTTGCTTCCCACCAACTCTGTCCCTCCAGAGTAGCTTGGGCATGGGCAAGAAGTTGTGAGGGGACAGAGCTGACCTAAACCAGCAAAAAGGATATTCCACACCATATAATGTCATGCTTAGCAATGGAAACTGGGTAAAGCAAGAAAGAGGATATGCAGTTTTTCTTCCAAAGCAGCAGCTCTCTGAGACTGGCTGGACCATGGTGCACTGCAGGTGAGAGGTGGCGAATGACTCCGTTTGCATAAATTTTTGTTGCGTTTTGTTTGTTTGGTTTTTCTTCTTTTTCCTTTGCTTATTAAACTGTCACTGTCTTGGAACATGAGTTTTCTTCCATGCTCCTTATTTTCCTCCTCAGCCTGCTGGGGAGAGCAGCAAGTGAGGAGCTGAACTGGTGTTTAGCTGCTGGCTTGGGTCAACCCCACACATGACTGTTTATTTTTTCCATTCAAAGCACAAGGATGTTTATAGCTGTGATTTGTGTCTGATTTTTTGAAAATGCACTGAAACAGTAACAAATTGGAATACTGTCTAGAGCTTCCTCTCCAGACTGCAACAAATAACTGGGTTTGAATGATTGGAGTGCTGTAATAGTTTGCTACCATGAACCACAGTGTAGTTTGAGTCGGAAGGGATCTTGAAGATCGCCTATTCCAACCCCCTGCCACAGCCAGGGAAACCTTCCACTAAATCAGGTTGCTCAAAGCCCCATCCAACTATGTGCTATATGAAATTTCATTTTTGCAAATCATAAGCAAAAGCGACTATTAACCATTAAAATAAATAAAGCAAACAAATGGACACAATTCCAGCAGAATTCTAATTTAATAATTTATTTTTGAAAAATGCTTTCACAATTTCACTTCTATGTCCATTCCCTAACATCTGAATGCCAGTTTAACACACATAATGAACAGCAGGTAGAAACACATTTCCGAAAGTTATTTCAGATTGCAACTTAGCCCAGTATTCATATAGTCATCAGACAAATCTTCAGGCTTTAAGAATGACTTAATTTTTCTTTTGAGATTTAAGGTACAGTATAGGAGTGTTGCTGTGCAGAAATATTAGTCAGAGCAAAAATACCACGGACCCACACCCTTCCCATTGTTTTGAAATGTAAACATTAAGACACTTGGAATTTCCAATAAAAAATGCAGGGCATATGTTATAGAAATGGCGTACATGTTACAATCACAGAATACTACTGATGTCTCAGATATTTCAAGCATAGACTTATTGGGACAAACCCAGTAAAAACCCCCACAAGAACAAAACCTTATTACGTATTACCCTTCAAACATTTTCCTCCTTTCTCCCTTTAAAATTAAGAACTGCATTTCAAATTTTCAAATAAAATTAGCATCTTGCTGTTTAAGAACTGTTCTCAAACTAGAGTAACTTGTCTATATACAAAACTGCATCAGGTAAACCTGATTTCCAAATAAAGTTGCAAAAAACTTGGACATTTTTCACAGTTCCACAAGTGGCCGACACAAATGTCAACAAACCCAGCCCACTCCATCATTTAGTTGAGCCACGTAACACAGCTCTGGGCTGTGGGTGTGGACACATAAAAGAGGCAATATGCAAGATTAGCCACTGCTGATTTTGAATTTCTGAACTGCTCTATTCAACAATTTTCTATACTCAAAAATATGGTTTTAAAAAATCAGCAGTTAGCATATATGAAAAACAAAAATCCAAAACTAAATCCCAACACTTGTATTTTAATCTGCTTGGTAAGTTTCTTAAGAGCTTCCCACAAGCCCTGTTTTCGATGGTTTCAACCAAGATTTGCCTAAGCACATGCAGTCGGCTCAGAAGTTAACAGAACAAACGTGGCAAGGCACACGGGCTCTCGTCCTTGCAGCTCTCTGGAACAGATCACGGTATTTCACCGGATCGCCTGCCCGTCATGAACGCCACAAAGCTGTCCCTAAGCACACAGTCACTGCCTTGACTTGCACAGCTAATGGCAGACATTTAATTTTAAACCCATATTCATTTCCATGAATAAAACATATCACAGATACATGCGCCAGCAGCCGCTCCCGCCTGGCGCTCAGGTTGGCGAGGCTGCAGGTTCGCTCAGCAGCCTGCTCAAAGCTGGCTGCTGGCACAGGGCTCCATCTACCGGTGCGCGATCCTACACACCTACGGGAGAGCTGGTGGGCGAAAAACAGATCAAAATCTCAACAGCTATTTCACATCTCTGTTTGCTAATGAGATAGTCAGAAGACATAATGCGAGGCTATTCAGAAAACACTACTGTTTCAGAAGAAAACAAACTACATTCACTCCCATGCTAGGTTGAAACTGTTGTACATGTATGAAATCTTTTGCTATCCTTTAATATTTGTAAAATATGTCTCAAAAACTGTTATAAAGAAGCACCATTCTTCTAGAAGATGCAGCATATGACTACACACTCCCAATCCAGATGTGAAGCTTTATTGTTCATTTTTCATGCAAGCAAATAACTCAAAAAATACTGAAAACTTTATCACAATTTAAGGTATTAGAGGTGGTCTTTTTCATTAAAAAAGGAAACTCCTCAAACGTAAAAACCAAGTTTCAGAAGGCGACTGCTGTCCCTATTCAAGGGTATTTCTACACAGTGGAAGTTGCAGCTATATTATACCTAACTTTAAAGATTAATTTGACTACTGCTGTCACATGCACCATTTCTCAAATTGAGCCATTTAAACCTTGCCTTAATAACCCCACTGTGCCTTCAACTCATGTCTGGGAGTGAAAAAGAGCAGTGTCTTTCCCTCTCCAGGGCCCTTTGTGCCCATCAGCCAAGGCTACTGAGCTCTGGCTGCAGAAGAGCAGACCAAACAGAGAGGAGAAGCAGTGCTACGCCTTCTGTGCAGCACCCAGCAGCTGCCTGAGCTTGCCAAGGGCCAACAGCTGGCTAAGCAGCCAGCCCAGTTCTGTTCTCCAAGGCATGTCTAGCAATATCAGCAGCTGAGAACCTGGTGCAAGCAAAGAGACAGTGCAGGAAATGGACAGTGAGTTCCACCACTCCACCCCACTTCTTTTCTTTAAAACATCCTGCCTCACACTCAACACCATGTTGAAGGCAGCTGAGCAGGGCTCAGAAAAAGGTAAGAGAATCCTTTAAATATCCACATCCCTCACACAGTACCCAAGCACAGGAAAAGATGCAACTAATTTAGTCAGGAACACCTGAAAACAACCAACACATGGTCAGAGAAAGAAGGCAAGAATGGAGAACAGAGCAGTAAAACTGAGGCTCTATGCATTACCCTATAAGGCAAGGAGAGCTGGTGAACAAGGGCATCAGAGAATTCACAGAGTCCTGTGGCTCAGTTTTTCCAATGTAGCTTGTTCCCCATAAATGAGCATTGAAGAGACTAATGGAAAATAAAATCTCCTACAATGAACTTTACATAGCACCACAAAATGAGAACAGAATACTGTCTTTTTTCTTTAAATTTTAACTTGAAGGAAAAGCAAATTTTAAAACTTGAAAGTGGCTTTTCCACTTGCTAAATTTAAATTTTAATCAAAATGCACTTTAAAATAAAACTGAGCAGAACTATGGGTTTGCTGATGTCTCTTTAAGGAACACCAATGCAGGCTACAGTTGAGAAGGATATAGGTGTGGAACTACATCCTTTTTCATCATACAGTCAGGTGCAAAGGGAAAAGTTAAACTTCAAGATTCCTGTGGTTTGATGAAAATAAATACCATTACAAACAGATCCAAGAACACAGACGCATTAAATACTGTTTGTTTTTCCTCAGATATAGATCATGGGAATGGAGATATTTAACTACTTCAAGAATAATTTTTATTTAATTTTAATCTGGTTACAGTCAGCAATCTCCTGGTATCATGATAACTAGCAGAAGAAAAAAAAAAGTGGAAAAAAGTGAACAAGCACCTGTGAAAACAAAACAGTTCTAAACTGGTACCTAAGTATTTGATTGGCCTGCTTTGATTACACTAAGCAACTGAATGTCTATCACAGTTCCTGTATCACTCATCTAGTAATATTTGTAAAAAAGAACATAAAAAATAAGAACACATTTCTGTAGCTCTACAAGAAAAGTGACAAAAATTTCAATAAATCTTAAAATTGCGGTGGGTGGGGTGTTTCACAGTGCCAATTTTCTCATTACAAGGAAGGTACCAAGCAGCAAACTGATCACACAGTGCTTATGTCAAATCTCAGACAAGGAAAACAACATCCTAATACTCTGCCATAGGAGCAAATGGAAAAATTGCCTGTGTCTGTGCACACACAAGAACACTACAGAAGTACATGATGAACAACACTGCTTTGTTTCTCATGCTTGTATCTAAAAATTTACATAGCCAATTTAACACATTCCCACACCCTAATCACTTAATGCTTAAAATTCCTACAGAACCTAAAATTTTATTTACTTGAATTTGAATCACAGGAACACACTGAGAAGCAGCATCTTAAAGCAAGTCCAACTGCAGATCACAGAAATTTTAAGTTAAGAACACTATTTAAGGAAAGTAAGTTGTGACTTTCTAAAAGTAATACTAATAACTATTAAACTATCCTTTGGATACTAATGATTTTATTATATCAATACCTCTAATGATATTATAGGATGGGATAATTTAGGCAACTACAACAAGCACAAATTATAATATCTGACACAACACTGCATTAGATATGTATCTTCACATTTTGCCATATAATCTCTCTCAAACAGCTTTCAAAAAGAAGTATATAACTATATATCATACCATTACTGAGAGAAATAAATGCTTAAAAAAAGAATACACTCATTTTTGCATAGCTTCTTTCAATAGCTTAGAATGTCAGCTTTTCTAATTACGGTCAGTCAGTGTTCTCAGATCTCTTAAATGCACTCAGCTGCAAGCTGAGATACTATTTTTCTTGGTAACTAGATTTATCTTTTTGGCAGTCAATTCTTAAAATGAAGTTAAATATGTAATACATAGGAAAAAACAACAGAAACATAGTAAACATAATACAAACTGGTATTTTCTTTCCTATCAAATACAATAGGCAAGCAAGAAGAATGGTTCCACTTTCTCACCTGTTGAAACATCAGAATTAACAAGGAGAGGGGGTCAAACATACATTTGGAAACAGTGCAGTGAAAGAAAGCTAAAGCTGAGTTGATTAACCCCAAAGGAAACAAGTCAAGAAAATAAAAAAAAAAAGATGTAATACAAAGTTTTAAACATATTTAACTTTATGCGCTAAAAACTGAAACAACAAAAAACTGTATTTTAAATTGCGTAAATATTCTACAAAAATAAATATTATAATACTTTTCATTTCCATACACCTCAACTGCCATGCCTCAGCCCTATGCCCTTTTCACCAAGCCAATCTAAGCTTAGGATCATTCTTTTGTTAAATTGGCAACTAAGAACATTTTTGAATTCTAGTCCCACCAAGGGCAATTCATACACATGCCCACCCATGAAGTAATTCTTCAGCACTTAATACTCCACTTACAATTGGACATATTTATTTTTAAGCTAAAGTACAAGTGAACTTGTAAATTGGCTTAAATAAATTACTACTGTAAATTAAAAAAAATGCAGTCTGTTTGCTTCAAGGGCAGCAGTTTTTGATCCCATGTTCAATTCTCTCACACTGGAGCATCATACGGCAATTTCAGATCAGTTTTGATTCAGATACAACCCTGCTCTCATTCCACAAATCCTGATGGTAGCTGCAACCCTCTCCCTACAAAGACCTAATCAAGAACCATGCATTTTAATCCTTCTTTGTCCTACTATGACATTATTGTACCAGATTAGATTTTTCTAATTTATTTCACACTTCACATTTAAATTAGCGCATAGCTAGTCAGAATACGACTATTTAAATGATCATATAACTTAAAGATCAAATTCAGTCTTCAACAGATTTACATAAAAGGACAGAAAGGATAACATTTGTCTACCAGCATGTTATGTGGATCTCCTTAACTCAATTTATTATGGATTTCATGGTGCAAAAATTAATGCCCTCCCGGAGCAGAACTCATTACCAATTATTTCTTCCAAACCCATAGTGTAATCCCATGCTTTTGTGACCAATGGGAGTTTTGCCATTCACTTAAAGGGAAGTTGGATCTGCTCCTGGCTTTGCTACTCTATCAAGAGATACTGAACAAAATGATACCACAGCCACTGTCTTTACTTTTTTTTCTATTACATAACAGACACTATGACCCAGTCTCATGTATTTTAGTCCCTGCTAAAAATAAAACAAACATATCGATGATAATTTTAACTATACATGAAGTCAACAACAGGATTATATGCCTTTTTTCAATGTGAATTTCCAGAATATATTTCAGCAACTGTAACAGCAAACTGTAATAGTCTGTAAGTCACTCATAGACCCTACTCAGCCCTTCAACCCCTTCCCTACTCTAGAACCCACAGGAGCATTCCTGCAAGTCATCTGGTGCTCGTATAGCACACCCAAGTCACAACACACGTACAAACAGCCTCCCATCACCCACCTCACTCAATAAACTCCTTCTACATGCCTACTCGAGAAAAGCATAGGTAAACAAAACAAAAACTAACAAACAAAAAAGGGAAGAAAGTAAGTTATACACATACTCTGGTTGCCAAAATGAAGTTGATCATAGGCCAGAGGTACCACAACTCTAAGTTTCAAAATAAAAAATGCTTTCAGAATAATTAACTGAACCACTGAGTTTTAATTCCTCTGAGAAGCAGGAAATAAATGTTACAGTGCCTTTGGCAAGACTCAGCCAAGTGTAACGGTGCACAGTAATAAACAATAAGCTGTTTCCATGTTTAGATGTTCAATAAAATAGAGTAAACCCTTAAGTAACACATACTACATCATGATCGAAATCCACTGGCATTCAATTTACATGATCCTGTCTGTTACTTGTACTTAGTGCCTGTTTCACATGTCATACAAAAAATTTCAAGAAATTTTATTTTAGTGAACTGTAACCTACATGTGAACATTTCAAAAAATATTATTTGATTCATTAATACTATGAAAACCAAAGATCAATCCCAGCAATATCTCATGTTGCGGTGGGCTGACTGACCGGAATCCATGTGCCCATCAAAGCTGCTCTATCACCCTCTCCTCAGTTGTACAGGCAAAAGAAAAATATAACAAAAGGCTCACTCACCAATTACCATCATGGGCAAAACAGACTTGACTCAGGGAAATACTAAACTTTAAAACACCTTTCTCCTGCTTCTTCTTGGGCTTAGCTTTACTCACAGTTTTCTCTACCTCCTCCCCATCGCAGAGCAGAGGGACAGAAATGGGGCTTACAGTCAGTTCATCACACATTGTCTCTGCTGCTCCTTCCTCCATGGGGAGAGAACTCCTATCACTCTTTCCCTGCTTCAGTGTGAGGTCCCTCCCACAGGAGAAAATCCTCCATAAACTTCAATGTGACTGCTTCCCATGGACTTATTGCTCACAAACTGCTCCAGCGTGAGTCCCTTCCATGCGGTTCAATCTTTCATGAACAAGCTCCTCCAGCATGGGTCCCCCATGGCTCCCCCTTGCCAGCAAACCTGCTCTATCATCAGCCTGCCAGGAGCCTGGTACAGCACAAGTTTCCCAGGGGGTCACAGCCTCCTTCCGGCACAGACACCTGCTCCAGTGTGGGATCCTCTCTGGGCTGCGAGGGCACAGCTTCCTCACCATGGTGTGCACAGGAGGCTGCAGGGGAATCTCTTCTCTGGTGGCTGGAGCACCTCCTCCCTCTCCTTCATCACCGACCTTGGTGACTGCAGAGTTCTTTTCTCTCATGCATTCTAACTCCTCTCTCCAGCTGCAAGGGAGAGTTCCCAGTCCTCCCCTCTTTTTAACTCTGTTATCCCAAAGGTGCTGCCTCTGCTGCTAACAGGGCTGGCCTTGGCCAGCAGTGGATCCATCTTGAAGGTGGATGGCATTGGCTCTGTCAGACATCAGGGAAGCTTCTAGCAGCTTCCCAGAGAAGACCCTCTGTAGCTCCCCTGATAAAGAACCTTGCCACATAAAACCAATACGCATACAAACTATTTTCAAAATTCTAACATATAATATTCTTTACTATACTAAAGGCCACCACTCCACAGAAACTGTTAGTTTGCATTTTAACCTGTCCCTAAAGGCCAAAAGTCCACATCAAGAATCATCATGGAAAACACAAGCCTGCTACGGAGCAAGCAGGGAGCTTGCTCACAAAACTAGCAGGGAGCATGCCATGCATCCTGTCACTTAAAAAACTGGTGGCTGAAAGTAGCAGAGAATCATCTTAGCAACTGAGCATTCACACTGGTTCTTTCCATAGCGTATCTGTTCTGCAAATAAAGGTTCAATACTGTTACTCTTACTCCTTCAAAACCATTTTCTACTCAAAGGAAAAGGAAAAAGGCAGCAATCCTACTTACAGGAATATCTATCAGTTGCAACACTAGCTTGTAGTTAAATCTGTCAATGGTCGGCAGCTCAGAAGGGTTGTTTGTTTCAAAGGTAAGTTTCCAAACATCAATTGGCCACATATGATAACAGATGTAAAAGTGAGAAGAAGCTTCTGCATTGATTTGGGTGATCTACACGAAGTGAGCAAGTCAGATCACCAATTCAAAGCTTAAAAGCATAGCACTATGGCATTTTACCGCCATCAACACGCAGCATCTGTTCTGCCCTATGTTTGGCAGACTAAAAAGTAGGTAGCAGAAAGATCCATTAGGATATCTCTCAAGTTCGCAACTAATTTTACACAAATCTGTGATCGATAGGCAGGATGCTCTTCCCCTTCACCCTGAGCTCATGTGTATCTTCTTGCTTTAAATTCTGATGAATAATTTGTTGATTCTTTCCACTGAGAACTATCAAACACGTATTTTCTCCCCTAATCCTTTCTAGCATGATCCGATAACTCCCTTACTTTTTTACTAACCTAGGCACTCTCTGAAACTTAAACCCCCACAAACTGCAAAAAGCAACATGTGGGTCATGTGGCATCAGCACCACACTATTTCTGCCAGTAATACAATGTGTTGGATTTGTTTTGCTGCAAGAGAAATGCTAAGCCTGAAACCAAACCTTCTTTCGCTTCTTACTTGTCAGGGAAAGAGTTTAACACCACTATAATGCATTTCTAATTTAGCAGCATCTAGAATGACTTCTGACAAGCAGGGAGGTAGATTAACAGAATGTGAAGAAAAGTAGCATTTCCTTATCCCAAACAGGCAAACTAATAACTAAAAGAGAAATTAAGTAAATCCAGAAACAAAGCAAGCAAACAAACAAAAAGGCAATGAATCTAATTAGTTATCATGTGAAAATTGGGGAAGAGAATTTTAAAATTTAATTTGTTATTGGGTAGTAATCCCCATTACAAACTGTAATGGGAATCATCCTCTAAGGAACTTGCAGTATCATTGCAAGAAAACCTGGAATACCTAGAGAAACTAGTAGCAGCAACTGTCCCTACCGTCTTAAATCCTATACATAATTTCACTTCCCAGTCCCTCTCTTCACTTTTCCTACTGCAACCAGAACTGCAGTAACTTCTTCTTAGGTGGACAGACAAGACAAGTTTATCACTTTCAAGATCCTGAAATCAGTGCTAATCCCTTTACCAGTGACAGGGCAGAAGAGCTCATAGCCATGAAATTGATGGTGCCTCACTGGTGTACACAGCTCTGTCTCAGACAGCTGAAGAACTTTGTCATGAATGACGACATTCTGGGTACTAAACAGCAAAATAAAACAAAACAGAACTACCACATAAGCAGCATGTTTAACTGGCATGACAGTTTTAACTCTTGTTAAACCTCACAAGATATATAAGTTAGTGCCATAACATATTTAGATAAACAAATAATCTAAAACAAGTGGTTTCAAGTTAAGCCAGAGTTGTACATTCCCAGAGCAGAACTGGTCAAGTATGGATGCTCAAGGACAGGTACAAGAACAAGGCATGCACATCACTGCACTTCCCTAAAACCCACAGATCCTAGAACCTCCAAGACTTGCACCTCTGAGATCCTCTGAGCCAGAAAGCACATTGCTGTGGTTAACCGATTTTTCTTCCACAGCTAAAGCACTGCAATTTAAGACTGTTCTAACTGGAGTTAAAGCTTGCCGGAATACTCAAAAGCCACTACGGTGCTGGAGGACACTGAATTCCCAAACTCGGGCTGAACAAACTCCTACAGCAACCCAGCTCCAATGACGTTAACTCGCTGAAGTTGTACCTAGGCCCAACTGTAGTTTTTCTACAGACGAACAGCGGAGGGTGTGTTGTCTCAGGTAAAACAGTCCTTTGGGTACATTTACTCAGTGTTTTTCTCCCAAACTGTTCACACTGAGAAACCATAACCCTTTTCCTCAGAAGAAACAGACCCTCACAACATCATCAAGAACTCTGATTAGAGGGAATTATAACAGGAGCTGACATATACTGCTCATTGGGATTTCCTAAGCAGCTTTAAGTCATAAATATTCAAAAAAAGCACAAACTTTATTTTGGCAAGTTCTTTTGGTGCGGTTTTTTCCTCTTTTTTAAAATGCGTTACTACAATGCTGAGCAACTTCCAGTTTGTTCTCATCTGACACTAAAGAATCAGCACCGATCTCCTGAATTTGTTCGGGGCAGGTTTCATCTCGGACTGTGCCGGACCCCTCCTCAGCGCTGCCCCCCTCCCGGGAGGCGGCAGCCCGTCCGCCCCTTCCCCTCCCGCAAAGCCGCAGCCTCCGGGACTCCAAATCGCGCATCTCCGCACGGCAAACTTGCTTCCCCCTGTCTCCAGCTGCGGAGCGGGCGGTAAGTCGGGCAAGCCGGGTCGCCCGGCGGTCACGGGGAGGTAACCTTAACCCAGCCGAGGGGCTGCCACGGCACATGGAGCCGGTCAGTGGCGCAAGGGCCCGGCGGCGGCTCGCTCCCGGGGCCGGAGGAGGCCGGGCAGGGCCGCTTGCCCGCGGGGAGGCGCTGGGGGCAGAGCGGCCCGACCTANCGGGAGGGAGCGGCGGGGCCGGGCGCTGCTCTGGGGGGTCTTTCCTGCCCGTCCTGCCCCCGCACAGCCAGCTGTGATTTCCTTCTCGGGTGTTAGCGCTGGGGTGCTGCCCAGGATGGACGGAATTCCCTACTAAGGGACGCAGAAACCGCAAATGGAGAGACAGACTCTGTCAGGGATATCGAGGAAAAGAATGGAGTGGCGCTCATGTACTGGTTTCGGAAGAGGCCATACGGAAATAGGATTAAGCCTAGAAGTGCTTTAGGAAACCTGCACAGTGGGAAGGTTGTCCTTTGTGGGGGAGGAGGGAGGCGCGGATGGAAAATAAGGGACATGTGCTATATGTAAAAGAGACTTTCAGTTGAGGAATTGAATTAGGGGGCATAGATTTGAAGTTTGGATACTGTGAAACAACCTTAAGAGTTTCCTAACAATAGCAGAGGTTGTTTTACTGTTGAGCAGCTGTTATGCTACTGTGTGAACATCCGTGTAACTTACATGCACTCTGACTGTTATTCTCTTTGATGCAGGGTAACATCAGAAAACAGATTTGCAGAAAACAAATCTATCTGACCAGTTTCTGCACTCTGATGAACTCCAAACTCTCTTTGCTGTCGAAATACTGTAGCAAAGTCCACCTTAATACTAGATTTGCTATTTGTACCCAAGAGAACATTGCACAGGGAGACCTACATCTCTGGAATAAAAAGGTGGTGATGCTTCAGCATCTGCTTTTTGATGATAGGGCACACTGAAGACTTGATCATCCAGGAGTATTTAATGAGCTGCATTATCAAGGCGCCAAACCAAGAGAACTAAGGCAAATGCTAATGAAACATTGAAGTTGAGATTTTAATTACTTAAAGGTCAGCACATTCAAGGTTTATTAATTTAAGGGAGTTATTCTGTATTCCCACATCAATACACACTCAGCTCCTATATAGATCAAAAATTCATGTTATTGTTTATTTGCTGATGCATTCAAGTGATATAACTGAATGCTATACCTATTACTCCTTTTTGCTATTAGGGTCTTTGCCTTTTAACATTTTATTTACTTCTCTGTATATTTCCTACGTTCCCATCCTTTTCAGTAGCAATAAATCCGTTGTTTTCCTCTAATCTTTGTTCTACGTTACAAAAAGCTACATTGTGGCTAAACTATCACAAAACACTCGCGGGCACTCAGCAAACTAATGTATCAGAACAGCCCTATGAATTGTCTTGCCCTTCAATAGTGCTGCCTCTGGGATGAGCCCATGCTGTCCTCCACCTTGTACTCGGGCATCTTCTGGAAGAGCAGAAATTGGCCTTGCCGAAAGCAGTGCAGGGGGCTGTCGGCAATGGGGCTATGTCCCACACTTCCAGCCCGTGCCCTGTCACCGTTTTGTTTACTAAGATGAGCCAAGAGGTCCGTGTAACACATGTAATAGTTACTCTCCAAGTGACAAAATGCCCGTGTCCTTTGAACATCGAAGAGATGGAACCAACCTTTGCACTAAAGGTTTTTAAAGGACAGTAGGCTTCAGAAAGACAGCCTGCGAGCCCAGCGGCACCACCGACTCTTCCTAGAAGTTGAAGAGCAGAGGATGTGCTGGTGTTAGCGGGGTCCCAGCAGCGGAGGGGGAGCAGGATGTGCTCTGTACGGCACCGGCCCCGAGGCGGGAGTGTACGGCCGAGCCTGAGCTCGATCGATCGGCTGCCGTCCCCCGCCGACAGTGCCACAGCCTCGCTCCCCGCCCCAGCCTGGGCGATCGCAGCGCCGGCCGTCCCGGCTCTGCCCTGAGACAGAGAGAGGCTGCCGCTTTCCGGCTGGAAGCGCTCGCCCGTAGCTGCGAGTCCGTGCCGTGCCCGGGGCCGCCCTCTGCCCGGGGCCGGCTGCCAAAGGCCGCCGCGGGGCCGCG
>WBNO01019915.1:0-20888 GCA_013400575.1 Peucedramus taeniatus
ATTTGAATTTTTTTAAAAACTGAAATTAGGGAAGGGTAAATCCTTAGCAGTTGACATCATCTCATAGGAGATGTCTGCCTTGTTTGCATGCCTATGTACAATCCAGGGATTTGATTATGTTCAAGAGGTGAGGCACCCACAGACTACTAAAAAATGTTCAAGTCAGTACTGCTGTAGAAGTACTTTCAAAGAAGGCAGTGGATATTTCCATAATATATGGAAATATCTAAATAGGATATGCTGAAATTATTCATGTGATTTCCTTCTTGTGGTTGAATCACTTTTTTTAAAAATTTCAATTATTACTCAAAAAAAACCCTGAGCTTTCCTAATGACTTAAAACAGCCTCATTCTTAAATTAAAGCTTCCTTATCAGGATTAATTTTCCTTGTTTTCTAACACCATAACTATTATAGTTTGATTTGTTTCCATGTGTGTAAATGGCATTTTTTGGTAAAGGTGTACATCTCTTCCTGAAATCAAGATTTCTACCTCTTTTTGTTTGTATTTGCAGATCAATACTTGATATTTGGAGCAGAAGAAGGTATTTACACACTGAACCTCAATGAACTTCATGAAACATCAATGGAGCAGGTATATTTCTGGTTTAAAAAAAAAACACATCACATTTTTAACCACTCAGATTAGTGTTGTATAATCCTTGTAAAATTTGTTTTTACTATATTTACATAGGCACTGGCTACACTGAGAATTACCTTAAATATTTGCTATTGAGGATACTTTTCAGTCATGTTTGTGTTTGTAGGCTGAACCATGTTTATATAGGAGATCTTCATCTGTCTGTGTTTTGAACTTCATCATAGTGCATTGTTCTGCAATTAAATGATTAGGTAAATAGTATGGAATTTCCCTGATGCATTTTGGATGAATGTTTCTATTTTCCTTAAGACTTCATTGCAACAAACATTGTGATTCAGCTACAGGGAAGCAAGGAGACCCTTTATTCACAAGTCTCCATTCTTAAAAGCAGCTTTGTTGATGAGACTCAGCTTACTGAATTCCACCTAAAGCTATCTTTGCAAAGTCTTACAAGAAGTAATTTTTTAAAGGGATGCTGGGGAGGGGAAAATGCAAGTTGCAGGCCTTTCTGTATTCTCCAGCTCTTTTGTTACTCTCTAAGAGACTTGTTTCTTTCTTGCCTTCTCCCTTACCATAGGGAGCTGTGCACCTGCCATCAAGATGGAGGGATTTGCAAGGACAGCCTTCACACTGTAAGCTGGAGGCACTGGTGTTTCTTCATCCTCCAGGGTCCAGACATTTTAGAGATGTCTTTTTTGTTGAGAGGGAGGCCTAGTTGAACTGAGCTCAGTGTAACCCATAATCATACTGGTGCTCAAGTTACCTGGTTTAAACTTAGGTACCACTCTGCTGCTGCACTGCAGTTGTAACAACTACTCTGAGAAATATCACTAATGCAATAATAATTCTTAGAGGCCAGGTAGACCAAGGAAAGGTTTGAATTTTTTCTTTACTGTTTGAGGTTTGGTTTTGGTTTGGTTTAACTGGCAAGGAAGGAGAAGAGCTGTAATGAAAATCACATAGTGTGTTGCCTAGTGAGCTTTCAGGGCAATGTTTTAATAAGCACTTAGAGACAAGAAGAAATGCTTGCTAACACAGCCAGTCATGTGTGGAACAAGGAATGAGTGACATGACAATTAACCTTCTAATCTGGAGAATTGCTGTTCTTTAATCCTCAGATCCAAACCTACTGAGTCACAATATGCTCATGTACCTACAGAAGGTCAATCCACCTTCAGTGTTAAATTTTGATACAAGCAGTGTGGTAGATTATTACCATAGGTGTATCTTACAGTGTGTTCAGGTTGTGAGAAGACTTCAGGAATAGAAGTCTTCTTCTCCTCTGTGCTAACCATTTATTGCATCATTGTTTATGATAAGTCAGTAGGGCTTTAATAGCATTTCCAAGTTTTTTGTTTTATGTCATTGTTTACTCTCATTCTGATAAAACTCAGCATAAAAGCAAAAGTAGTGTCCTTGATTATTTTTCTCTGTATTTCACTTCCCCAGTGGACAAAGGAGACATAATACACGTTTCCAGGAGTTAGAATAGCTTCAAGGTTAATATTTTATTCTTTTTTTGGAAGAGTTGTGTTTTGTTTTCTTTTGTGTTCTTTTTTTAAAGAGCAAAACAGTTGTCCTCCTGAGTGGTCTGTGTAGCCCAATAGTCTCTTTCCTAAAGTGGCACTGGGAAGTTTCAGTGAGCTTGGTGTGTTTTCCTCAGACTCCACTAGAGTCATTGAATCAGGGATGTTGGAGGATCCCTGCCTACCTTTTGTCCACTTTTGGATCCTCTTGAACATGAGTATGTCTGATCCCTTTTTTGTGTTGGTACTTTCCATCTCCATGACATATTGTGTCAGTAAGTTCCAGAAGTTAGGTAAGAGGAGGACAAAAGTAGTGGGGTTCCTTTTTTTTTTTTAAGGGATGTCTTAATTTTTCCCCATCTTTTTAGGAATTGCAGGATTTGACAAAAAACAGCTCTGCCTTGAGCATTTGTTGCACTCATTCATCACTTAAGTGAAATGTGTAATCATGCAGGTGAAGATGAAGAATCCCTTCAAAGTGCCAGTATTAATTGTTTCAAGAGATTTGGACTGTCACAGGCTTTAGAACAGCTGTGGTTTGTTGACCACAGTTGGTTTATGANGAAGTTTGTTGTTGAGTTTTTCTTCTTTGAAGGAGAAAATCAGTGTTTTTTTAATTTTTTGAAAGGGTTGATTGATCTTTATACTGGCATCTTCTGGAATACAGTATACCTGAAGGCATGAGTATAAAATGTGCTAATTGTCTAAATGTTAATTCATATATTAAATATAGTGTGTGTGCCTAAGATTTACTCTGAATTAACTCTGAAATCCAGGTAAACATTACTTGGCTTAAACTTTGCTGCAAAAAGCAAGTCAGTATTAGCTTTGTCCTGTCATCTAAGCAGATACTAATTGATAATTCTCTTTTGTNAATTGAATGCTACTTCTTTGTTTTTCCTTCCATTTATCAGCTATTTCCTCGAAGATGTACCTGGTTATATGTCATGAACAATTGTTTGTTATCAATATCTGGTAAGTTACTGTGATATCTTTTAGTGGTAGTACTGGTAAACACTTGGTTTCGTATTTGAAGTGTGGTTTGTTTTCTAATTGCCAGGTAAAGCTTCTCAGCTTTATTCCCATAATCTACCAGGACTCTTTGATTATGCAAGGCAAATGCAAAAGTTACCTGTTGCTATTCCAGCACATAAACTCCCTGACCGAATACTTCCCAGGTAAATACACATCATCGGATATATCAGAATATNGTTCAGGAGATGCTTGTGAAGCTCTGGGACCACCAAATAGTGGGGGGCTCTGTTCACAGACTGCAGTGAATAACTCGTGTGCATTAATTGGAGGGTTGAGCCCTATGTTTAAAAGGATCAGGGTGTGAATTACTCTTGTTAGAGAAATGGATTTGGTGCACCTTACCTTCTGGTTATGAAACCTCTTGTTTCTGGGCATAGCTCTTTTCAGTTACAGTCTGATGTGGTTAATCCTGCTTGTACTTGATGCTGAACAAAAGCTATGGCCAGCCATGCCCCTCCTGGCTGCTGCAAAAATTAACTCCATCCTGGCCAGAACCAGGACACTGCCAAACATGCCTTAGTAGTAGCCCATTCAAATCTCAGCAGATGAAAGTAGTAACACTAATCTAGTTTGCAGAAAAATCTTTGATTCTTAAAGTGCATAGAAGACACTGGTTCTTCTAATAGAATAGGATTTCTGTTAGGAAATTGTATTATAGAGAATTTGGTTCTCTGCTACCTTTGGGTCTATTAAAAGCTTATTAATATGTAATTCTTGGGTTCAGGAAAGGCTTCTTGTTCAGTTACCTGCAAACATAATGGTGCAACACTTGTCTGAAAACTGTGTTCTTCCTAGAGGATAAATTCTAAATGACTAAGAGATAATTTGTGCTTTGAATTGTTACCTTCTCTGTACCTGCACTATTGTTCTGCTCCTCTCTTCCAAATTTGACTTTGGTGGGTGACTTTGGCTTGAGGATTGAATAGCAGTGGACTAATAACCATAATTACCATAAGGATCATGCTAGGAAAACCATATTAGATTCTGCCTGGAATGGTACCTCACCTAAGTTGCAGATGACTCAGGAAATTTCTTGTCCAGTCATGTCACTTCCCAGGAAAAATGCAGCACAACCTGAATGTGAGTGCCAAGCCAGTAATTCAAAGGCAGGAGAGATTAATTTAAATAATCTTGTTTTCCTGGTTTACCTCTGATTGTAGGCTGTCAGAGTAGTCACATTTAGCCAGGCAGAAGACAGATATTTGAAGTATGTAGGAGAATGTATTTTTTCCTACCAGACCATAAAGTGTATTCTTAAACAAGTTTCTGGATACTATGGTGATGAGTATTTGCTACATGCAAAATGATAAAAGCAGAGGTTTTGGTAGAGAAAAGGCAAAGCAAAATTGAATTTGAATTAATTTGTGAGGTTTGTATGTTCATTGGCAAAATGTTCTAACCTGAATTTATGATATTTGGTAGGCAGACATTCAGTAGCAGGAAATATGTATGTGATAAATCTCCTTTCCAGCTTCTTTCCCTGGAGTGTCCTTGAGTAGCTCCTTTCAAACCTTCCATGACTTGTTCCAATGAAAATTTGTGACCAGTACTCAGTTTTCATGTAGTTCAGTCCTTTTGCATTATTAGTCACTTCTGAACAGTTCCATTTGAAATGTTAGACAACTGTTTTCCCAATTCATACCTTTGACTGCAGCATCTGTCTATCAATCTGTTTATTCCAATCTTTTCTACAGCATCAAATTAGTTATTTTTATTGTTAATAGTATTGTAAACAGTCTCAATAGTGCCTGTTGTCTTCTAATCTGTGTAGAAACCCTGAGTCCTGTTACTAGCAAATAACATTTTGGCTTATCTGGTAAATTGTCACCTTATTGTTTCCATGATTTCAGAAGAAATCTACAAACTTGTATTTTTTAGTGTTTTGGTGTGGCAGATGTTTTTCTATCAGTGAATGTTTAAAAATAAAATTCACTAAATTGTTTTAGTCGATCAATAATTTTGTGTTTATCTTTTCTAGGAAGTTTGCGGTATCTACGAAAATTCCTGACACTAAATGGTGTCAAAAGTGTTGTGTTGGTAAGTAAAGGTCTGGAGAATAAGAGTGAAGGGGCAGCACAAATGGTAACAATATTAAGATTATTGAGTCAGGTTTAGGAGATAAAGAGAGAAGAGACTTTTGTCGTTATTATGAAGCTGTGTGCTTGCAGACGGTGAGCTCATTCAGGTTAGTCCTTGGGTTTAAGCAGTGGAAACTTTCCTATTTGGCTCTTTAAATATAAAGACAGTTTACAAGAAATGCAGAGAAGCAGAATGATGTCAAAATTCAAACCAATCCTCATGAGGAGTATAATCTCCATGGATGGAGAAACTCAGAGAAATTGTCATCAGGATTAAGCCACCTGCATTCCTAGCAGAAGTTTCAGTTATCAGTATTGGGTGATAAAAAGCAAAGGAGTATTTTTAATTCTTTGAGGACAGTGTTGTCTCTGAAGCCTTTATAATGTGTTTAATAATGTGCCAGCTACCAAAGTCTCAAAGCTGCACTATGTTAAGACGTGTTCTGAAAGGGAGGCAGATAGATTAAAAAAAACCCCAAACCACTGTGAGTGTCAATGAATACTGCAGGGAATACTCATGGGATGACAGAGGTCAGAGTATGTAAAAACTCTGACTTACTGACAGAAAAATTAATATGGAAGTTCATATGTTTATAGGTTTCTGTTCATAAAATGAGAAGCCTTGTGGTATGTTCCTCTGTGATTGCTGTCCTGCCAGGCACAGAATTTATCAGGGGTGCTGTGGTACTTGACATTATGAGGGGAGTCTTCATATTCAGAGATAGCTCAGCCTCCTAAGCCTGGAGCCCTTTG
The DNA here is from genome assembly GCA_013400575.1 of Peucedramus taeniatus. Taxonomy (NCBI): domain Eukaryota; kingdom Metazoa; phylum Chordata; class Aves; order Passeriformes; family Fringillidae; genus Peucedramus; species Peucedramus taeniatus. The sequence goes on from WBNO01019915.1 coordinate 5,993, forward strand.
TGCATGATAGGTGTGAGTGATAATTTGTGAACACAGCAAGGGTGGCTTTAAGAGTCTTACTTTTTGTGACTTGAACCTCCATTCCTGCTGGCACATAAGTCTGCTTTTGGCCTTGGGGCAGCAGGAGTGCCTCAGGAGGCAGAAAAAAGACAAGAACTTCCAGTCTTCTTTCTGCACCTTGCAGGTGTTGGTGATTGTTTTGTGGTTTCTGCTGCTGAGTTCAGCCTTACTCAGGGTCACACTAAGTTATTTGCTGTGCTTTACAGTCAGTCTGATGTTGAGTGAGAACTTGGATTAATGAAATAAAACACTAATGTTTAAGGTGCCAAGGGATTGCTGATGAGTTTCTGTGGCAGTAAGGTAGTGTGAGCATATTTCACTTCTGTGCACAGTTCTGGATTGTGTAAGCTTGTAATCTAAACTGTGTTGTTTATTGCTTGATGGCCCACAGTCACTTTACTGCACAGTAAAATCTTTAGATGTATTTGTACAAAGTGCAAAATAACACTTGTTTGTCTTAAAGGAAATGTTGGCAGTGCTTAAGGAGTGAAATTTTGTCAGTATTGTAGAACTGAGGTTGTGAAACTTCACGGGGGCTGATTTTGCAACTTTATTGTTCTCTGCCAGTTTTTAATTGAGTTCTGACAATGGAAGAGCAGCACTTTTCTGCTCTTCTATTGTTCTTCAGTTTCAACTGGATTTCCTGATGATCTAGAAGTGTTCATCAGAGTTACAGAGCTCCTGGATTTCTCACTCACTGTGACAGTGCTTGAAAGGCAGCTGAGCTGTTCACTGCCTGCTGGGTAACTGTGTGTCACAGAAAACATTCTTTAACAGCTTGCTTGTGGTGATTTTGAGATAGCTTAGGCAAACCAACACAGTAGACCCAAGACACTCCAAATATGTATGCAATCAGCCATTTTTTAAATATATAAAAGATTAGCGTGGGGGAGGTGGGTATTTTCCAAAAGTAAATGGACTGTTACATAGTTGGAAATTGTTTCTAATTTGCATGTGCTTAGTACACTAATATTCTCTATCTTTTCTTGGCAGTGAGAAATCCCTACACAGGCCACAAGTACCTTTGTGGAGCACTACAGTCAAGCATTGTTTTGTTAGAATGGGTTGAACCAATGCAAAAATTTATGTTAATCAAGGTAAAATTACAATTGCTCTCATGTTGTCTTCTAGTTATCTTGTAGTGGCTTGTTAAGAATAAGTATTAGCCATTTCTTGATTTATTAGACTTTTCTCTTGGTTTCTGTTATATTGAAAATTACTATTTAAATGTGTCATATATTAACTGACTCAAAATAAATGTTCATGTTTTTGGGGTGCACTTCAGTTAGAGAAGCAAGCCTTTTTCTCCATGAACATTGCCCTTCAAATTGCACAATAGAAAACTGAGGCTGGCAGGCTGAGACATGGGTTAACAGTGGTCTTGCTCCCATACTAAAGAAAAGGTGACCATTTATTCTATATTTTTTGATGCTGAGGTGTCCAGAAATCCTTGTTATCTCCCCATCTGAAGAGACAGAGCCAGGGTGGGCTCATGTTTATAAAAAGGCAGCTGCTATAACTCAGTCAGCCTGGAAGAGAAGGGTTAGAGACTCAGTAGCCAGGGAGAGCAGTGATGAGCACTCCTTTTGTCTGTGGGCAGCTGCAAGGGACACACATGATAAAAGACATGCTGTTTTATTTTAACTGAATTGGCATGAGATGCTCCAAGCTTCTTAACTCAGGCCTTTTGTATTTATCAATTCCTGTTATCTGAAGAAGTAAACCTAACCTTACAAAGTTTGTCATAAAATTTACCATATGGTTTGGATATCTAATAGCAACTCAGACTACATTTGTTTCCCTTCTAATATCTGTTTTTGCTTATTCATCTAGCACATAGATTTTCCTGTACCTTGTCCACTAAGATTGTTTGAAATGCTGGTAGTCCCCGAGCAGGAATTCCCTTTAGTTTGTGTTGGTGTCAGTAGAGGAAGAGACTTCAACCAGGTGGTGAAGTTTGAGACTGTCAACCCAAATTCTACCTCTTCGTGGTTTACAGAAACAGGTTTGTGTGTTGTCATTGTATTCCAAAATGTTCTTTGCTCTTCTGTTATAGCTGAAGCACTAAAAGATAGGCTTCTCTTAGGAAGCAAATGGTTAAATCATTAAGGCTAAATGATAATTGTAAGTTCTCTGCTTAAAATTAAAGGGTTGAACCTGCTTGCATGTGCACTTTTGTTTATGTTTCTCCTTGTTGAACTGATTGGATTCCTTGAGATTTTTGGTATAGCAGAGGATGGAGTTATGGTTTATTGCATTTCTGTAAATTAGGCAGCACTTAATTACCCCCTGGGCTGTTTTGTGCTCTACCCTGGCACCATGACTTCTGTTTATTTAATAGGTTCTAGTAAAATTGCATTCTGAGCAATTCCTTTTGACACTTGTGGAAGATGTAGTTTGGCTCTCCTGCAATGTGTCACTATGGCTAGAAAAGGGTGTTATCACCTCCTGCTGAGATAGAGCATTCTTCTGGTGTTTATGGAAAGCAGAAAGGATTAGGACCACTGGTAGCAGGAAACCAAGTGCCTGCCCATCACCAGTGTGGGCACTATGAGTGAGGTGGCCACCATCTGAGCAGCAGCAGAAATTCTCTCATGGAAGTGTGCTAAGAATTACTTTTTTAGAGTTGCATAGTTGTCTCCTGAACCTAGATGCAGTAAGGAACTGTCACTACTCATAGCTGGCAGGTTCAGATGCAGTAATTAGCTTTGATTTTGCCTGTCATGGATCCCTTGTTGGTTCATGGTGAATTTATACATAGCTCTGTGCTGGCATACACGTGTGCATGAGTCCAGATGAGTGTGTGCTGTGGAATTCACTAGGAGGAACAGTTTCCTCCAGGAAGATACCCACTGACCTTGCTGCTGCTGAAAAGTGCATCAGATTTTGACACAGTTCAAAGCATAGTGACAACACCCAAAGTGAGCAGTGGATGGCCAATTAACACACTTTACTACTTCAGACAATGCATTTTATTCTCATTCCTACCTCTAACTGTGTGACTTTATAGCACAGCCCATAAAAGAAGCAAGCTGAAGAGAAATATCCTGTTGTCATTTCTCTCTTAATGTTGTCTGCACTGGTGCATAAATACAAGAGTACTAATCCCTCTTCTGTTCTTTTTTTGCATTGTGCCTTTCACACTTTGTTATAATTTCCTTGAATTACTTGTGTGTTCTCATGTTGTGTCTGTGTTGTTGTTGTCTTCTATTTTTGTAGCTCAGATTTAAACCCTTTTGTTGCATCAGCTTATTCCTGTCCCCTGCTGGCAGGAGAGCAATGATGCAAACAGATTTTTATTTTTTATAATTTTAACCAGAAGCTGCTTTTGTGTTCTAGGTAATGTGCTCTAATCTCTCATGTCTAATGGATTTACTGAGTTTCTCTTTGCTATCTGAAAGATGCCTACAGAGTCTGGCAGTAATGTTGAATTAGTATGAGCTGCTCTGTATGTAACTTTAACAAACAAATGGACCAAAACTACACTTCTCTTTTGAGCTGACATGTCCACTAATCACTTGTGGGTCAAAATCCCATTTGCTGTGATGGAGACTGCTGCAGCTGTAACCCAGAAGAGAAGAAAATAGCCCTTCTTTTGAGGGTTTGGAGAAGGAAATAATCTCCTATTTTTGGAACAGCTGCAAATAGCAGCAAGAATTAAGTAATAGTATATAAGTCTCTATTAGGATTTAGAAATAAAGAGAGAGGAGTAGTGCAGTGAAACAGCGTAGTGTGGACAGTCACATATATCTTTTTGCAACAGCAATATTCAATTATTAATAATTGAATATTATATTATATTTAATTTAATATTAATATATATTTAATTGAATATTATATTATTATTGAATATAATAAATATCAGTTATACCAAGGGAGAATAAATGGAGAACAATGTACATGTCCATTTGCTTTTGTGATATGGCTCAGAAAAGGCTGAATCAAATCCATACTTTAGTATTGTAGATTTGGTTTTCCTGTCAAAGCCAACATGTTGGATAAGTGGACATGCATCTCTAAGAGAAGAGTAATGTCACTGGTAAGATGATGATTTTAAATAGATAAAACACACTAATCCATAAAAATGTCCATCTCTAGAACTTCCATTTCAAATTTCATGCTAATGTATGTTATGAACTAACACTGTCATTTTTTTATAGACACTACAGAGACGAGTGTTGTCCATGTAACACAGCTGGAGAGAGATACCATTTTGGTGTGTTTGGATTGTAAGTTTATATCAACTAAATATATATGTATGCATATACATGCATACTGTCTGTCTTCAAATTAGATTCTGTCTTGAAGATAATCCTTGGTTAACATATCCTTATTTATTGTCTAGGCTGCATAAAAATAGTGAATCTGCAAGGCAGGTTAAAATCCAGCCGCAAATTGTCGTCAGAGCTCACGTTTGACTTTCAGATTGAATCAATAGGTAAGCTGGGTTTCATTATTAGTCTTGACTATCCCTCTAGGTCAGAGAGTTGGGCACTCACCATCTGGATGAAATTTAACAAGAGCAAGTGGTGGATTCTGCATCTGGGATGAGGTGGTCCCAGTTATGCGTACAAACTGGGGTTGAGAGGCTGGAGAGCAGCTCTGCAGAACGAGATCTGGGGGTTGGGATTGATAGCAAGCTGAAGATGAGTCAACAGTGTGCTCTGGCAGCCAGAGGTCATGACCAGCAGTAAGGACATGGGAATTATATGAGGTTACATATGGGAAGATTCAGATTGGATATTAGGAGAATGCATTTCACTCAGAGGGTGATTGATCACTAAACTGAGCTCCCCAGAGAAGTGGTCACAGGACCAAGCTTGTTAAAGCTCATGGAGCATCTGGACGATGGTCTGAGTGATCCTTATGATCCCTTCCAACTTGAGATCTTCTATGATTAACTTGTTCAGTGTTACAGTAAAGAAGTAGGTCTGCTACCTGTCTAGTCTTTGGCATTTGGAGCACTACCTCACTCATTTCACTTTGTGTGAGAAGATTGAGTGAAAGGTTTAACATGTGCTTTCCTAGGAACAATTGGAATGGAGTAATAATCCTGGAGTCCTCTTAGATTAACTTAATGTCTTAGGAATATGATGGAGACTTACAGCCTCTAAAGGAATACCTTAACACAACCTACATAAACTCTCTGAATCACCCATGCCTAACTCATTTTGCATGTGTGTTTGTGCAGTCCATTTTTATAAAGCAGCTCAAAGACTTTATAAATTATATGATATGTCATAGGAAGCATAAATTTTATTTCCTTGTGCAGAATTTGAATGAATCAAAATTGTAAAACAGAAAGAATAGATTATTTTGGCAGTTCTCCAGTAGTTACATACCTGTATTGCACCACCTGCTGTTGAAAGAGGGGTAGGAGGGATGTGTGCACAGATGAAGGGTAGCACCAGAAGAGGGGCAATAGTGGGTTCTAAAATCCTCAGGAGTTGCAGGGAGTTTTTTTCTGAGGAGAAGCTCTAAATTTTCAGGCCCTCCAAAGATAATCTCCCACAGAGAAGAGGACAAGAAAACATTGCCACTGGAAACATTACTTTTATGGCTCTTGATGATTGGGAATGGGGGAAGGAAGGATTCAAAGTACTTGAAGCTTCTCACTCTGGGACCTCTGCATGTACTGTAGTCCCCACCCTGCTTGTCACAAATGAGCTTCCAGTGGCCTTTACTGTCCTGGCAGTGTCTCCAAAGACACTTCTGGAACTTTTCTGTTAAAATTCCATATATATTGTCTGCAAGTATTAAAGGAATTTCCTGTTCAAAGAAAATGACACATTTAGGACTAGACATTTAGAACATTTTCTGGTTAGGTGGAAATGTCTTTAAACCCTGCTCATTAATCAAATAAATGTATAAATGCAGCTACTTTTGAGCAAGTTTGGTGATTCCTGGGAGATGTTCTGCAGTCTCAGTGGGTGGATGTCATACAATGGAACATGCACAGATTTCAAAACTATAGTCTTGTGCTTTTGGCCTTAAAAGCAAGGGTTGAATTTATGCCCCGAAACTGATTCCAGTGTTCTTTCTTGCCAGTCTGTCTACAAGACAGTGTGTTAGCATTCTGGAAACACGGCATGCAAGGAAGGAGTTTTAGATCAAATGAGGTGAGTACTACATTTTGCTTCAAATTCTGGCTTCTAATGTAAGCCACATGAAGGAGAAATGCTCGGTGCTGTTGTCTGAAAAAGAGTGGAACATTGCAGTAACTTCCTAGGTTAGACCTAGAAGCTGGAGTCCCATTCTAAGCATGTTTCATAAGCTATGAAGCATTCGTGGAGCTGTTCAAGAACCCCCTCACATCTGACAAAGCAGAAACAAGAGACCAGGCCAGGATGCCATAGAAAATATCCAAGCCTAATTCTTGGTGATATTAATCTTCACCTCACTATTAATCTTCACCAGGAACTGAAAGTGGTCTTAAATTGCTTTGAAGACCACTTTCAGTTCCTTAACCTCTCACATACGGATGCAAAAATCTGGGTTTTGCCAGTGGTTCCACTGCTAAGCTTTTTGTCACACTGTCAAATGAGTTGCCTGATGTTTTTTAGTCTCTTCCACGTTCTCTTGGCTTACAAATACTTTGAAGAATTGCCCAACTTTCTCAAGAAATAGTTTTCCATCTTCAGTAGAAAAATACCAGATTGACCTAAACATGGTTTGTTTGATTTTTTTTCCTAAAATCTCCTTGTAGTCACTTTTTTAACCTGTTTTATGGGATTTTTAGACAGAGTGAAACCATTATAACTGCTTTCCCAAATAGTTTTTTTTTCCTTTGCTGCAAACCTTGTGTACCTGTTAACGAAAATGCTGTACTTTGCAGGAATTTAATGAGTCTTTTAATTTGGTTATTAATGATTGTTTACAAACATTGCCAGTTGTTCCATCAGTGTTTCATTGGCTGAGAAACTGAGCTCATTATGACTAATTGTATTTTAAGGTACACATGCAGTCACACCACGCCAAGCTTAGGTATCCCACATTGTTACACCACTACACTGACTTGCACAAAGCCTCAGCTGACCCGGTCTGTGCTAACAGTGAGCCTGCTCTCTGTGAACCAAAGGCTGGAGTCAGACTGCTTCTTATTTCCAAGGTGCAAATGTTTATTGTGGCATTTGTGCATTGCTCTGTCCATTGGTAGAGCACTCAGTGGCTCTGCTCCAGCTGGGAGAGGCCATGTCCCAGTGTGCTGCAGCCCAAATGGATGCATTTTGTTGTTTATGTAAAGCATCAGGGACACTGGCTTGCTTTGTTGCTGTCAAGCCAAAGCCAGAACCTAAATGAAGAACTGAAAGCAGAACTGGGCTGTTGACAGAAAAGCAAGCCACCTAAAACTTTTTCTCTGCAAAGCATGTCTAGGGTAAGCTTTTAGGCCTTTTAAAATTCCTTATCTCTCCTAGCTGTCCCACCAGCTGCAGCTGTTAAAATAAATGAACTTATTTTCTGCTGCAGTGTGAAAAGCCTTCAGTGCCAGGCTCAGGTCTTGACCATATTTGTTGCTTTGGGGGAAATTTGGTACTACGTAATAGGTAGGAAGTTGTTGCATGGGACAAAAAGCTGACTTAACTTGCAGCATTTTTTTCTTTGAAGATTTCATTAGTTCAGACTCCCTATTCTAATACAGTTGGCCTAATTGGGGATGACTTGAGCTACTTGCAAAGTTATTTTCTTCCACAACTGTGACCTTCCACCATGGTTTGATCAAGTGTGAAAAATGAAAGAGGGAACTGTGAATTCTGACACAAGAAGTTCAAAATTTGGGCAAGGATTGTACAGCCTTAGCCTCACAGAAAGCAGAAATTAATTTTTTTAGAAAAGTGAAGGATTTCATTGCTGTGAATTAGAATTCTCTTGCAAGTTCTCTGCACCAGAAGTGAATTCACTAAGATAACATTACTAGGGTCTGGGAAGGAGATAAAAATGTCTACTTTCCCCAAGAGTGTGAAATTTGACTGTGTAGAAGAGGAGCTTTGTAAACAGTGCTGCCTGTTCACAGAGTGACTAAATACCCTTTGGAGTATGCACTGGGCTTTGGTTGCCTTCATTGATGAACACGGTGATTTTCTGGGTGCTTTGATATTCATAGGATCATAAAGATGTATCACACAGGTACAATTCACCAACAGAACACACAGGTCTGTTGCATTGTCTGAAATGTCAAAAGATGAAGTTTTCTTTTTGCAGTGGGCATAAGTACCACAGATTAGATTGTTTCTCTGCTAAGGTTTTCAGAATATGAACTAAGTGCTTTCTTACTATAATTCAGCATTTCAACAAAATGTGTTTTATGTGTGATTTGCCTGACCCATTTTTGGATACACTCTCTAGAGTGACACTAATTGCACCTTATCTTGTTCAGCCACGGCTGTAAAGAGAATTTCACTGGTAACTCAAGTACCAAGCTGAGCCCTGCTGTTGTGCTTGCAGGCTACCAGAGGAATTCATTTAATGTGGAAGGAATTACAGAAAACTTTCATATCTTAGTTAAAAATGACAGTTGCATTATAATCTCTACTGGATTTTAATTGGTAGTCAGTTGGTAACATCAGTCACAGTCAATTCTTTTCTCTTGACTAATGTTAAAAACAAAATGTAAACACTTGTGCTTTTAACATGTAAATATTTATTTTTATTGTCTAGATCACACAAGAAATTTCTGATAATACAAGGATATTCAGGCTTCTGGGATCTGACAGGTAAGATGAGAAGTAAACAGGACATACTAAAATTAAGGAATAATGTGTGTTCTCCTACCTTGTAAAAGTTCTTTTTTCATGTTTCTTGCAAATTCTTTTTTAGTCATCTTAGACAGTCCTTAGTGTACCTGTCTACCTTCCAGTTCTTCACTTTTACTTTTCTCTTTCTTAAATAAAAAAAAAAAAAACTTTAAAAGTGTTTGTGAGTTTCCAGAAGTACTCAGCCATGCAAGAAGCTCTTTCTTGGCTGTAGTCACAATCTGCAGGAGTGTTTTCCTTTTTGTACTGTAATTCTTTTGTTTAACTTAGTGAAATCTGTACTTTCATATGTTCTGCTGCAGTAGCTCATCAAAATCTGCTTCTGGAGATAAATGCAAAAAAACTTTAAAAATTTAAATATCTCACTTTCATCCCAGAAAGGAAATCTACCGGTTGTTCTCCCAACTTGACAGTTCAGGTCTTAGGGGAGCTCTTGATAGCTCCCAGTGTACCTGTTCTTTGGCATCTGCTTTTGGGACAGTAACACCCTGTCTGTGTGACCCAGCTGCTGTTTTAGGAGTGTCACTGACTTCCTCAACTTTCTCTGCCCTGGTGTTGAACTTTGTACTTCTGTAAGAGCCACAGAAGCAGCAGCTGTTTTGTCTTTAGGGGAGTGCATGCTGATAGAACAGTTTTCACCTGTAATGAATTCACAAGAATTGCAGAGATAGGCTTTAACTTTTCTTTTGAAAATTGCCTCGGTCTTACGCTGCTTACAGTAAACCCATGTGGCATCTTAGAATGACACTGCAGAAAATTGCCTTGTAAAAATGTCTTCTTCCCCAAATATGGTCCCATCTCTTTCTGCCTTGCTCTGATAGTTTTCAAGTTTTAGACAACATTTAAAGAGTTTGCTCTGCAACAAACATTAATTCCAGTTTCTTCACATACCCTTTTCCTTGCAGCTCTGTCCTGTTTTGTGCTTGAGTGGGAAGTCTTTTTCCAGTAACAGGAGTCCTTTCCTAGGCAGTTCATAGGAGCTGCTTCTCAGTGTTCTGAGAAGCAAAGAAACCTGTTGTCAATCTAATAAAAGCTTGTGTGTTGCTTTCTCCTCATGGCATGAGGTGTCATTCCCTTTGTGGAGCACATTGAGTAGAGGCCAGCTTTTTTGAGCCATAGTTTTGCAGCAAGCAAACTTTCCTGTCTGAATGCACAAGAGATGGATTTGAGTTTCCCACAATCTGCTTTCACTTTAGGGTGTTTGTGGAGGAGAAGTCAATCATGAATGTCCTGGTCTGTTTTGCAGTTTCAGCAGTTCTTGCCTGATGAAAAAAATTTAAATAGTTTGTGAAATAAAATTGTGATGGCTAATTTCTCTTCTTTGAAGAGCAAGGTCTCGTCTAGGACATCCCTTACGATCTTTGCAGTGGCAGGCCCACGTAACCCAGTCTTTTGTCTCCAATGGTGGCCAAAAGCAGGTGGCAAGAAAAAAAAAAGTCTTCATATAGCAGTCCTTTCCATGAGGTTTCTCTTTGCCTGCAAATTTTTGTCTCTGCAATTTTCAGAGCTGGAGGAAGTTTCTGTGGATTAGGTTACATGGGCTCAGATAACTAGAGGTGCTCACAGAAGAATCAGCTTTGTTCATCTGTCATTCCTGTGGCTTTGCAAAGCTCCAGGAAGGCACAAGCCCAGTAGGGGAGTGATGGACCCTTTTCAGAAGCCCTTACTAAAAGGATGAGAGGCAACAGGGATACATTGCAGCAAGGGAATTTCCAGCTGGATAAAAGGGATGAACATGATTGGTGAGGATGGTTCCACACTGCAGCAGGAGCCCAGAGAGGCAGTTGGAGATCCTTGGAGATGTTCTCCGGACAAGGCTTTGAGGTTGGCAGTGGTTTGAGGGGCTTTTGGACTAAAGGCATCCAGGGAAAGAGAAATGACAACCAGTCAGATGAATCCTAGGAAAGAATATTTAATTAAACCCAGGGTTGTTTTTAAATGAAGGATCACTTGACATTGTGGCTTTTTAAATTTCCGTTTTAGGGTCGTGGTGCTGGAGAGCAGGCCGACGGACAACCCAACAGCCAACAGCAATTTGTATATCCTGGCAGGGCATGAGAACAGCTACTGAGAGCAGCTCGTGGCAGGCAGCTCACTGTGAGGAGAACACTCCTGCTGCAGCAGCACTCGTGACTGGCTGGAATTGCACAAAAGCTGCAGTAACCCCACTTCAGTTACTTTATAATTTATTGTGGCATGAGAGGAAGAGGAGAATTGTTTGTGGTATGGACACAGAAGCATTATGATACCACAGAAGTGCTTAATTTACTGTTATGTAATCTTTGTACATATGCAGTATTTTTCAGTGAAACTTCTTGCTGAAGCCCTACACTGACTTTCTGTAGATAGAGGTCCTCCTGTTAAGTACAAGTGTCTTACCTGTACAGATGTAAAAGTCACTGAGGATGCAGAAATTAAATTGGGGTACTATTATAAGGACGTCTCATGTGTTTATTATAAAGTGGGATTCTAGCAACAAATATAGTACATTTAGCAACACTATTGTATTTTATTATATGTAATTTACTAATACAGATAAATATTAACTTTTAGAAATTGTAACCAAGGCTGTAATCAGATTACAATCTTGTTTTAATTTCAATACAACACACTGGTGTTCATGTTTGCACAATGTATTGAGATGTGATGTATTTAGTCACAAAGGTAAGCTGTGACTTTGTGGATATGACTTGGGCTTCAAAGTTCCTTTTTTTTTTGTTTATTTGGGTAGATTCCTTTGTGAAACAAACCAGTTAAACACCTGTATTTTTATATTTAATTAAAACTTTCCTTATGATTACTTCTCTATGCTTGAAAACAATACCTTTTGGATGGGTGTCAGTCCCAGACTAGTGGTACCTGGCTGTAATTCTGCAATAGGTGTTTGAATTATTAGTGTATACAACGATAAAAAGTAGTTATTACTGTTTGTCTTACTAAATATTTCATATCACGATGAAAAGGAGCAACATTCCACATTGTGGAAATGGCTCAGAGATGTTGCCATTTTGACTTTTCTTTTTGGCCTTATAACCATTTTCACACTTTTCTTGATTTTAGGATGTTAACACATGGCCAAAATTTAGTTACTACCTCATTGAAACAATACAATGGTTACTACGCATCACGGGAACTTAGTTTTGATCAGAAGTATTTTTGATTGCTATTTTCCAATGGAGTGTGTAAATGCCAAGTTTTAAGCAAAATGCACACATTTGACTCCTTTTTTTGTATATGTTCTTTATATTTTATTGTGATAATATACACTAAAACCAAACTAAATTAAAAGTGATTTATGGCCTGCATTATTGTTGTGATGGGTAATGCTTTGAAAAATGTTCCCTAATGTATATAATGTAAAATAAATTTTTTTAACATGTTGTTGTACAATTAGATTATCACCTGCACTGATTTTCCACGTAAGACTAAAATGGACCATACTGAGTTTTCAATTCTGCTATTAAATGGTTGTGCCAAACACAGAAGCTGGGCGTCTCTGAATGTCTGAACAGAGGTTGCTGGAGCCCCACTCAGTTTGGGCTGGCATCAATCCCCTTTTGGCCTTTGGGCAGTGGACATGTAGATTTGAGCTAAGTCTTTCCAAATTCCACCTTGTGTGGTTTCTTCCCTCCATTTCCTGCTTTTACACCTCTGCTGATTGCAAAACTGATTTATTCTTTCTTTCAGCAGGTTTATTTTTCTGCCTGTGGGCCTCAAGCTCTCTGCTTCTGCCAGCCCCATTGTGGCTGTTCCTCGTCCTGAGCCTGGCTCACCCTGTGGGGGAAGAGGTGGTGGCACAAGCCTCACTGCTGAGCAGCTGAATTCTCAGAAAAGCTGAGAAGTTGTGTGTGTTTCACAGCACCCTTGTGAAATCCCCAAGGGTGATTTCCATCCTGCCTCCTGTGGACTGTTCCTCACTTGGACATGCAGAAAGTTTCTCTGATTTAGCAAAGTCCACTACAGCTGCTGTGCTGTGAACCTGCTTCCTCCTGGCAGCAGGAGAGTTCTGCAGCAGCTGGGGCCAGGTTCCTCACGCCATTGCTGAATTACAGGCACCAGAGGCTAAGGGCTATTGGTTTTTACTCTGCTTGGGCATTTTTGGTAGGAGCATGCGTGCAGGGATGCAGCTGGAAGGGCTAAAACTGAAGAGGACAGAGCAACAGCATGTGGGAAGAAGGGAGCATTGTGCTAGGGCAGGCATGTTTCCAGTCTGTTGGTATAGTCAGGACAGCTTTGCTTTTCCCATGCTGCTCTCCAGCCTCGAAGATAAGAAGTGAAGAGTTCCTGCTTTTTTGAGGCTTTGTCCTGTTGCAGGATTTGGGGTTTGTGCCACAAAACTGCCTTTCCCACATCTCAAGCTGCTTGCCTGCTCTGCTGACAGCTGAGCCCAGGAGCCTGGGTGTCTGGTACATCAAAAGGTCTCCTTTGCTAGACCTGAAGTTGCCTTGAACTAAAGTTCTCTTGAGCCATGTCTGGTAGGAGCTTAGGACTGGAATCCTGGTGTAGGACTGGGATCAGTGTGTGGCTGACTGATGGGAGCCCAGTCAGAGCCAGGAAACCCCATCACAGGCACCATGAGGTTACAGCAAAGCCTCTGCCATGGAAGATGGACACAGCTCCTCCAGCCAACTCTGTGCTCCCCTTTTCCTCCTCCTGGTCCCTTCCATGCTGGCTCCTAGCAATTGGTCTGTGCTGGCAGGGATGATGTGGGGAGGGTTGGTGTGACCACAGGATCAGGCACTCACCAGCCTGGCAGCCAAACCTGATCAGTGCAGGGGCTGAGCCTTCTTACAGGGAACAAAGAAAGCAGTGGCATTGTGTGTGTTACAGAAGTACTCCTAGAAGCTGGGATGACAGGGGAATGAAAACTGCTTTTATCTTTTTCTTGCCCATCTCTCCCTGCAGTGCTGCCTGCCTGTGTCAGAAACTGGATGTAGTGGCATAACAAAGAGGGGGTTCAGATCCAAATTCTGCATCCCACAGCCCTTATCTGAAAGCATAGGCTGTGCAAGGTGAAGCACAGTGCTGGCTGCCTGCAGCTTTGCCATGGGGAGCTTGCAGTGGGGCTGGGGGAGCCCAGCAATGCTGTGAGCACTGGTGGGGGTGGATGTATCCCCCAGGCAGGGGACATTTCTCACACCCCACAGGGTTCAGCTTTGCCAATAGCCCTGCTGGGCTTTGAAGGATTGCATGGGAAAACAGCTGGTAAAAATAGGGAGTGTGCCCAAACCTCTTGCTTCCCTCCAAGGAAACACTCCTACAATACAGGAAGGTCTGTGTCATCTATGAGTGGTGTAGAAGCTGTAGAAATTTGTCTGGGGAGGGAGACACCAGTTTCTTCAGGATCTGTGGATACATCTCATCAGGTCCCATGGACTTGTGCACCTTCAGCTGTTTTAGATGGCCTTGAATCCAATCTTGACCAGCAGGTGATTCTTCAGTCTCCAGTCCCTGCCTTTCCCTTCTGCAGCTCGGGCAGTGTGGCTGGAGGACATCCTGGTGGAGAAGGGGGCAAAAAACTCATTGAGCACCTCAGCCTTTGCCATGTCTGGGGTAATCAGGTCTCCCCTTTCCTTCCAGAGAGGGTCCTCATTTTTCCTTTCATCTCCCACACACCTGCAGAAGCTTTTCTTCTTGTCCTTGATGTCCCTGGCCAGTTTAATTCTCTCAGAGCTTTATCCCCTCTAACCTGATCCCCGAATGCTGGGACAACCTCTCTCTATTCCTGCCAGGCTACAGCCCCTGCTTCCACCCTCCATGGGCCTCCTTTTAGTGTCTGGGATTGTCCAGGAGCTCCTTCCCCATCACACAATGCCTCCTGGAATATCTGTCGAACTTCTTGTCTCAGCCGAATCTATCCCCATGTGTCTCAGCAGACCATCCCCATTTATCTCAGACTGATCCATCCCCGCTGTCCCGCACGGATCCATCCCCCCTGTCCCGGCCCGATCCATCCCCCCCTGTCCCACACGGATCCATCCCCCCCTGTCCCATACGGATCCATCCCCGCTGTCCCACACGGATCCCTCCCCCCCTGTCCCATACGGATCCATCCCCCCCTGTCCCACACGGATCCATCCCCCCCT
>WBNO01019915.1:21720-100277 GCA_013400575.1 Peucedramus taeniatus
CCGGGGCTGCCGGGGGTCGGTCGGCGCCGTCCCGCAGCGCAGGCGGCTGCCTCGGTGGGTGCCCCCGGCAGCCGCGCCGGGGCGATGCTCTGACAGACGGAGCCGTGTAGATAAAAACCGTGTGATGGACACGCGAGTCCTGTCCCCCCTCGGCCCGGAGGGACGCAAGCGGTGCTGCTGCGGGTTTCTGCCGGGCTTCCTTGGTGACACGACTGGGAATAGGGGGGGATTGTTATGAGCAACTCCTGAGAGAATTTTTTGTTAATTAGTGTTCGTGTCTAATGGGTTTTAGTTAACCTTCTCGTAGTTTAAATACCTTTTTGCTGAGAAGGCTTAATCAGGACAAACGAGCAAGTCTTGCTCCCTCAGGACGGTGAGGCTTGTGCCTGTGGCGTGGAAAGAATTTATTCGGAAGAGAGGAAAAAATGGTGAAGGCTCCTCTTCCAGCCTGAACCCAGAAAGTAGAAGGCTTAAGAAAAATTTTCTGACACTGTTACTTGAAGCGGCTTCAGATTGCAGAACTTCACGTGGTTTAGTCCTGCACGGCAACACTTTCTGAGTTACTGTCTAGTTACAGCGATTAACTGCAACTCTTGCCTGAAAGGCTCCTTCCTTGGGCTGGTTGAGAGGTCTCAGGCGCTGGCTGCAGTTGAACCCATGCAGTATTTCTTCCTAATTCCCCTTTGCAATGTACTGCCTCTCTTCTCTGGGCATGCTCTTTGAGGTCTCCAGCATTGTGTGGCTTTGTCCAGTTCTTGGAAGGCTTTTTGCTTGTCTCATCCGTAGCACGTGCTGTTAATGTCTTATCCCTGGATAGTTGCTTCCTTGAAACTTCAGCACTAACCACACGGCTCACTTGTGGTGCTTGTGAGCACTTGGACACCCATCCAACTGGAGCCTGCTTGGAAACTGGAGCTACCCAAGGTCCCAAACAAGGAGAGCTTGTTCCTTTGGAGGATGGTTTATTCCATGGTGGAGCAAATGTTTATCAGATTTGGAAGGAGTCTCAGTGCTGAACACTGGAGTACACAGAGTGAGGATTCAAAGTGAGCAAGCATTAAAACTTTGGGATAACTTGTGACGTCTCAAGGGCCAGATTTCTTCCTAGTGGATGAGCCATTTGTGAAGTCATCCTGCATTAAAGATCCTTCCTGAAGGAGTTGGATGAATTCTGCAGTGGGAAAAGGAATTCTGCAATCTGAGGTCAGTGGAGAAGGACAACAAGGACAAGCTACCAAGGATGACGAGCTGGCCCTGCAAGGTATAGTTGTCTTGATTTTGTTGTCCTTTGCTCTATTTCTCTTTGTGGGTAGAGGGGTGACAGGAGGCAGGTGGAGTTAGTTCTGAAGGCTTCACGCTGAAACTTGTAACTGTCTGGCAGGTGTTTGCTCTTTTGACCTCAGCTTTTCACGAGATCACCATCTGTTTCTTACCTCCTCTCGGGCTGTTGCTGCTTACTACTGCTGTTTTTGTAAAGATGGAAATAAAGACTATGTCCAGATTGTCACCAGATTTACTGAAGAGCCAAATACTTGAGTTACTGGAAAACTAAACAGCAGACGAAGATTTTAAATTATTATCTTATTGTCTTCATTATTGAACAAACCATATTCTGTATTTTCCTAATGTGAGAGAGGTACAGATGGTTTTGAGTAGGGTGTTTTGTCTTGATAAAGGCCCCTAAAGTAGTGAACCTGTCATGGGTGGCAGGTAAACCCATGAACCTGCCTTGAGGTGTTCAGTCCTCTGTTGTATTTCAGCAGGCAGGTGCAACACTGCAGCATTGCAGTCAGTGACCCCAGGTCTCACCAAAAACCTGAGCTGCACCTACAGGGCAGCTCATGGGACTGGTAAAGTGGAGAGGGTGGCAGCATTTCCCTGTGGGGTCAAAGGGCAGGACTGTCCTGGTGCCTTGTGACTTTGCTGAATTGCCAGAGCACTGCTGTCTCAGTAGGAGTCAGATTTTTGGAAGCTCACATGGGTCCCACTGTTGCTAGAGGAGAGCCTTTCCTTCACTTCTCCCTTAGCTGACCAGATGCTGACACTCATTCTCAGGTGGTGACAGCAGCTGAACTCCACCTGAAACCAGGTGGTTGTAGAGGCAGAATTGTGATGATTTCCTGCACAGCTGGAAATCTGACTTAACAGTTTGTGGAGACCTGTGTTGAATTAATAGGTCCAGTGAGGAGAGTGGCATTTAAGTTAACGTTGTAAGAACACATATACCAGGATGGAGTGTTTGCAGCTCTCAGGGAAAGCTGCCACACGTGGACTGAATCATTAAAATGCCATTGCCCTTTTGTAACTGTGAGTTGGCTTCTAATGCAGTGCTCAAACTACAGCCTCGGGATCACTTTCTTAAAAAATGGGAGTTGTTGAATCATTGCAAATAGCTTTCTTTTTCCCAGTGGATTATTTTGATTCTATTTTTTATCAAGCAGCAAACCCAAGAATATAGAGTAAGAATAAATCTGTTCCTACATCAGGCAATTCTTAGGAGACCATGCCTTGTGTTTCATTAGACATGAACCTTAGCAGCAGAGCTGCCTTTGCAAAGAGCAGCTCTTGTACCATTGAGATCATAATGTAATCCCTTTTCTTCTGATTCTTCTTCAGATGCTGTCAAGATAGACTCCAGTGCACTCAATTAGGAAGAAAATGATGTCAACTGAGATTCCTCTCTGCCTGGTCACAGTTATTTTGAAGCTGCAAAAGAGGAGTGTTGCAGGGATCTTTGTTTGCTGTTGAAAGGCAGTAATCATGGTAATGAGGTACAAGAAAAGGAGGGAAGAGAGAATTACAACAGGTGTCTGAAATTGTAGTTGCAAGGATGAACAGAAGGTGAGATGCTGGGAGATGCTGAAGATGAAGGATTCAAGACATTTGAAACACCAGAGGTCTCGGGTACCTGGAGATAGAGATACACAACTTTTAATGCACCTTGGAAAACTCAGGAGTGACACCTGCCATGTGATGCCTCTTCCAGCACTGATGTTCCTCTGCTAGTGAATTTACACGCTTTATTCTGGTCATAACCTTTTGGATACTTTTTCTTGGACATCATTCTTTATGGCTTCATCTCGTGGGTATAACTTGTTCATGGAGTCAGAATTTCTCTGCACGTGTATGATGCACTTGCTCCCTGGTCCATTGGTTTTGCAGTTGGAAGCATGTCATCCTTACTGGATACCTTAAGCCATTTGGTGACAGAGAAAAACAAAAGAATGTTCTGCTCTTTGCATACCTCAAGTTGTTTTGAATCAATTGAGCAATTAACCAGGGGTACTACTGGAATTAGTTGTGGTCAGAATGATTGGACTGGTGTGGCTTGGCAGCTGAAGGGATTTGCATCTTCAGTTAAGGAAACTTCCTGACAGCGTGCTTCTAGGGACTCCATGTGTCATCTGGACCTTTCATGGAGCAAAAGACATGGGAAAAGCTGCTTCAGTCGCTACAGAGTTCTCTGGAAGCTGTTATTGACAAAGATATTTCTACTTGATTTTTAATTACCCAGCTCTTCAGATGGGTGACAAACCAGTTGCCACTTGCTACTCAGAAAGGCACTCCTTACTCTTAGCATTGTTTCGCACAAGATGTTGAGCTTTCTTAATTTCCATTCACTTTAGGTCCTCTGTTCTTCTGATGGCTGTGGAGGATAAAACTAAGAACCTCTTCCAGATGAAGCCTTCACTGCATGATTTTTTTCACCTGCTCAGTGGAGCAGTGTAATACTGCTGCCCTTTTGAGACATCAGCACAAACGTTAGCAAAAATCCGAGTCCTGCGTCCTTGGTCAATTGTCGCTAAAGAGTGCATCCAAGACATTTGTATTTGATTTAATTTCCTGTATTTTTAATTGATCAAGGTAACAAAACATGGTCAGGGTTACCAAATATCAGCAGAGATATACAAGAATAGAAGAAAAAGCTTTTTAAGGAGTGCTGACTCTATAAGAACACTCATCCATGCAAGGTGTACATAAAGTACTTTGTCCTGGAGTGTTTAGTGGTAGGCTTGGCAGTGGTTTTTTAGTCATTGAGGGAAAATAAAGAAAGGATGTGTTGAGTAAAAATGCGGGTTACAGCATTAGTGAAGACTTTCAAAGGTGCTGAATTGAAGAAAATTAATGTCAGAATGATCTCCTCTGTTGCCAAATTTGTTTCTATGATGGATTATTTCTAATAATTTCCAAAGGTTTAGAAAATTTTCAGTTTAGAAAACTACTTAGAGTCAATAAAGTGTTATCTTCTCTGATAATGCTTTGAGGGGTGGCTTGGCATGTTGTCTCATTACAGAGCTCCTTCCATGATCGGAGTGATGTGGTAAATACAATGCTTTTTCCCTTTAGACCCTTTTTTACAAAGCCTTTCAACTACCACCAGGGCAGACTGGCAACACAGCCCATGCTCATCAGTGAAGTACAGTTGTTCTTTAGCAGGAGTTGGTTTTTGGTTCATAAAGTGACTTCTTGCAGTATAGGGGTAGTCTTGCCCAGTTAAGAAAAGATTATTTTTTACCTGCAGTTGATGCTTCATTTTTATTTCAGTTTGTTACATAGCTTTAGAATTGTTTCCTTTAAAATTCCTTTAGAATTGTTTCCTTTTGTTATGCCGCTTTCTGAAGCTGCTGGGGCTTCTGCTGCTCCTGATGGGCTCACGTCTGGTATTGTTCTCTGAAGCTGCAGAATTTGCCTGGTGTGTTCTGTACTTAACAGAACACCTGTGAACCTGATTGTGTTGATTGTTAGTGATGGTTTGGGAGCATAAAGCTGGTGTTTATGTAAGGTGAAGTTGCTTTAAGAAGTCTGGAGCCAGGTTTTTTCATCCTGAATTGAAATTTTTCAGCTTACAAGCAACCTGCTAGGCTTTTTGTCATGGCCACTGAGGAAGAGGTAACTGAAAACTTTTGCTGAGGACGTATCACTCAGATTGTTAAATTCACTGTGTCTTCCTTTCTTACCTATTATGAAACACCTCTTTCTAGTGCAGAACAAGCTGTTGAGTGTCACTCTAGACTGGGGTTTGGGTCATCTTGTGACCAACCTAGGAGTTGTTGTGTTGGACCTGTTGGGGGACCAAGCCTTTGTTTAACCTGAAGCTGTTAGATCTGCAGTCCTTTAAATGAAACATTTCTCAGGATTTGATTTAAAGTCCCTACTGCTTCCCCTGAGGCTTGTGGGAATGTTTATATTCTAATTTATTATGGAGAGTTTGAAAAAAAATGGTTTGAGAAGATTTTATATAAAATAAGCTGCTATGGGTTATTAAGTAAAGAGTAGCTATATTTGTATTATACATTAATCACTTCTTTGTTGATTTCATTGACTTTTTCTGCCAGTTCAGATTTATGGCTGCCTAATTTTTAAGCTTTTGCTGTTCCTGATAGAAATTCTTTGTTTTTGTTGATTTTAAGGGAAGAGGACAAAAAAGGCAGAGGGAAAAAAAGCTAAGTGTTCATATTGTAGGCTTTTCTTTAATTACTATAATTTTTTTTTAAGCAGCTTCTATTTGTCTCTGCTGATGTTCTTAAGCAGATCCTGGAAAGCTGTTCAAGAAATGCTGGCTCTGCTTATCTTTAAATAAAGAAAACTCTGGCCATTTCTCTTTTGAGAATTAGGAGAGATTGAGAAGATTGGATATTCAAAAAAGTGAATACATGAGTTGGGTGAAAACAGCCATGGTGGCAGGGATTTGTAGCTGATGTGGGTTGTATTTGCCCTTTGAAATTTATGGGGTATTTTGAAGATATGAAGCTTCTTTTAGAAGTTTTTTAACTGCTTTTTTAGTAATTTCCCTTATCATAAGATAGACATTTTATTGTGTGTGGAGGAGGGAAGGGAATGGTTCTGTCATTATTTAAGGGAGAGGTTAAATGTTTAGATAAGAATCTGATCTAATCATCATAACACTTCAGAAGTTGTTAGTCTGTTTTTATCATGTATTTTCCTAAGTGGGATTGAAGGATCTGGTGGGATTCAAGCCATACTCCCCCTTTTCAAGGGTGATAAGGCAGGGTGGCCCAGGTTTTTTAATTTAAAATCTGAGATGACTTTATGAGAAAGATGGAAAGCCCCTGGTAATTCGATCTTCTTTTTTTTTTTTTTTTTTTTGAAACTAATCATGTGATGGTTTATGCTAACAGATGTTCCCATTTCTTGTCTTCTTTTACTAAATCTTGCGTCTTACCCAGTCTTGCATCATGTCTTAGATAATGGACTTGGGACTTGCACTGAGTACCCTCAAATAACACTCTGTCATTCTCAGTCTGAGCCTTTGGGTACTACAGTAGTGCAGATACTGAAATTACACATTTCTGTGATAATTGTGCACCGAACCATGCTGTACTTTTCCTTGTTAGTCTGGTTATTTTCTTTTGTTCACTTGTATGACTTTGAACCCTAACTGATATGAAGTGTCACGTAGCAATGAAGGTTATTTACCATCTACTTAATATAGATAAGCTGTGCTGGCAAGCCAGTGGCAACTCATGATGTTTTCTTCTGCCAAGGTGGATGTTCTGTTAAAGTGGAGCTGGGCAGTGGCCTTTGAGAAGGATGTTGCCACTGTCCCCAGACAGAAATGCTTAGGGAAAATTAAACTTTTATGTCCTGAACTCAGAGTAGGTTATCATTGTTGACTCTGTTTTGGCTGACTGTGGATAATGTTTCAGGTTATGGCCTGATGTGGTATTTTTGTTTGTTTGTTCTTATTCTTATAGGCTGTGTGTTACAGACCAAAGGAGTTGTAATGAGGTGATTAAAGTCTGGTCTGTTTTCTAAGTGAAGGAGAAAATAGAGCTGCTCTTCATCACTCTAGTTCATCATGCTCTGTATTTTTACAGAGTATTTTTGTTGAATTGACTTGGTAATTTAACACTTCTTGAAATACGAAGTGCTGGATTATAATATAGGGAGACTATAATACAAATCTGTTCACTTCTGCTTTAAAAAAGCACACATTAAAGGCAGCATCTTCCAGACAGCTCAGATCAGCTCTGCTCTTTAAGAGAACACTTTGGCAAGTCTGTAATTTCTGGTGTTAAAGTGTTCCAAGCTGGTACAGTATTTCAGATGTCAGTGTTTGAATTGTAAATAATGTTTGGGACTGCCTGGCATGCTGTTATTCGTGTAGCTCCACAAACACACTCTGGCTGTGCATAGTGAAGTTCTTAGGAAAAGTGAAACTGTTAGCATAATCAAAATAGTTGTGTTAGCTAGTCAAATGGAGAGTTCTTCTGTTCTATTTTTGCCAGACTGCTTTTAAGTTTAAAAAGCAGTGACTTCTGGAGGTGTTTTTTAAGACCTGCTGAATAAGGGTGTGCAGTCTGCAAGAAGCCAAACGCATGATCCAGCGTATTTGAATCTCAACAGCAGTTAAGTGAGCACCAGGACTATGCCCAGACATGAAGCTTTCAGACTAATGACTGCCTTAGCAGGCAGGTGGATTTCTGTTTGAGGCTGTTGTGTGTTTGAACTTCATAACATTTAGTTCTTGCTATAACTGCAAACAGGAATTAAGACTCAGGTGTGAAATTAAACAATTACGGCAGCATTATTTGAATATAGACATGGATTTAACATTTGGATGAGGCAGATTGTTGGGTTTTGCTTCAGAGTTGCTAGGCTCTCATGTTAGTGATTGAGAGAACTGAAGGCATTTTGAGTTGTGTGCAGGGGAACAGTAAAATGATGAAATTGGGGCTTGACAGATGCATTGCGAAAGTCAGCTTGCTCTGGCATAATATTTGCCATCAGCATAGAACTGAGATTAAACTGTCTGTTTAAGCTCTGAAGCACTGAGCTTTGTGTACCTGAAATTTAGGGTGGTTAAAACTGTGCTGATTTGTGAACTACAGAAGTGCAAAGAAAAAGTATACCTCAGGTTTCAGAAGTTAAGTGAATGTCTGGGGGAAAAAATGGAATGAGCAAGGGGGATTGTTCCTTGTTGAATTTGCACCAGTAAGAAATGAGACACACTTATGACATACAGGTAAACATAATGGGACCAAATTTTCAAAATCTCTCAGCTGCCACTTAATGCCAAGACAACACTGTGGCCTTTTTTTAAGTGGGGTGTTTTGGTTTTTGTTTTTTTTTTTCTTTTTAACTGTAGAGGCTGACATGTTTTTAAAAAACACTATGGAAACCAACTTCTAAGTGAATCTTATGAGTGCTAACTGCGAATGGATTCAATAATTTGAAATAATAAATGCTACTGAAATCATTGTTTCTGTAGTGTGCTCTGTGAAAAATGTTCTGTTGTTGTTCTGTTGTTTTTATTTTGTTGTTATAGATTATGTCAAAGGTGGAAAACTCCCACTGCTGAAACCTCTTGTAAAAACAGTGGTTCAGGAGCTAGTGGAGAGAGATAAGTATGTGCAAGGGCTTTAAAAGTTTTCCTAATTGCACTGCTAAGCACAGTTGTTAATTAACCATTTTCTTGACATTACAATAAATTTATAATGATTTGAGTACATAAAGCATTTGAGATTTATATATCTGTCCGGTGCGAGGGTTTCCCTCAGGTTTGTCTGATGGACCTTAGCAGGGCTGCATTATTGTGTTTTTCTGGGCTCTTTGGCTTGGGTTTTGTCATCTTTTTATCTGCAAGTAAGGCATGTGGTTTGGGGAAGAACAAAACTCAAATGTTGAATTCTTTCCTTTAGGTTCAGGTGCAAGTCCATCCTAAGCTTTCCTCTACTGAAGATGCATTGCAGTATGTGGAGGAGTTAATTCTTCAATTGTTAAATATGTTGTGTCAAGCTCAACCAAGAAGTTTTCTGGATGTAGAGGTATAGAGAACACTTATTACAAATGTTATTGCAAATAATTTGAATTATTACATGAAAGCTACTATATTAACCATTTCACAATGCAAAAAGGAAAGCAGTAATTATGTAGCACAGCCTTCTGCATAAAGCCTGCTGAGTTCCCTAATAGCTCATTTTCCTATCAATTGAATTTGTTGTTCAATGCACAGCAAAATTATCTGTGAGCTGTATTACTTTTCAATAGATGATGAGTGTAAGTTTTGTATATAAAGCTGAATGGTTCCTTTCAAATGACCTTTTTTTCCCCCATTAATATTGTATGCAAACTACAGCTGCTTAGTCTGAGGCTCTGTGCTGCTTTCTCAGCATGGTAATTTAGGCTGATATATCCCCTGCTGTCCCAGAAATTAAAGCAAAAATAGTTCAATCACTTTTTCAGAAGGAATTTAGGAACACTTCTTTCTTCTGTACAGAGATCTCGTCTCTTACCATTGCCTTTTCAAAGATCTATAACCTCTGCTGCTTAGCAGAGCAGCTTAGTGTTTAAGAAGAGGGGTTGAGCTGAAGAATTTTTCCATCTGAGGAACAAATTAGTGAAGCTGTATCACTTAAATTTGTAGGACCATGAATACCTTGGTAGCACTTGGTGCTTAACCACGATTTAAAGACTTTGGTGTCAGGCTAGAGAGTCTGTGTGCCTATTGGTTTCCAGTGCTTGGTGCCAGGGACTGTGCCAAGTGACTTCTTCACGTTCTGAAGAAAGTGGACTAATGGCAAATAAAACCTAACTGACAAGAAACCCTTAAAAATGTGGCTGTCTTAGAGCTCCAGACTGATGAATTTCATCCTTCCTCTTCCCTTTTGAACACTGACACCTCCAGTGGTGTTCCAGTGTCCCCTTTATTGGCTGATCTGTTTTGCAACATCATTCTGGTCTGGCAGTTCAGAAGACAAGAGCTTTGGGGAAGGTTGTTTAATGCTGTTTTAAACAGCACTGACAAAAACCTCGACACAAAGTGTCGTATTATGAGTCTTAGGGCTGTGAAGGCAAAAGAAATGCAAGAAGCGGAGATGATCAAGCAACCACCATTTACCTGGTGTTCATGCACAATGATGCTGCTTTTAATTATATGGTCAAACATATTCCTTTAATTATACAGTCAACGAAATTCCTTTTTCTCCTGGGACACCTCCATTGTTCAATCATCAGACTAGGAGTGTGAATTGGTATTAGTGAATCAGACTTTTTTTTGGTAGGACCCCTGCTTTCCTTTTGCCAAAGTGTTACGAAGGAAAAAAAAGCCTGCACTTTGAAAAGTTGGGTATTACGTTTAGAGAATAGTATTTTGTCACTTTTTTTTGTTAGAAAGTTTTTGTTTGTGTACTTTTTCCTGTGCCAGCTCTCTGTAAGTGGTCATTAACTTCATCTTCCTCATTTCATGGTTACTCAAACAGGAGCCATATTTACGTAAGTGAGCACTTGCAGCTGAAACAGTCAGTGGGAACTGTGGTCTGAAAAAATAAAATGTGAAGTTATGTGAGAAAATAAATTTCTGGCATCTGTGCGTACTAGGGCTACATAAAAAAATGGTGAAGCTTTTGAACCTCCAGAGACCTGTGTGTGAGTTCCAGCAGGAGAGTTGTTCAGTGCATAGGAGTGTGGTGTCCTCAGGCACTGCTGGAAGGAGTAAATAAACTTGGCCATGTCTGGCCCACCTGTAGCCTGAAACTGGTTTAGAATATGTGAGTGCTGTTGGACATTTTCTTCTCCTGTTATGTTCATTGTCGTCATCAGAGCAGTTTGCATGTGTTCAGACTGGACCATGTGCTGATCAGTAAAGGTAGAACAGAAAGCCTGTTATCATTTCATTCAGTGACCATCCTGTACAGGGAATTAAGTGTCAGGTATGTAGTCATGTATTCAAATGCCAAGTTACCAGGCATGGACACAAGGGGAGCAAACTGTGCCTTCAATTGCAGCTTAATTCTTAAATTTTGAGCAGTAGATAATTCTCTGATAATGATACCCTGAATGAATGTAGTGAGCAGCATGTACCAAAATGGTATCATTTACACATCTTGTATAAGCTTTTATAGTTGAAATACAAATCCTAGCAATCATTTCTTTGTTGAGTAATAGAAAGCAGTTTGATAACACAGTTATATTGCTGAGATCATTCAGATGGCGCATTTACTCCTTGGTCATGTTTTCTTGTCTTAAGGATCGTGTCCAAAAAAGTTTCCCCCATCCTATTGATAAGTGGGCAATAGCTGATGCCCAGTCTGCTATTGAGAAGAGGAAACGAAGGAATCCATTATCTCTTCCGGTAGAAAAAATCCATCCCTTGTTAAAGGTAAGCAGTGATGGAATCTTGCTTTGTTAGAAGTCAACCCCTTTGTTTCATGTGATGTCTGTGTGCTGCCTGATCTGTGAACTAAAAGAATTAAGAATATCTGTGCTTGTTGCATAGTTCTAAGTGTTCCAGTTAATGGAATATACTTTTTTTGGAGTTAAAAATCACTCAGTTCTCTCTTGGACAAACAAGGCCAAGAACCCTTTGTATAAGTTTGATTGTTTGTGTTTCATTTTCCATGACTAAGAAAACATTCAAGAAACTTGTGGAAATAGCCCTAAATGTGTAAGTGAGGTTTTTGGGACAGTTAGTTGGCTCTTGGCAGTTCCACATTTAATAGGGCAGCCTGTCCAAAGGCACTGTTTCTTCTCTAGGCCTACACACTCCTGTTTTCTATTCCTAAAATAGGCTGTGGATATGTGGTGAATCTTTATTGAGCAGGGTCTTAAGCTTATTAACTGGTTTGAGTTGTAATCTACAGTGTGTTTCATCAACTGATTAACAGTGGAATGCTTTTCTCTTTTCTTTTTTTCTTTTTTTTCCTTTTCAGGAAGTTCTAGGCTACAAAATTGACCACCAAGTGTCTGTTTACATAGTAGCAGTATTAGAATACATTTCTGCAGACATCTTAAAACTGGTTGGGAATTATGTGCGGAATATAAGACATTATGAGATTACAAAACAAGATATTAAAGTAGCAATGTGTGCTGATAAGGTAAGCCCAGCTCTGGTTTGTCAAGTTAACAAACAACTAAAGCTGTAGGTAATTTTGAGATGTCTTTTTCCTAGTGAGTACATGGAATGTTATACCTTCTAAGAAGAAATTAGTGTCATAAAATATGGTTCCAGTAATGGAGCAAAATTACCAGAAAGCTAATTGAGCTTATAAAGCTCTTACTTGTGCTTATTAAATATCTCTTTCTCTTGATTGCACCTGCCTGATGTCAGCAACATGTGAATACTTTAAAAATGACTGTGAAGCAGCACTAACTTAAAACTATTTTGCATGTAAAAAGTAATGTTTTGGTGGGTCAAACAAAACCCCCATCTCCTTAGCATCTCAGCCCAGTTTTCCTTAGTAGTGAGACATGGACCTGGTGAATACAGCCTGGAATCTCCTAGCAGAGTGCTAGAGCTGTATTTGTGAAGGAAAGTTAGAAATGGTGGGATCTCCTTGAATACTTGGATTATTCTGTGTGATTTCCTACAGTAGTGACACTGAAATGTCCCATTTCCCAGAATTAGTTTGGATTCTCATTTTAAACCAAGTTCCGTGTGCATTCACCGACTCTGAAACATGAATCACCTTCTGTTCTTAGAGCTCCAGAAGTTAGGCTTCATGCAAAATGTCCTGCATTTTTCTGCTTTTAGAGAGTCTTTGTGATGACTCCTGTCTCACACACCACATTTGGAAGAAGTGTTCAGTGATCCACTTTTGTTGAGAACTTTAAATTACTGATTGCTTGTGTTTGGTAAATCTTGCTTGAGTATGAATTGGGACCTCTGGCAGTTAGAGTGTTTAGAGTTCCTGTTGTCTGTGTAGTTCTGCAACAGGACTGGTTTCTGAAGCTGCTGCCCTTCCTTTTAGGAAGAGTTCATTTTAACAAGAGAGCTCAGCAGTTAAGGACAGAAACCAGGCCATGTGCAGTCTGTGGACAGGCCAGTGTTCATTGCAGGTAGATCACAGGGTTCTGAGCATGATCATGTGTGTGTTCCTGGTAAAGCTAAAGCTGAAAAGCCAAAACATACACAACTTTTAACTTCAGACAGTATCTTCAGAAACTTAGGTTGTGTACTGCTGATTCAGAGCAGTAGAACACAGCTAAATGCTAATTGTTTTTGTGTACATCACCGTTTAAAATTGTAATTGATTTTAGGACCACATTCTTGGAGTGATGCCTGGATTGGTCTAAGTGACTGGGAGTCTTCAGAAATTGCCACTGCAAATAATGACTTGCAAATTCATAGCAATGGATATTTGTTTTGTAATGCTCAGCTGATTGCAGAATGATAATACATAAATCTTATTGCTTATCAGTGTGATTTCATGGGAGTAATAGGCTTTCTTTATTGGTAACTAGCTAGTCAATCTCTAAAAGGGATTCTCTTTTTGTGGATTTCCCTCTCTTTGCTGCTAGGTATTAATGGATATGTTCCATCAAGATGTAGAAGATTTAAGTGCACTAACTTTATCTGATGAAGAACCCTCCACCTCAGGGGAGCAAACCTATTATGACCTAGTGAAGTCTTTTATGGCAGAAGTTCGACAATATATAAGGGAACTGAATCTCATTATCAGAGTTTTTAGAGAGCCATATGCCTCCAACTCCAAACTGTTTTCATCTCATGTAAGTATTGTACAAACCACAAACACAAAAGTTACCTACTATCATATCTATAAATATAGATGGATACTTCCCAAACTTAACTGTTGTTGAGTTTAATGTATCAGTAGTAGAAAAAGCACTTTGCTCGAGTTCTAAAATGGAAATAGCAAAAGAGCACTTGCAGGTTTTATAGGACTGTGGAAGAAACCTTCTCATTTACTTAGGTTCACTTACAGGCCTATAATTTTAATATCTGTCACTGTTTATTGCCATGTTTCAATAATGTACATTTTATATATTTATATATATTCATTAGTTTTAAAATACTTTTTATGATCTTACATAAATCACAGAGAAAGTATATTATAAAATGATTGTAAAATCTTGTTCTATTTAAAGAAGTTCTTGACTTTCACATCAAAACAGAGTAGCTTTGCACATTTGACTTTTGTCCTCTTGTTTCAGGATGTGGAAAATATATTTAGTCGTATATCAGACATCCATGAGCTTAGTGTGAAGTTACTGGGTCATATAGAGGACACTGTTGAAATGACAGATGAAGGTAGTCCCCACCCACTAGTAGGCAGCTGTTTTGAAGATATGGCAGAGGTAAGAGAATGGGGTTGTGGGTTTTGGGGGTTTTTTTCACTATTCATATTTTAATACTTGCAGTTAGATCTCTGTTCCAGCTGGCTTTCTTCAGTTTCAGATCTCTTCTTCCAACCCCACTGTGATGAAGGGAGTGTCCATTTTTTAAAGTGCTCTTACCGTTTTAGTCTCTAAATCTCAGCTTTTAGAGTGGCTGTTTAAAGTTCGGAGAATGGAGGTGAAAAAACTCAACAACACTGATGAGGAGGTTCCTGTAAAACTGGAAGCTGGGCAGCCTCTCCTCAGTCCCTGAGAAGATCAGCAAATCTTCCTGGACTTCACATCCAGCCATGTGAAGGACTAGAAGGTGGTTGGCAAAAACCAGCACAGATTTCCAAACTGTAGCTGTCCAGCTTGGCTGCTTTTCAGAGTGATGGCTGTGTCCATGGACGAAGGGAAGAGCAGTTATTATCTTTTATCTGAACTAAGCAGGGCCTTCAGCACAGTCTGTCATAGCATGGGTGAGATGCAGCTTAGCTGGTTGAATTGTAGAACAGGGGCAGTTGGCTGAGCTGTCAGGCTTTTGAAGGATTGTTATCAGCAGCACAAAGGTCACCTGGAGGCCGATGGTTGCCAGCATTCCTCAGGGTTTGATACTGTTTAATGTCTGTATTGGTGTTATGGAAGGAGGTCTGCCTCATCTAATTGGTAAGTGCTGCCAGATTGGGGGGGGGACACACAGAAGGACAGAGCTGCTGCTTGTGGGACCTGACAGGCTGGAGAAATGGACCTATGGGAGCCTCCTAGAGCTGAGTAAAGGCAAACATGAAATTCTGCACCTGGAAGCAAACAACCCCATGCAATGTCTCTGCTGAAGAGCAGCACCGCTTGCCAGGGCTGGGAGATCCTTAGAGATCAGATGTGAAGGCTAACTAGCTCCTGGGTTATATTAGAGAATGTGTAGCTGGCAGTTCTATGTAGAACTTGACACCAAATCTGGTGTACTGTGTCTGGTTTTAGGCTTTCTGGTACAGGATAGGCAAGATAGGCTTGTTGATAGGTTGGCAGGCAAGATAGGTTGTCATGATGATTAAAGAGTTGAGGCCCATGATGCACAAAGAGGGTTGAGACTGCTGGGTTTGTTGATTTTTGAGAAGGCTGAAGTAGGAGATCTTAGTGTTGTCTTTAGTTACCTGAAGGGAAGGTGTGAGGATGGCTGAGGCAGATTCTTCTCAGTTGAGAACTGAGAGATGAGTGAGAGAACATGAAAATGGCAAAAAGATTAATCCTGATTAGATACTGGGGGAGAGAGGGAAATCTGTAATAAGAACAGTTGAACATTGTGATAGGCTGCCCAGAGAGGTTTTGATGCCTTGTTCTTAGAGTTAGAACTCAACAGTATGAGAGACCCTGAGCATTCTCAGCCAGCTTGAATGGTGGATCTGTCTTTGGTCCTGAGGTGGACACTGCTTTGAACAAAGAATTGGACCAGTTGACTTCCACAAATTACTTTTAGACTGATTTAATCCATGAGTCTGTGCACGTAAAAGTATGGATTCTTCTCTATAGATGTTTTGAGGAAAGTATGCAGAAAAGTCTCTCCTATGTAGGATATGTATTTTCTATAAGAAATATGGAAGTTTAGCTGTTAAATCAGTTTTGTAAACTGATGGCATGCCTGCCCATGGCAGGGGGGTTGGAACTAGAAGATCTTTAAGGTCCCCTTCAACCCAAGCCATTCTGGGATTCTATGATTGTAAAATTATTCTGTGTCTCTTTTTAGGAACTAGCATTTGATCCATATGAATCATATGCACAAGATATTTTACGACCTGGGTTTCATGATCATTTTCTCAGTCAATTATCAAAGCCAGGAGCAGCATTTTATTTACAGGTAACTTGCCTTTAAATAAGACATGTTGTTGGTATTACTATTTTAATTACATTGTCCTGTTGCTTCAGTACATGTCTTGTTTTAAGACTGAAACTTATTTTGTTTCTAGTCAATAGGTGAAGGCTTTAAAGAAGCTGTTCAGTATGTTCTACCCCGGCTCCTCCTCGCCCCTGTTTACCACTGTCTTCATTATTTTGAACTGCTAAAAGTAAGAATATTATGTAAATCTGATGTGTTTGGGGGTTTGGGGGATTTTTTCATGGTTCTCGGTGTTAGGTGAGAGCTTTGTGTGCTCAGTTAGGTGTAAAATCTTTTACTAGAATGTGAATAATAAAACTGCTTTGTTGAGAGAAAAGAGGACTGTGTGCTCTGCAGGTGGATGCTATAATTAACTGAACATCAGCTGATAATTATTTCTGTTGAATAATCTATCAATCTAGAAAGCAGTAGAGATCTACACACTCATATTCTTGGAATGATTGTTTCAACAGTGCTAGGAGATGATGGCACATGGCTGTATTACAGAAAATGTCAAGCTGTTACTTTGTAAATTTGAAATCACAGCAAGATTCCCCTTCAGACTTCCATTTTATTTTAATAAAAGCTTCAGTGTTCTTGCGGTGCACATCTCATGGGATTGTAAAGGTGATATCTTTCCTTCAAAGGGAAGGCTTGGTTAATATTTACACTTGGGCTATTTGTAATTTGACCTTGCATTGATAGAGTAACAATAACATACACATATAATAGCTGCAGAATGTTTCTCTGGGTCACTTATCAGAATTGCATAATGATCCTTAAGGACTGTAAAGCATTTTGAGGAAAATGTTCCAGTAGGATCTTATTTTGAGCTTAATGGTAATTCATAAGGTGTACAGTGTTACAAACAACTACTTATGAAAATTTGGATCAGAAGTAAAACAAAAAAAAACAAACAAACAAACGAAAAACCAAAACAATTTTAAAGAAATCTGTTGTGTGTCCTTGAATGTTTGGTTGGTTGTCTTTGGATAAGCCAGTAGTTTATCTTTGAGCATAAGTGTCTACAGTTGTAACTCCATTTTTACTGATTTAGATCTACATGTACACCTTTGGCATGTAGCACATCTTGTAAAACATGCTTTTTGAAAAAATTTGAATGTGTGCTTGATCTCTTTGTCTCATTCATGGGTTTGATCTGACTTCAGACATCTTTAAAATATTAAGCTTTTCCTCTCATGGCATTCCATTGGAAGGGAGGTTTGACACTGCTTTGTTTGCATTTTGTATGATAAAGACCCACACAGAAATAAGGTTTCTCACACTGTTATCATGCAGTCTCAAAATGCAGTACTGAAGGCTTTGCATACTTCCATGTGAACATGGCACTGTATTACCTAATGGACAAAGCATGAAGGATTAATGTTGTCTGACACCCAGTCATCCTGCTTTGCTTCTTGCCACTGTCAGTTTTAGGGGGGAAAGGTGAGCATGTGTGCCTATGGAGCAGGGAGCAGCCTGTGTTTGCCTTTTTTAGGGCAGACTGGAGTCTAAGCTGACCCCCCCTCCTCCAAAGTTTATCAGTGTTTTTGCAACTCATGACCTCTGCTTTCTGAAAAATTCTTTTTTTACCATTCATGCTCTACACACACGAACACACAACCCCTCTGTCCTCTGTCAGTCTGATATTATTGAGCTGGATTTTATTCTGTATCTGATAATAACCTCCCAGGTTTTCTTCCCATGTTGCTCATGTCACATTTTAGTTGGACACCTGTCACTGTGGTCTGTCAGCACACACATGTACACAGAATAGGCAGTGATGGATAATAGGTGCACATGAAGAGAGAGATATCATCTCTGGTGGCAGCATCTTCAGCTGTCAATGAGTGCATCAATGTGCACTCAGCATATGAATCCCTGCCTCAAGTAGTCTTTGCTAGCAGTAACAGTTTCTTCCTTATATCTGGAATCTTTGAACAGATTCCAGCTTGATTTTTATCTGCCACAGAAGGATATTTGTGCAATTATATCATCCTGACAGTTCCACTGATACCAGCTATTGAATTCTCATGTATGGTAAGAGGCCTGATTTAGTGATTGCAGGCATGTCTATGAATAATCAAGTTAAAAATGCAATGAAAATGGACCTCTGGTTATGAAGAGACAAAATGTTGGCATAGTAGCATGTGGAAAAAACATTTTATTTCTCTTGAATATAGATATACTTAAGGATAGAGAGGTTAGTATTTATCTTTGAGCTGTGTTGTATAATGTAGCATATTTTGAAGTAATCTATTTAAAATGTATTTCAGTTACCTTCTAACTATCCAGACTACAAAAAAGTAAATTTCTATTCACTAAAGGTTATCCTATTTAAAAACTAAAGCCCTCCTGAAGTTGGACAGGGCACCAGGAATGCACAAATGCATGTTCTATTTTTAGTTAAATCTTCTTGCTGTTACATTGTTGGGTAATTAGCAAAGGACTAAGAGCTGTGTTTTCCTTCAACCAACCTGAAAGTCCTCAAACTTTTATATAGGAACCATATAAAATAGCAGCTTTATGTGGAACTGTAATTTTCTGCAGATGTTCAGATAATAAATGAGCTTTTCTAAATCACAGAATCATTATTATGACCTTTAGTAATTGAAGAAAGAGGTTTTCAAGACCTTTGAATTGAATTGGGCACTGTTTCAAATGCTGCACGTTTGTATGCATGTATGATACTCTTTCATTGGGTGAATAGACTACTTTAAAGTTCTTTTTTTTTTCCAGGTAGAAATGCTGCAAAGCACATATAAACTTTGCTTAAATAAAACAATATATTCTGGGCAACAGGAGAACTTGGTAGGGATTTTGCGTGGTTGGGATTTTTTTTAAGCCAAGTGCAGACTTGAGTCCCATGACTTAGGAATGGTAACTATCATCTCTATGCTAATGTATTTTAATATTTTAAATTGATGCTAATATTTTTTAATATTTCTATTTTAATTGGAATTCTCTCTATAATATGCTAAAAATGTCAGGATGCTTTCAATTCACAGCAGCATCTATAATGTTCTATTTTTGTTTTTCAAACTTTGTTCTTAGATGATAAGTAACTTTTCAGGTTTTACTGACTGGCAATTCAGCTCAAGTAGAAATACTCCTCAGTTTTACCTTTTTGTATTCCTCTTCCATCATGCTACTGGTAATAATAATAATTCTGGTTTGGCAAGGTCTTTCAAGATGATAACCTCTCCTTTTCCCAACTTGTTGGTATTAAATTTGTTACATGTTGCTGAAGAAGGCACAAGGTAGTAAAACATTAATTTAGGAGTAGGCTATCTTGAGCTTGATCCCCTAAGTTTCTTGTTGTGTGGGTTTTTTTGGGCAGCACATCCCAAAGTATTTTGGGCTTTGACGTCACTTTGATTCTCAGCCTTGTTTCACCCAGTGTCATGTTCCAGAGTGTAACAAATTTAGTGAATTCAGTTTGTAATCCCATCTGTAAGTGGTGTAACCCAGCCCAGGGTGGAGAATCAAAGTCTTAATTAGTTGAACTTTGTCAGTCTGCAAAGGTTTTACAATATCTGCAATTATAGATCATTGTCTCACAACACTGTCTGGACTGCTTGTCTTCAGTACAAGCACTGTGATTAACAGGTTCTGTTGCTTTAGTCAATTTGCAAAGTATCCTTTAATTACTGTTAAAACCAGTAAATCATGGATTTGAACTAGCTGTGAATTTTTTCAAGAAAGTATTAACTTAAAATCAGCATAAGATTTTACTTTCTGAAACCACTTTTTTTTTCAGTGCTTCTTTCCAAAGACAGTAACTTATAATGCACCATACCGTTGGAAATAAAATAAAAATCAGAAGTATTCATGTTTTACACACTTTGTGTATGTAGCTGCAAATGTGGATGACTTCTTGTATCCCCTGGAGATAATGTGCAGTTCTAGATCTCTGTGACAGATGCAGGTCTGTGTGTTAAAGAAAGTGTAGCTTGACCAAACTGTTGCTAGTGTGTGATAAGGACTACACAATGTATTTGGGTGTTTCTGAGGAGAAAAGGCTGGGGTGATGTAAAATTTGGACTGAAGTCTAAGAAGGGGTTTCCTAGAATGTGACAGTAGGTAAAAAATTTAGGAAACTTCATATTCTTAAGCTAAGAAGACTTGTATTACAACTGGAATGTTGTAAAGGTACGGAAGTTGTGTCATGTGGTAGAAGCCAGAGCTGATACAGCCAGGTGAAATGAGGAAATGAGATTCTGTATTTATTTCTTGCTTGTGGGGTTTCATTGACACTATTTCTATTTCTTTTCTCCTTTAAGTGCTAGTGAGTTTATGCTTTAAGTCAGTTGTGTGTTCATCAGCCAAAAGGGAGAAGTTGATAGGGGAAAATAAAACTTTGTCACACATTTGTGTGTGTATGTGTGTGTGTGCACTTTTCCCAGAAACTTGGTTACTGTTAATCAAACTAATTGTTCTTTAATTTTCTTTCTAGCTGTGGCACTCATTGATGTATTTCCTGTGTTTGTATCAGATGAATCTGTGCACATGGGTGTCATTTCATTTGTCAGTGACTTATGTCATCTGTTGTGGAGTTGTAATGGGGTTGCATGTTTTCCTTCTTAGGGTTTTTTCCTTATACACAGGGTATAGCTGGGATTTTGAGAAGCAGATGTCTCTTTCCAGGAAATTTTCTAATAATTTCTAATAATCTCCTTTCCTTTCTAAATGGGTACCTCTGAGAATATTTTTTTCTATTATCCCTCTAAAGTTGCTTTTCTGCTAAAACTGGATAAAATATAACAAAAGTGAGCATAAAATATTCCTTGTGGCCCTTTGCCTTACAGCGCTCAGTGGCACTTGAGCTGTGTCAATCAATCCTGCTGGACCTGTAACAACAAATGCTGTACTTTGATCCCTTGAGGCAGGAGTAGGATGTCACAGGGCCAGATTTCTTTGGGAAGTCAAATGAAGCACGTCCTGAACTCCAGACTTACCACTTCACTTACGTGTTTAATCGTAGGGTTCCAAAGTCCTGTTTTCCAATCAATTTTCCAGAACCACCTGCATGGCAAATGCTCTGTAGTCCTGTGGGAGTTAGAAAAGCTGTATTAACTGATTTGTTCCCACTTTTCAGTGGCTGCTGTTAGTGATGGTAGAGAGCTCTTCAGCTTCCATGGCAGCAGCTTGTGCTGAACACCCAAGGCCAAGCTCCCGTGAAAATGGATGAGTATTACAGGAACTTGCACAAATTTTGATCCTTTTTTTCTGCTAAATGAAAGTTTTGACAAAATCCATCGAGGACTGAATGTTAGAAGCTTATTTTAGCTGAGATTTTCAACTCCTAGTTTTTGTGACTATGGCAGTCATGATACAGTCTCTGATACACTTGTATTGTTGTATAATCTTTTTAAAATCGTCATGTATTTCCCTGTCCTCTTCTCCTTCCACTTTGTGTACAAAAGGCAGAATCTTGGAGAGAGGTAGTTCAATGGTTGAAAGTTCCTTATGCTTTCATCTCTTCACTGGAAATACTTCTGGATATGGAGCTGTGGATTTAGTCCCTCTGCCAGATTTCTTTGTTTCTCTTATAACAGTGGAGGTTTATATTTTCTGTCAGTACTTCCAGATATTCAATGGAAACTGATGGAAATATGAAGGAAATAACAAACACAAGTGGAACAACAAACTCCATTCATGGTTTCTTCTTGTCACTTGCTGCTTCATTTCATTTCACCTGCTGTTTTTTTTACTTAACCACCAGGGTTCCTCTTAAAATCAGCAGGGTTCTGCCCTTGCTTCCCAGAATGATCTCTGAAATTGTGCATTCACCTTATGTAGCATTCAGTCATTCATACATTTCTGTTCAAAAATTCATACATTTCTGTCCAAACATAGAGATGTCATCCAGTTTTGCTTACAGCCTTGCAAAATTTTCTGGCAAAGATCAGAGTTGAATTGTGTCGAAGCAGAAAAAGTGGATTTTAATCCACTTTGGAAAGGGAAAGAGAAAAAAAGAAAGGGAAGATGTTTTCAAATTGCATTGTCTTTACTTTGATGGAAAATTTGGGGGAAGAAGCTGGAAGACCTCAATTACAAGTGTGGAAGCACATAGGTAAATATTCTGTGATATTTCAAATATTGATCTAACTAAATGTTCTGAACTAAATTATGAGTTTTAAATTTCTAATGTATTCTGCAGGTCTGCTAATAGTGATGAGACAAACCAAAGTGACAGTAAGAGAGAAGAGAGTTTCAGAGCATGAAGGCTCTGGAAGAATCTGTGTGAACTTGTACATTTGTTGCAGAAAGGTAATGATGCTGCTGTGGAGGAGACATCAGCACATGCAAAAAAAAACCCAAACCCCTTATTTCTGAAAAATGCAGAGCAAATGGGTTTTCTGTACTTGGAGAAATCAAGGCCTCCTATAGGGAAAGTAGCCATTCCCTGGAATGTAAAATGCATAAATGGCTGCTAGTAACCTACAAGAAGTCTGAATGTTTAGTAAATGGTTTTGTGAGAACGTCAGAGAAGGCATTTGGAAAAAAGGCTTTGCT
This sequence comes from Peucedramus taeniatus, assembly GCA_013400575.1. Lineage (NCBI taxonomy): Eukaryota > Metazoa > Chordata > Aves > Passeriformes > Fringillidae > Peucedramus > Peucedramus taeniatus. The sequence goes on from WBNO01019915.1 coordinate 44,189, forward strand.
TTTCTATCCCTTCCTTGGTGAAGGAGATGCCGAGTTTGTAATCTTACATCAGTCACATACATGAATCCCTTCCCAGCTGCAGAAACTGAGGCCAAAATTGCAGAAACTGAGAGCAAAATTGCACCTCTTCCTGCTGAGCAGACACCAGGTGAAACACTTAGCAGGGTGCTGTAGCTCTGGTGCAAATCTGGAGTATGGTCTTTTGACAGGCTGTACCCCTTTATGGGATTGCTAATGGCAGATTGGCCACATGAGAAACCTCTTACAGAAAACTTTGAACTGTTGAATTGGTGAAACATCAGCTGACAGGCCTGTGTAGTATATAGTTCTCAGTGGGTCTTCCTGACTTTTCCTCAGTGTCCATCCTGTTTTTCAAAATGGCAATTCAGAGTAATGTAATTGAATTCTGAAATGTAATTATTTTAATTTCACACATACACACACACACCTTTCCAAATAAGAACAAAGTAGCAGTTCCTTAAATTCACATGTTTCTTTAGCCCAAATGTTTTTACATTTTTTGGGCTTGGATGACATTTGATGTACTTGAATTTTCAACATATATTTAGGATCTATTTTAAGTCACATAGTAAAGAGGTGAAGGAACAAGGAATCTTGTACCAAAAGTTGAAATGCTTTTTCTTTTCCTCTGTTTTGATGCTTTACTTGTCCAGTATGCTTCCCAATGGGTTGATCATATTTTATATTGTGAGTTAAATGTAATGTGAAATAAAAGATGAGGGCCTTTTAGCTTCTGTGTCTTTTAAAATGTACTTCCAAGAGAATGCTGAAGGCTTTTTGTAACTAATTATCTGATATCTGGGGTTTGATATTTGACATGTGCTATTTTATGTAACTTTTTTTAATTAAACTGAGAAGGCATAATTAAACATTGAGTGGAAAAAAGGTTTTTATCATTGCTTCAGTAAGATACTCTGTTCTACTGTCAATGCAGCTAACACTCCTGCTGTAATGTAGATCTAAATAAACAGATAACTATGAATATTTTTATTGCACTGTGCTCAAGATTGTCTGAGTTTATATGAAAACAAAATGACTTTTCAAATTTCAGTGCATTGAAGCTGTGTATGTATGTTCAGGAATATGGCATGTAGGGTTTCCTTCAAGGTCCAAGGGTGAGGTGCTTTTTAGTCTGCTAGCATTTCCCAGATGTGCATAGTGTTCCCTGTAGTTGTCCCCATATACTGTCCCAGATGATTTCCTGATTCTTTCTGAAAATTCAAGTTTCTAGATATGAAAACATTTTCTTTTGTCCCCAGTACACTGCTGCTTTGGGCTTCGTTTTTTGGTTTTTTAGGAATTACAAAAAGTCCGAGAGTGCTCTCATGTATCTCTGTGCTGTTGAGCGACCTTCCAGGACTGGTTTATGGCAAAGTGCCAGCAGACCTGCCTGCCTTGCTCAGAGAAGAAACCCTCTTGGTTTTTATTCTTGACTACAAAATAGCTCTGTCTTCTGTGTATTGAACCTGTGGCCTTGATTCCCAGAGGAATTGGTGAACTTGCAGTTCACAAATTTCAGTGGTTAGACTTAATCTTCTGGGAAGACAGAAGTCTAGGTTGTGATGCAAACCCTAAGACTTCCTATCTGTCATGACACCTGCTGGTATGGCTGTATCTGCATGTTCTCCTGTGTATTTTCCATCACTGTATTTCCAGAGAGATGCTTCTCTGACAGTGTAAGAGATCAGCTACCACAATCTAATTGTGCCCTGCATGAGAAGGATTTCTTTTCTATCTCTTTGGAATTTATAAATGTGTAATCCTTGTGGTATGCAACAGGTAGAACAAAATACCTTGTCTTTCACTTCTTGGTGTCTCTCCAGAAATTTTAGTCTAGAATGTAGAGTACTTTCTTTTTATTAGAGACTTCCCTAGCAGTCTATTTTCCAAGTTTGTTTTCCTTGAATGAACAGGGTCTTGTGCCTGGACTACTGTGGATCATATGGATGATAAGCCAATATTTTTTCATAAGATTGTTAAAATCCACAATCTCTATAATACTACTGATAATCAGAAGTCTGCACTTCCTTCACATAATTTTATATTATTTTTTGTAGTATATAGTGCACTTTCTGTAAAAAAACAAACAAAAGCAAACAAACAACCCCAAAACAAACAAAAACCCCCTCACCACTTACTTAGCATCTCCCTGGTTTGTTCATTAGGGGGCACTGCACAGCTATAGAAGAATGAGAGGGATTTGCAGAGGAACTTTCTGGGTGCTTTCCAATGATGCCATTTTATTTTCCACCTTTTCCAAACTGTCCAGGGCCAGTGTAAGATGAAATTGTTGCCGTAAATTACACTGAGTTCTGGCTAGGTCTGGTTTTGGTAACTGTACAATACCATGCTGGAATATAAATTTCCAAATTCCTGTGTCCAGAGAAGTGTCTTCATAGTAGTTGAGAGTACTCCTTGATTTGCCATTTGTGTTGGTGTTACACAGAAGACACACATTTCTGCACAGTACTTTCTAAATGTTAAACCTGGAGCATAATTAACACTCATTGGATTTTGATTTAGTTTCTGTTTACCACTGGAAATAGGATTACTCCCAATGGATCCTGTTGGGAAAGTACTAACTGCTTTCTCTATATGCAGATATGTGTTTTGCTTTGGGATGTGGATGAATACCAACATTTTTGCAACTGGAGAGAGGTTGCTGTAAAAAGCAACGTAAGAGCAGAATGCTTTGCAGTAATGAATGTTAATCCCTACTAGTTTGTTTCTGAAGAGAATGTACAGAGTATTGTAGGACCTAGTAAGGCTTATTTTCAAGGAGACCAGGCTTAAACAATCTCTTCCACTGCTGAAGAGTGGCAGCCCAGAAGCTGTAGGAAATCCAGCCAGACTGTTTGGATGGAAGTTTGTAAAAAGGCAGCACAGAAGGCAAAGAGCCTTCTGTGAATGCTTGTGCAGGAAAGATGCAAAATCTTAGAGGTAGTTACAGCTTTTTCAAAGCTTTCTTTCAAAACTTCTGCCAGTGGTGCTCTACCTGCGTCATTGGTCTGAAATCTTCTCTGAGCCCAGATCTGTGAAACTGAATCAAAGGGGAGATGATACCTCCACTAAATCTGGAGAGTAGAGGGATATGAAGAGAGTAGTCTGTTCCTTCTTGGATGATATCATCTCCCCAAGATCTTTTGGGGAGTAATGCTTCTTGTAATGCATTCTCCAACCTATTTCAGGGGTTATTACTCAAGTAGGCTCTCCCACCTAATGCTGTTTAGGTTGAGAGTATGACAGATGACACTACATGAACCAAAGCTGCCTACAATAAACTTTGTGGTTACCCTTATGGCTGAAAACAAAGTAGTCTTTGGCATTGACAGCTGAATGATTAACTCTAGTTAGGGAAAAATTAGTGCTGTTCTCTGACCCATTCAAATATCAAGCATGACTATGTTGTACCCTCTTGGATTTTGGAGGACAATGCTTTTATTTTACACTGGAATCAAACAGCACAATTGTACTTTTTCCAAGGGTGTCTCATTCTGCTTTGTGCTGGCCTTCGTTTCACTTCTACCACTGAAGCAAATCCTTCAGTTTTCTGGAGCTAATTCTTGGTGCATGATAGTCTAAAATGCTTGTCTGTTAATAATTCTGCATATGTTATTTCACTTGACATTTAAGCCACAACTGTAGTCACCTATTTTTTCACTCACATGCAACATTTTAATGCTTAAATGCAGATTTGAGATGTAAATCTTGAATTTAAGTGATCTTAAACATGGCAGATCTTGTTTTAAATACTGTCATAGCAATAGTTAGACACAAAATATTAGTGTTAATCCTTCTTATCCAGTTTTAGTTTAGTTTTTAGATTCAAAACTCATTGTGGCTCTGGGCAACTTGATCTCTGTTGGCTCTGCAGTTGTGCTGGAGGTTGGCTGAGATAATCTCCAACGTCCCCTTCAATCTGATTTATTAATTAGACTGTTATTTGTGAGGTGAGAGCCGTTGTAATCTTTTATTATATGTGATGAAGGAATTCTGCTTAGCTTGCCTGTTCCGGGATATTTATATGTGTTACAGACTGATTTGATCTTGTCCTGTAGTATGGTGTGTATGGGGATCTCCTTCCTTGTTTGTTCTTCTTAAGATTTAACACCTGAAATGGTTCCATTAAGGACCTGTAAGGTAAATCAAAGCAGTTTGAGATAAATACTGCATGTCTGACTGTGTTTGTATCTGGGGGACCTTAGTGACTGTGCTGTACTTTAGTGAGATTAAGCTCTTATCAGAGAGTTGTCTCTCACCTGTGTCAGTAACACACCTGGTTATTACCATTGACTTTTATAACAAGCAGGAGCATGGAAAATCAGCAGATGGTTAGATTTCTTCTTCCTGGGTCAAACTTCTGGATTTGCATGTACCAAAATGCTTGTAACACTTCCTGTCTTTGACTTTCAATGTTCACAGCAATTGGAAGAAAAAAGTGAGGATGAAGAGGATAAGGAGTGCTTGAAGCAAGCAATAACTGCCCTGCTAAATCTTCAAAGCAGTATGGAACGGATATGCTCCAAAAGCCTTGCAAAACGAAGGCTTAGGTAAACGTTTCCGGTTTTTCTGCTCTCTGCTCTTAGTGCTTTGCTATAAATCCAGGGCTCCCAGTTTCCTCTTTTAGTAAACAATGAACAAAATAGTTTGTGACAAGCCTGCTTTTTCAGAGGAAGTGACATCAAAGGCAAGATAATTTGTTATTGTTTTAAAACAGTTCTAATTTCTATGTGTCCTTGCAAACTGGTAGTTGAGACGTTCTGAGAATTCACTGGTGAGTAGAAAGTTACAGCATTGGTGGGTTAATTGTGCTCAGATAATAAATATCCACCTAAAAATATTCTAAAAGTACCTTTCTGTATAGTTAGAAGGGAATGTTCTTGAATTTGAAATTACTCTTAAAATTGTTTCAATATTTTTGTTGCCGGACAAGTTTTGTGCTGCCAAGGGTAATCTTTAAGCTTGAACATGAATGCATTTAGCAGCTTATTTTTTTCTGAATGTACTTGTTTCAAATTAATGCCATCTAGAATTGTTCTCTTGGTTGTGGTAGTGAGTGGCTTGTTGGGCTAAGAAGCACTCACAGCTTGCCTGCGTCTGGTTGTTTGTGTTTAGGTAAAATATCTATTGCTGAAGATAAGTAGAAAATTTATCAGATGAGATACTTTAGTCAAGAATTTGCAATGGTGCTGAGATTGAATGATGAAATTGCATTCTCAGTGGGATCCTCACTTCTCAGAAGGATGATCTGGTGTTTTTGTGGTAGTGGTGGTTGTGTTTTTTTTAATACATGTGTACTAACAGGCTGCCTTTTTCCCATCCTCCACTGAAGTGAATCCGCATGCCGGTTCTATACTCAGCAGATGAAGGGGAAGCAGCTAGCAATTAAGAAAATGAATGAAATCCAGAAAAATATTGATGGTTGGGAGGGTAAAGACATTGGACAGTGCTGTAACGAGTTCATCATGGAAGGAACACTTACACGTGTAGGAGCAAAGCACGAGAGACACATATTCCTGTTTGATGGCTTGATGATTTGCTGTAAGTCAAATCATGGCCAGCCAAGACTTCCTGGTGCTAGCAATGCAGAATATCGGCTCAAGGAGAAGTTCTTCATGCGAAAGGTACAAATCAATGATAAAGATGACACTAATGAGTATAGACATGCTTTTGAAATCATCTTAAAAGATGAGAACAGTGTTATTTTTGCTGCTAAATCAGCTGAAGAGAAAAACAACTGGATGGCAGCATTGATATCTTTGCAATATAGAAGCACGCTGGAAAGGATGCTGGATGTAACAATGTTACAGGAAGAAAAAGAGGAGCAGATGAGATTTCCAAATCCTGAGCTTTATAGATTTGCAGAACCTGACTCTGAAGAGAATATTGTGTTTGAAGAGAACATGCAGCCCAAATCTGGAATCCCCATCATCAAGGCAGGAACTGTTGTGAAGCTCATCGAGAGGCTGACATACCACATGTATGCAGGTGAGGCACTTGGTTTGTGCAGCCAAAACTCAAGGTACTAACTCGTTCATGCTTCTCTGCCTGTGTTAAATACATGCAGCAAAATACCTCAAGTGAGTAAAAAGTCAATATGCTTGGCAGTTCACGTGGGATATTACATGTGCATAAGATTGTTCTCATGCAAGGGATGGGGGTGGGGGCCTGCAGCAATTGATCTCTAGACAATACTTTTTCCTTTGTGCCCCAAGCTACAAGAACTGCCTTCCCTCCAGACTTCTAAGGCTGGGTGACACAGGAAGGACCAGCATTGTGGGAGAGTTATGGGCCCAGTGTTTTCAGTTCAGGGTTGTGCTCTATCAGCTGTGTCCATGCTGGCATGTCATGAAAAGACCAGTATCAACCTGATAGATGCAGTCACTTGCATATTTTGGCCTCAGAACTTTGACTTAATTAGAACTGAAGTGATGATTTGATTTAAGGACTTTTGACTTAGGGTTTCTGTTTGTGTTGAAGTCAGGTTAAAGACATTTATGTGATTATCCAGGCTGACCTCAGTATGTGGGGTTCTTCTTGATAACAGCCCAGGATTTTCATAAGCTTTGCTGCAAAGGAAGGGGATTGTATTTGGGGTTTGGATTTTTTTTTCTGATTCTATCTCTGTGTCAGTTATTATAAAACTTAATGCATCTTGATATTAGTGCTTTTCATATTTAATTTTTTTTCATCCTTTTTACACTCTTAATTGTTGTAGATTGTTCTTCTGCAGTTCAGTCTTAGATACCCTGCATATATCAGAAATATTTGTTTGAAAGAAGTGGGGAGTAAGCAGAATTTAATTCTTGCAGTTTAGTACTCTGTTTACTTTTTTAAATACTTCTATTTATAGCTCTTCGCTCCATTACTATTCTTGCTCTTCTTTTAATTTCCTTGAATTTTCCTAATATTTACTAGAAAGCCAAATGCAGTATTGTGCTGGTAGTTTTCACCTGAGTAGTTTTGTACCTGTCTTCATTTTCTTGTAACTTTATAAACTTCTAGTTCTTGGCTTTGAATTTTATAAGCATGATTTATGACATCATTTTATGTTGTAAGTCTTGAAAGTTAAAATGGAGCAACTTAGCCTTAGAGAAAGGAAGACACTTTTCTGTTATTATTTTTAAATCTAGCATTGTCTTTGCCAGAGAATTAGCAAAAAATACTGTATGAGAAAACTGAGAATATGGGTACTGAGAGGTGGCCTGAAAGACTTTGACCAAAAGGATAATGGTTGTCTTAAAATGTATGTAGCTTGTCTTTGTAGCCTTAAACATCTTAGTGGATGTGATGCTGCATTGCTACATTGTGCATAATTTCTCAGCACTCTTATCTTCTATACCTTCTGTTTTATAATAAGTTATCTGTGAGGAAAAACATCATTGTTCTCACCAGTCTGTGCAGTCTTTTCCAGGGCAGCAAAGAAATAAAAGATAGAGTGACTCAACCAAAAATGCTCTGTTGTACAGGAAACATGGTCCATTTGTGATGTAAATCATTCAGGGTTTTCTTGCATCTTGTGGGATGCAATGAGTAGGGCAGCAATTCTCCAGAGTACCAGGTTAGCTCTTTCACACATGTATCAGCTGAGTTCAAGGCTTCTCCTGCTTGGGGACCTGGGAAGATGAGTGCCTTGGTGATATGTAACTAAACAGCTACAGACTGTAGAAATGCTTTTCTTGCCCCACACAGGATTGTGTAGCTGTGATGGTAATCTTAAAACTCTTTATTGGCTTTATATTCAGATGCCAGAACAGCAAGTGTTTACCTTCCTGAGGCAATTTTTCTGAAATTCAGTGGGGCTGGTTATGGCAGCCCTTGATCTGCCAGTCTAAAGACAGTATTTACTATAGCTGTGGCTTTGCTCTTGGTTTTTATCTTTGTAGGTCAAGTGGTGTAAGAAATAATTACAGGTACACTTTGCAAAGGTCATACAAATTTGTTGCAGTTTAGTTAGTTGCTGTAGTCAAATCAGGTCTCAATTTTTTTGTGATATATGAAGATCCATCCACACAGTCCACCTCAACTGTAGATACGGGTGTTGAACCTATTATTTGTCATCCCTCACCCTCCTTGACAAATGAGAAACCATTTTATCAGCCAGAATTTCTTTGCTGTGCAACAGGGACAACTCTAAGGAAACAATTCTGCGAAGGGTGGGAGGCATCCAGCTACTGCAACAGCTCAGACAGGGAGACAGCCCTGATGGCCACCTGGTCACAAGGTGTGGCAGACTGTCCAAACTGTCCTGTGGTAGAGCAGCAAAACAGAGAGAAATCTCTGCATAAGCAGCTTTCCATATATTTTTACATGAGAGAAACTGCCCTGCAATTAAAAAGTTCAGGTTCTGACCCTATTTGCATATTCTGGTGGGTTTTCCTTATTTTAATGTGTTTCTGCATTCATTATCTCCTCTTGCCCAATTCTTGTTTAAGTGCAGCTGGATTAGGTGGTACCAACATTTTAAAGTCATGGCATTTTTTTTTTATCTATAGGGCAGCACTCTTCTATTTTTAAAGCTTTGATATGTTAAGAGTGCTTGTGCGTCATCCTAGTGTCCGTTTCCTTTCTTAAGGAATTCAAGGGTGATTATTTATAAATCCTCGTAGAACAGTTATTGTTCTTTTTTAGCTTTCAAATTGGCTGCATTGAAGAGAGAATTATCACATGAGCAGACATCCTGGCTAACTGGTGTTGTCTCTATTTTTTTAACACTTACTCATTTATTGTACACTATTTTGAGTCACAGTCGTTGCTAGTAAGATAACAAAGTTAGATTTGATTTTCTGATCTACTTGGTTTGAAATTCAATATGTATTGTGGATTTCTATGCTGACCTTACCTGTAAATAACAATAGCTACGACTCAGAGCTTGCAGTGATCTGAAAATGTTAATTGCTATGGAAGCTCTTTTCTTCATGTAGGCAACATCTCTTATCTAGAATAGATACTGTGTACAGATTGCAAGCTGTGAAAGCATGAGTTACTGTGCTTCTTTAGCACAGCAGAATTTGTGTATTTTCATGATGAAGATGATGTGAACAGGGATGACCTTCTTTGTGCAAAAAGTATTGGAATTCTGCCTTTGAAAATAATTCTGGACTGTACAGTTTCAAGGACTGGTGGAAGAGGGATTATGATTATAAAAATGGAGTAATGAAGGACATGTGAGAAGCAGAATAGCCAATTGTTTAAGGAATGAGAATTATCATGCAACAAAATTGCAAGAAAATGCTGTGTTACATGGCACAGTTAAGGTGTGCAGCACATCACAGTAAACTGTTGTCCAAATGAACAACTCAGTGGGATCTAAGGAAGGTAGAATGTTCATTCAAATGGACAAGATGCTGGTAAAGACTTAAGGAGGATTTTAAACCAGCTCTTAAAAATCCATATTCCAGGAAACAAATCCAATAGAGCATTAGGTCAATTAATGCAGCCTTTTTATCCTACATGTTACAGCCTGTAGGAATTCTTGCTTCAAGTCCTCTGAGCTCCTCTCTAGCCACTCTGTTAGGACCATTACTAACTGGGGTTTGGTTCTCAAATCTGTATATGGATTTAATATGCAAAGCTGTTACAATCTGCTCATTAATTCTGTTCAGTGATAACAGTGTTAGCCTTGTTTCTAGTCAGCTCTGTGCAGTGTCAGTGAGCTGTCACTGCATTTCCTCATATTTGAAAACAAATGGGTTTGCTTTTGTAATTGTGAGAGACACTTTGTTTTTTTGATTGTTTTTAAGACACATTTTCATATTTTTAATGAATTAATATGTAGTTAGTCAATTAAATTAAATCAGTTGATTTTCTTGAAGTGAAATAACTATAACCTCTAACATAACTGTCAGGTGAAAAAAAATCTAGGCTGCCTTAACCATGCCTGGTTATCAATTGTGCCAGTTTAGGGGAAATATTCTCCCCTGGAAGAGGTCATTTCTACCCAGTGCAAAGTTACTTGATGTGTTTTTTGAGTTCTCATGTCCTGATTGCTGTCAAAACCAAAGTTGTTTACTCATAAATAAAATCATCTATTCATTAATTTTGAAATCATTGGAAAAGAATCCTGTCTTTTAATAATTGAAGGGGGGGGGAAACAGTCGTTGTGAACTTTCAGCAGAATGAAAATTGTTTTTAAGTTTTGCTTTGTATTGCTATTTTAGGAGGTTTTGAATTGTTACCAAAGCCATTTCAGTTTACATCATCTTCTCTGTAAATTAATAGGGTGACATCCTTAATTTTAACAGATAATTGAAATTATTGTAAAGGAAAAAAACCAGGTAATTGCTGACATAAGTGTAAAATTATTCTTTGTCTTAGATCCCAACTTTGTTCGGACTTTTCTCACAACCTATAGATCCTTCTGTAGACCTCAAGAGTTGCTGAGTTTGCTAATAGAAAGGTATGCCACTGTTAAAAATACTGTTCTTATGAAGTGCATTTTTTTTTCTTTTTACTTGGAGTGTGTAAGATTCTGGCTTTCCAGTTGGTTTTGAGTCACTTCAAACACCTTTTAAAAAAAGTTGTCCAATTCAAGGATTGCCAGTAAAATGTACAAGTTTATATCCAGAGGCTTGTGCCCAAGACTGGTATAACAGAGGCCTAGTGCTTACACCCATCTTCTGTGCTAGATTTGAAATTCCAGAGCCTGAGCCAACGGAAGCCGACCGTATTGCCATGGAGAACGGAGACCAACCCCTGAGTGCAGAGCTGAAAAGATTCAGGAAAGAGTACATTCAACCTGTGCAGCTACGGTGAGTGCTGCATCCCCTGAGTCCCTTCTGAAGTGCCACCTTTTGGCTGCACTGGCTCTTGGTGCTGCCAGTGTCCTTTCTTGCAGCTGCTTTGGTAGGGAGGATAGACTGAGCTGTGGAGTGTTTATTTATTCTTTGCTTTTGCAGAGTATTAAATGTGTGTCGACACTGGGTAGAGCACCATTTCTATGACTTTGAAAGAGATGCTGACCTTCTGAAACGTTTGGAGGAGTTCATTGGAACAGTAAGAGGTATTTACAGTTTCGTAAGTGCTGACATTTATCCTAAAGCATCCCATTTCAAAGATACAGAGTGTGATCAATTTTGCTTTCAGGAAAAGCAGGAGGGACTGCCTGTTAAGTACTTCATAAAGAGCATGAAATAAACTTCATTAAGCCCACACACACACTATATTCAAAATCTGGCTCTTGTTCAGAATAATGATTGTTATTTACATAAATTATGAGTTTTGTTGTAAAGGGACTGAAATAATGAAAAATAGTAAGAACTGAGTCATGATCAGGACAGAATAATTGCTTTGATTGTCATTTTAAACTTTACACAGGGGTAATTTTTGTAAAGTTGGATGGCAGAAACCATTATTTCTTTGAAACAAGAGTTTCCAGCTACTTCACATTGCATATTAGAATTGTAGGACACCTTGCTGTTGTGATTGTACAGACTTTTCCTGTTTCCTTTTAAATAAATAAAACCAAGACAGACACAGTAGCAATTTGTAGGAAAAGGCTATGTCAGAGTAGTACTTAGTGGTTATTTAGCCACTAAAAAGAGGGGAGAATGAGGCAGCTAATTCAGTGGGTGTTACTGGGACTGGTGTAGAGCTAAAAAGGCATTTGGCCTTTCAGTTTTATTCTCGGCTTTGATGGTAAATGCAGTACAGGAAGAAGCTTCTCCCTGTTTGTTATTTTGACTTTCTGGGTTATCTGAGGTAATCACATGCTCTTCCCCAGACTATGAAGTTCAAGGTGTTTGCGCCTTGAAGTGCATTTTGGGCAAAACAAGGTTTTTTTCCCAAAAACTCACTGTAAACTCAGAAAAGAAAGAAAAGCACCTAAATCAGAGCAGACATCTTAATTTGAGTGTTCTGATTTGTGCTTTGGCAAAGTCATGCTCAGTATTGGCTGTTGAGGAACTATTTCTGTCTTTGAATACTTCTACACTTGTGTGAGAACCCCAATCCTAAAGAATATATAATTGCTTTAATTTAGTAAGTTTTGGGGTTACATCCAAAGATTCCTGAATTATACTGATGTCTTCGGAAAAACAGTATTAACTAAATAGTAATTTTCTCTGTGTGCCAGGCAAAGCCATGAAGAAGTGGGTTGAATCCATCACAAAGATAATCAACAGGAAAAAACAGGCACAAGCCATTGGGCCAAGCCACAACATCACTTTTGAGAGCCCCCCTCCAGCAATTGAGTGGCACATCAGCAAACCAGGCCACACAGAGACTTTTGACTTGCTCACTCTGCATCCCATAGAAATCGCTCGGCAGCTCACTTTACTGGAGTCAGATTTTTACAGGTAACTTTCCTCCACTGAGAAACACGTGGCACAAATCAAAATACTCTCCATGCCTGAAATTGTTTCTGTGGGCCTCTGATGTGAAGCCCCACAGAAATTAAGGGACTTTACCAGTGGTGTGTATTAATCTCCATTTTTCAGAGGAAGCTCTCTTAAATACAATATTTGTTTTATCCTCTCCAAGTTCATGTGCAGTATGTGTGACTGTTGCATACTGTTAATTGTCTTGTACTCCAGCTTTCTCTTGGTATTTTCTGAGTACATCAGCCTTTGAGACCTGTGAACAGTTATTAAATCAGTGTTCTTCACATCCTGCTTTGGAGTAAATTAAGGACTGTGTCAGATTTCATCAGCTGTCTGTAAGAAATTATTCAGGCATTGGAAGCTCACATTTTTTTACGGTGAATGAGATGGAGATTTCATTCCTCATTTAGATGAACAGAGGTGGTTGAGATGACATACATTAAGAAATATCTATAGTCCAAAAAAGAAGCGTAGAAATATCAGTCATTTAGTTATGAGGGCAGCCTAATATTGTAGAAGGAATACCTTAAGAATTTATTTCTAAATATTAATTCCAAATTCAGTGAAAATTAAGAGGGTTTGGAAAAATAATGCCTTGCTTCCTGCTTTTAGTTACATTTTTTGATAAAACATCTATTTTTTCAGAGCTGTGCAGCCATCAGAACTAGTTGGAAGTGTGTGGACAAAGGAAGATAAAGAAATTAATTCTCCCAACCTTCTCAAAATGATAAGGCATACAACTAACCTAACTCTGTGGTTTGAAAAGTAAGTGATTTTCCTGAATCTGCACCTACTCCACATCTGGACCTTTACAGTCCAGATATGCTTTTAGAAGTATACTGTGAAAAATTCTGTTGTGGGACAATTCCCGTTTTGGTGTTTAGATGCTAAAACTGGTCCCTTTGAGAAATTTAACGTAGTGGTCTCAAACTTTTTATTCTTAGAATATTTTCAAATCTCTTAGACATTTTCAGAACTACCTCAAGTAATTTCATAAAATCATATTTGTTTGTGTTACAACTTAATATTTGACTTTGGAAACCTCATCAGAGCTTTAATACAAACCCCAATGTTCTTGTGTATTTAGATGCATTGTAGAAACAGAAAACCTAGAGGAAAGAGTAATTGTAGTGAGCCGGATAATTGAGATCCTGCAAGTTTTTCAAGAGCTAAACAACTTTAATGGTGTCCTTGAGATTGTCAGTGCTATGAACTCCGCAGCAGTTTATAGGTTGGATCACACATTTGAGGTACAGTGAAATGTTTTCCACTTTTGCTATGGCAGTGTCATGCAGGGTACCTTGGCTACACTGAAAGCCTGGCTTGTCAGTAAGCATGGGCTTCCAAGGAGCAAGGAAAGTAAATGCCCCAAGAAACTAATCAACCAGGGTGTAAGAGAGAGGGTTTTTTCCTTGGCTTCAGAAGCAAAAAATCCATCCCCACTTAAGAAAGACGTCTCAGGATGGTGGGGCACTGTCCTCCTGGTCCCTGATTCAAGTACCAGTGGGAGACCATTACTCTCAGTACTGTTGCTGGGCCATGCCTTTATCTTCTCTTTCCAAACCTCCTGTTTGATCTCTCTTTGAAGCAAATTCCAAGTCGCCAGAAGAAGATCTTAGAAGAAGCTTATGAGCTGAGTGAGGACCATTATAAGAAATACTTGGCAAAACTCAGGTCCATTAATCCTCCTTGTGTGCCTTTTTTTGGTGAGTACGTGTGGTTTGGATGAGCTGTGTCTCACATTAACTCCTCAAACAGAGTATGAACAATAGAGAGAAAAGTCAATTTTAACAGGACAGGTGGGTTGGAATTTCAGGTGTCCAGACATGAATATGTGATAAAAAAGTGACTACTCATGGAAGATATTATTTTCAGTAAAAATAAGTATATCTGCAATATCCTATTTCCATATTTGCTGATTTTTACTTTATTGTGGTTTGAACTGTTACAACCAACTATCAACAACTCTCAATAGAAGGAGGTCACAGTAGAAATATTATTGCCATTGACTGGGAGAGAAAGAAAGATCCTCTTCCTCATCAAGTGTTCCAAGAAATACAGCTGCAGTATTCATTTCTATTAAAAAGTCTTATTTCTGTATAAACAGAGTTTGGAAAGCAAGCATTCTCTTTATCATCAGATTTAACAATTCTTTGAAGTAGATTGCTGACATTCAGCAAATTGTGATGTTAAGCACATGTCACTCTTATTCTTAAGCAAGCCACTTAAATGTTTGCTGCAGATCAGTTTCAAGTCTGGACAGTGCACTTGTCCAACATAGGCTTCAAGCCAAAACTGAAAGAAAATAGTGTTGATGGCTTTTTTGGCCTTTGGCAGACTGGGGAAAGATATACTCCAGAGCTCTGCAAAGAAAGATAAGATCAACTAAGAAACCTTCTGTCCTGCTTCAGAGATGAGTAGAGGTTAGCAGGATCACATGTGAATAGCTTCAGTTATTTCTGTCAAGTCATAATGACAATTCCAGACACATGATCTGTGAAGTGGAGAGCAATTTTTGCCTCCTAATCTTCAAATGATTTGATGCAATTATGAAGCCAGGATAAAACTTGAAAATAATTTTTGAAGTTTAGCTGGGGTGTCTAATGGAGAAGAGGAGTTAAGAGAAAGCACTCCTGTTCAGTGTCCTCTTTTAGTGTTCAGTAGTGTGAGCTTCCTAAACCATAAAAAGATGCACAGACTTTGGGACTTTGATGCAAAAAAGCATCTTTGTGGAAAAGGGGTGTTAAAATATTTAAATTGTTACCCTTATTTGGAAGGTGAGGTGCAATTCTCTTATTGACCCTAACAGAGGCGTTTTCTAAATAATTGCAGTGCACAAATTAAATTCTTTAAGAATTCCTTGTATTCCAGTTGTGACTTCCTCCTTGTTTTGTACTCTGTGTTGAAAACCTCTTCTGTGTGCTGTTTAGGGATTTACTTAACCAACATTTTGAAAACAGAAGAAGGCAATCCTGAATTTCTCAAGCGCCATGGGAAAGACCTTATAAACTTCAGCAAGAGAAGGAAGGTAGCTGAGATAACAGGGGAGATCCAGCAGTACCAGAACCAGCCATATTGCTTAAGAGTGGAATTTGACATCAGGGTAAGTGACATGATTTCCTTCTGTGGTGATTCTGTCAGCTGGCAGACCATAAGGACAGACTGAATTCACATAGATTCAGTCTGACTGGATCAGAGATGAGCAGAAGACCTGTCATAAAACCTCTCTTGGGACTCACTTTAAGAAAGGGCAGAAAGCTCAATGCTTGCAGTTTCTTGGGTTTGTTTTCATTTTTTTTCTCAGCTGTTGGGACATTGGTAGATCTTCTTACTGATCATTGTTAGACAGGAACTGAAATTGGCAGATTCTCATTGTCCTTCACTCAGTTGGAATTATTTGTCCAGTGATCCCAGTTGTCTTTTCCTCCAATGTTACACTGCCTTTATGTTCCATGTTTACCTTATAGCACTGTGTTTGCATTATGTGTTGATGGAGATGATACTCACATCCTTTTTTTCTCCTGGTGCTTGTCTTCCTTGGTCTGAGGTGTTGTCTAAGCAGTGTCCTCTCTGGTTGCTTTTCTTTCTTCCTTTATTCTTTTTTTCTTACCATCTTTTGAGCTGTGTGCTTTCAGAGAGTCACAGGACAGGTTATCTTAAGAGATTTTGCAAGGTTTTTTAAAATTTGATCTCCTCAGGCTTTGACAGAATCTATTGTGGGAGCAGTCTTCCCTGCATCAGTGTAAAGATGGATTGTTTGCAACATATTCTGGAAGGGTTTGAGCAAACCTGGTCTGATTTTGCACTGCAGAAAGCATTTAGGGTACTTGCACAGCTGGTTTTTAGGCCAAGCATAGCAGTAGCAATGTCCAGAAAAGGCCTGGCAGATTTAATAGCTTAAATATGTCATTACCTTTGACTCCAGCATTTTCTCTCTTCTCTTGAACAGTTGGGATCATTTGTGCTGTAGAAACAAGCAGTATTGAGAAGCATCTTAGCTGACAAATTGTCTGCCTTCTTGTGTTGCAGAGATTTTTTGAAAACCTGAATCCAATGGGAAACAGTGTGGAGACAGAATTTACAGATTATCTGTTCAACAAGTCACTGGAGATAGAGCCACGAAATGTCAAGCCTCCTCCAAGATTTGTTAGTATTCAATTTTTGTATTTATTTTTTTAAAATTGCTTACATTTGTCTTTCATAGATGGCAGAAGTCATTCCAGATCTCCGGCTTCGTAACTGCAAAGCTACATTTAAATGATCCCGTGGCCTTTTGATTCTGGTTGATATTTTCTGTCGTTTCAGCCCAAGAAGTACAGCTACCCTCTCAAGTCCCCGGGTGTTCGTCCCTCTAATCCAAGGCCAGGTACCATGAGGCATCCCACACCCCTGCAGCAGGAGCCAAGGAAAATCAGCTACAGCCGCATCCCGGAGAGCGAGACGGAAGCGACGGCGTCTGCGCCCAACTCACCCCGCACCCCGCTGACCCCACCCCCTGCTTCTGCCACTTCCAGCACCACAGACGCCTGCAGCGTCTTCGACTCGGACCCCTCCAGTCCTTTTCATACAAGTAGGTGCTCACAGACAGCAGGTGCCACTCACATTTTGTGCTGTTAGGCAGGGGAAATCAGCTTTAGCCTTCTCAAGTGACTCTAAAAGTCATTGCTTTTGTCTCCTTGCAGCATCAAAAACTTTCAGTATTTTTTACTCACTTTTTCTTTAAAAAGTTTTTATTGTAAAGGAGAAACTGAACAGAATTAGGTGTCTTACATAGGGACTGTTACAAGTCTTTGGAGCACCTGTAAAAACTGAAGGCAGAGATAATCTCTAGGGCCAGTATATGTCCCAAGCAAACTTGTGGGATTTGCTGCCATATGTATGTGTGTGAATGTATTTGGTGAGTGTCTGATGGTGAACAGTGAGAATAAAAAATTAATTGTTTGTAGGTGCCTTATTCTGCTGCCTGCAATTCAGAACTGATTTCAGTGTATGTGAATGGTTTTCCTGCAGAACTTAAAATCAGTATTTGCTTGCTTTAAATCCATCAGCACCTCTTTTTCTTCTGTCTTTCCCAACATACAAGAAAACTCATATTTTATAGTGTGCCCTCAGTATTTAATAATGGATATAGGCTCCTTTCACATATGAGGGTTTTCAGAGGTTACTCCTGTGCTCAGCTGGTTGCCACAAGGAGGTGAAATGACTTCCTAAAGACAGAAGCTCCTTAGCAGAGCTGTGCCATTGCTGAGTGTCCAAACGAGGTCTTCAGAAAGCCTCTGGAGAAAGGATTTCTTTGTTGTTGGGTCCATTGACTGCAGGTTCAGGATATTGTTTTAGTGCTTTTGTGACATAAGAACAAGTTTGTGGTG
This sequence comes from Peucedramus taeniatus, assembly GCA_013400575.1. NCBI lineage: Eukaryota > Metazoa > Chordata > Aves > Passeriformes > Fringillidae > Peucedramus > Peucedramus taeniatus. The sequence continues at coordinate 61,899 of WBNO01019915.1, forward strand.
TGGTTTTGGTCTCAAGGATTACTTAAGAAAGTTCAGGAGCTGATGGCCACAGAGATCTTTGCAGCTCAGAAAAGCAGTTTTTCTGGCAGCTGCAAGTTAGCTTGTTTCATTGTCTTTATTTGCCACTTCCTTGATTCATTATGCTTTTTATGAGCAATTGCTTTATTATTTATGGCACCTCTACTGGCAGCAATATTGAGCCAAAAGTTCATCATTATCAACGTTTTTTTGATGTCCCTTAGGATCTGCTTCTGTGTCATCCATAAACTTTACCAAAACTTCAGATGATGCTCCTGTCCCTCCTCCTGTTCCTCCACGAAGAAGACCAGAATCTGCCCCAGCTGAATCCTCCCCATCAAAAGTAAGTAAGCAGAAAAAAGGTCATTTTTCTGGGAGAAGAGGTACAGGGTATGATAGAAAAGTAGCTCTTAAACACACTACATTTATTTTTTGAAGAACTGTAAGATTAAGTGTGAAAGAGTAAGCAACCATGTATTTCAAATCTTCACAGCTCTGCCTCACTATGTCTTGATTTCAAACAAATGAAAACAGATGGGACCTAAATGTAGGGTTAGAGATGTCTCATCTACTGATGTGCTTATGCTCAGGCCCTTGCATTGCCTGTGGGAACTTGAAGCTTCAGGCAGGTGTTTCCATCTGGGATTAATTGTTCCAGAGTATCATTTTAGGATATATGAATAAGAGTAAGAACTGATGAACAGTAATGATGGAAAGTGCTGTACACAACTCAGTCCTCTAGAAAGTTTCACCAGAGTATTTCACCAGAATAATCCTGATGCTATGGTGCTCAAGTGCTTGCTTTCCCCTCTTGCTTACCCATCCTGTCTGCCTGCCTGCTTGAGCCATTGCTACATTTTATTTTTGCATTTGTCTGGCAGCTGGGATCTGATCTAACCTTTGTTGCAGACACTGTCAAATTTCACCTGATTTCAGTGGAAGCTTGTTTGTGACTTCAGATTTGAAAATCCCACTCAAAATTACTTCAGAGCAGTTATGTCTTTGAAGGGAGCTTATAAGTGGCTCTTCAGCAGTTATTTTCAGACTACAGGCAACTGTTTTGTCAGCAGAACTTAACACCTCACCAAAATGTATCTGAAATCCTACCAAAATGTATTTGAAAACATTATATATGTGATAGGGTGTTGGAGATCCGTTATCCTGTCATTCTGCAACTTGGGAACTTTTCACTTCCATAATTCTGACTACTTAATTCCATCTTCTGAGCACAGTTATTTTTTTACCCTGTTCAGCATCATTGGCCTCTCCCTTTTTCTAGTTTTCTTTAAGAAATTCCTAGTGTGTTAACTCACTCCAAGTGCTTGTTACTGGGGAGGTGGTGGAAGATATCCAAACCTCCCCAGCAAGCAGACCTGGAACTAGCATGGAAATTGTTGTTTTTACCATTCTTTGCCTTGCCCTTCTCTGTGCATCTTCATTCCTCCCATCCTTGGCTGTTCACTCATGTGTTGCTGCAGCCCTGCTAAGAGCAATCTGCAGTGCAGGAGGGGGCTTCTGTTTCACACCAGGATCCTGTGCTTTGCTGCCACTCTGGAATTTTACTGACTGAACTGTTTGTTGTACCTCAGATTACTTCTGCACACCTGGACAACCCACCAGCAATCCCTCCTAGGCAACCAACCTCTAAAGTGTATTCTCCAAGGTACTCGGTGCCTGATCGGACCTGCATCTCTGACTCCTGTGTTACCACTGCAAACCCCCCCGAGTTACCGCCACGGGAACCTGTGCGAACTCCAGATGTTTTCTCTAGCTCACCACTACACCTCCAGCCTCCACCCCTGGGGAGAAAAAGCGAACTTGGTAACACCTTTTTCCCAAACAGCCCCTCTCCGTTCACGCCCCCTCCCCCCCAGACACCTTCCCCACATGTAGCACGGAGGCATCTGCCATCGCCGCCTTTGATACCGCAGGATGTGGACCTCCCTTCTGTTGCTGGACCACCCGTTCCTCCACGACAAAGCACTTCTCAACATATCCCAAAGCTTCCTCCAAAAACTTACAAAAGGGAGCACACGCACCCATCGATGCACCGGGATGGGCCGCCCTTGCTGGAGAACGCCCCCTCCTCCTGAACTGTCCCTCGCGCTGGGAGTCGCATTTTCCTGGTGCTATGTCTGTTGCTGGCAATGGATGCACTGAACCTGGTGGTGTCAAGGAGTTGGGATGTGTATGCCAAACACTAAGAACTCTCCAATGCGTTGGAAATGTAGTGTACAGAAATGGAATTACAAAGACAGACTTTCTAGTGGAAAACCCGGTTAACTTGCTATTCTCGTTTTAGTATGCAGGACTTTGTTCTAAAGTAATTGGACAGCTGATTGTACCAGAAAACAGTCTGGAGAGACTTTTTTGGCCAATGAGCAGAGACTGTGTTTGTGTAATGATCAATAATGTCCAGTACAGGAAGGAAAAACAGTCTTGTATCCATCAGTTCCATACAGTGGCACAGTTTTCGGAATGAAAACATTATGCACTTTTTTTAAATCTCAAACAGGGAACTTTATATCCTTCTTAATTTTCCTTTGCTTTACTTACTCCCTGCTTTAAAATACCTTCCTAAAATTAAGAGAAGGACTGTGAGGAAGATCTGTGGTACCTAACCGAGCTAGAATTAAGGCAAAGCACTGTATTGCGGTCCTGTTTACAAGTTGTTACAATGAATAGTAGGGGGTACCTAGGCTTCACCAAAGAGGTACTTTATTATTATTTTCTGAAATACTGTGGTGCCAGTTCAAAAATAAATTTTTGCCAGGAAGCATAATGTCTAATTATTGCTTTCTTTAGATAGAGCTGATGAAAGTCTTACATCATTAAGGTGACAGCGAATTTTTTTTTAAAAGCAGCACTATCATCTGAAGCAAATATACTACATTTAGAAGACTGTTAATCTCTGCTAGGTTATGTCATGTTCTTTTTAAGGTTTACTGATAATCCATTTCATGGCTAGTAGCTATTCTTTTTCAGTCATGCCATGAAAACAGTCACTTGTCAACTTCCATAGCTATTGTCATGTTTTACTAACAATAGATTAATCAGCATACATAGGATTGCCTTGCAGTTGCATAAATCGTGTGTATATAGTGAATGTTGCATAAATATACTTGCAGATTGTTTTTAATTTAATTGAAATAAAGATAAAGATATGTTTGGCTGACATATGTTAAATTTTTAATGGACAAATGTTGAACTTAGTTTTTCAGTTAAGCACTGAGGGGGATAACAGCCCATCTTGTGGTACACATTTTTCCTAGTTCAGTGTATGTATTTTAGTAATAAGAGACTAAAGAGATGGTTTTGGCATGTTACAAAATAATAGTTCAGTAATATTTGAAAGGCTGGGTTACTCCCAAAGTGACTATGAAATGTTTCCCCCATCATGTATGACACATGTTAGAAAAAATCAAACTTATATTAATCTTTACAGTGGCTTTTTCTGCCAAAGTACACATGACAAAGCAGGTATGTTGTAAGTATTCTGACAGGGTTTATCCATAAACCTGCATGGTGCTCTTTGACACCAGACTGGGCCAGTAATTGATGACAGTTGCTGAAGAAAAGGAGCTCTGTAATGTCCTCTACAGTAGGTATGTGAAACATGAAGTGTCTCATCTTCAGTTCACATGGCTCATGGGGCAAGTAAAATTCCCTCACATATGCTCTTTGGAAGAAGAACACATCTCAGGATCCTGGGAAGCTGTGTCTCTTAAAGATGGTGTCAGTTGAATGATGGCAGAAATCACCTTTTATAATGCTTTCAGCAATGCCATTGATCAGGGCCCTTTGATCATTTGGTGTGGTTGTCACATTGGGAAAGCATTTCTTCAACAGGAATGGCAGTTTTAACCACAGTCAGATCTTGAAATTGTCACTTGTATTCCTTCTTAGATGTTTTTTACAATGTTGTTTTGAAACATTTTTTCTGGCAAAAGAAAAACAAAGTGAAGATCTCAAACCCTTGGCTTCAGAGGACAACGTTATATGGGAGTTTTATAAAAACTGTCAAGCCACAGGAGGTGTAGTTGAGGTTATGGATTCTTTGGATAAAAACACCATGATGAACATACTGTTGGCAGTGTTACCTAAATTATTACCTCCTCTGTGGGTTACCAGGAAAACTCTATAAATAGAGAGTTTCTGATCTGTATTTCTTCTTCAGCACATTTTTGTCTGTGCTGTTGTGCAGCCCAGGCAGAGCAGGCCACCCAGTGGTCAGGTTGCTCAGGAGGGACCTTGCATGGCTCCTGCTAATCAGCAGATTTCTTAAATGTCAGTAGGTTTCTGCTTTTTGTGAAATGGGGAATGCTGTTCCCTGTTTGTGGTGGAGGATAAAAGTGCTTTCCTGTTGAGATACTTGGACAACAGATGACAATGGTCACCATGCAAGAACCTGAAGTAAACATTCTTTGGAGTCCAGGGGTCAATCACAGTGCACAAATCATGGTGTTGACTCAGCTGCAAACAGGAAGGACAGGGTCAGAATCAAACCTGTAGCATTTAGGAGTTGAATACAACTGCTAAGCCATTGGTTTGTCATGGCAGCTCTGTGTTAATAATTTCTGATCTGGAATGGCTTCTTGGATCATGTTTGCATAAGTGATAATACTTTTCTCATAGAAAGTTAAATCATTTTAATGATGTTCTATGTCTCCTTGGTAAAATGACCCTGATTTGGTCTGCTGTGGCCTGAACAATGAAATGTGCTCGTGTGGAGGCCTGGAGAGTTGCTGTATTACTGTAGAGAGCTGATATATGGCTAAAAGTCAGCCAAAACCACTGCAAACTGTGTAGGCAGGGTTACGTAGCAGAACTTCATAGGTTTGTAAGAAAGATGGGGACAACGTTTTTTGGCAGGGCCTCTTGCAGTAGGACAGAGAGAAATGGCTTTAAACTAAAGGAGGGTAGATTTAGACAAGTATAAGGAAGAAGTTTTTTACAATGGGTTGTGGTGAACCCCTGGAACAGGTAGCCCAGAGGTGGAAGATGCCCCATCCCTGGCAACATTCAGGGTCAGGCTGGAAGAGCTCTGAGCAGCCAGCTCTAGGTGAAGATGTCCCTGCTCATTGCAGGGGGTTGGACCAGATGGCCTTTAAAGGTTCTTTTCCAACCCAGACTGTTCCATGATTCTGTGATGATTTTGCAGGTGCTGAGCATTTGCTTCTGTCCAGCTGCTGTGTGGAAAGTCAGTGTTGTGCTGCCTGGTGACCCCGTGGTGACACATTATTGCAGCCCCTGCAACAGGCTTGTCTGCTAATGAGGAATATTCTTCTTCAGGGTTGATACCATGGAAACATTGGAGTACTCCATCCTCAAGAAGCCATTTCCAGTGTGGGCTAGCCCACTGCTCTAATATGCCTCTCTTAAATCAGGGAGAGAGAGGTCTGTCTCAGTAAGAGCATGCTAATACACTGGATTTTAGATCCTTCCAGTTTCAGAGTGACATTGTGGGATATTTAATGATTTTTCTTTTGTGTGTGTTTTAAATTAGATTCTCTCAGTCATATCACTGGAGGTACCACTGTTGAACATAGTAGATTATTGTGCTTCATTGAAAAAATTGTTGAATTGTCATTTTTAAATCCAGACAATGCATAGGTGAAGTCTTTCTTCGGGAGACAAACATGGTCTAATACAGGTGTAAAGACAAAAATGCTCTTATTTTGTAAATTCCATTCCTTATTTTCCATTAAAAAAACCAAACCACTCTTAACTGCATTTTTCTGTCCACTGAGAGCAAATTTACATTTTGTGTTCAGTGGAATATAGTGCATTATGAGGGAAACAAAGTAAAGAGTAAGGGGATTTTTTTCTTACTTTCTAGGCAGCAAGTGTGAAATCCATACTGGGTGGCTAAAAAGTTGAAAGGGGAAATACCTTTTGCCAGATGCATGACAGTTTAGCTGCCAAATGTGCAGAACATCTGTAATATTTTTAAAAAGAAGGTAACCAAAGGTAGGTGGTCAAGGGCACGTTACTGGAATTGCTTTGGACAAGTTTGTTGCATCTATTTTGGAGTAAGCCTTTTTTTTTTGTTTGTTTTGAGTCTAGGATGGCTGACTTAAACAGGGAGTGTAGCTATGGAGAGGTGTGGTCTAGAAGAGTCTTAAGGAGATGAAGATCTGTCACAGTGAGCTACACCAACAACAGGATCTTGACCAGAAGCCTGGAGAGTGACTCAACTGAGTTCTGAATAAGAGTCTTAGAACCTCGTGTAGGGAACAGTCTGCTTGCAGACTGGAGGGACTTGTAGGGATACACGATTGTGTAAGTAATGTTGCCTCAGAAAGGGACCAGAGAAACACCTGCTTCTTCTTTTAATGGATGCAACCTTCTGGCTCATTCAGTGCAAGAGGCAACAGTGTTATTTAAAGGCAACGTTTATTTGGCAAAGGAAGAAAAATAATCCAGAGCACACATGTACACTAAAGATGGATTTGAAATGGACCCTGCAACAGGTCTGTGTGGTGCTGAGCATCATTCATTCATATTATTTACATTTGCAGATTCTGAGCAGGTACAAGGACATCTCAAGTGGTAAGTATAGGCCTGGAAGTAAGAACTCCTAGAGAATCAAAAAGAAATAACCATCAGTTCTGACTGTGCCTTAAATCACTAAAATAGAAGCTGAAATCCACATGCATTTTACAAGCAAGGGTCTGCCACTTTGGAAGGATTTCCTCACCCAGGAGATGTTACCAGGTAGGTTTTTTTCCTTTGTCCTGTTTCTGTTCCTGGTATTCTGCTTGGTAAATATGAAAAGCAGGTTTGTTTTGTGAAGGATAAAAGTGTCATTACATACATGAGACCAAAACCACAAGAATCAGAGCCCTTAACAGCATCAGTGCATTACAATGGACACTTGTCCATAATGATACAGCTCTGGTTCCATGGACAAACAAACAGTTCTGACTGTGGCTGATTCCTGTGCAGAACAAAGAGGCTTTGCTGATGCTTCAGTTACAGTTATCTGGCTCTTCCTGTATAACTTCTATCCTGGCCCTGCACAGTCTGACTAAAAGCTGCCAAGTCCTAGGAATTATCTTAGTGATTCAGTGGCTGGTCAGCATGAAGCAGTCCTGACTGAAAAGGGATGTGGAACTTGTAATTTTATGAGGATGTGAGGGAAAGGGAAGGAGATGGAAGGGGATTTTTTTGCCATTAGAAGCCTTACATTAAAAAAAAAAACCTTCCCAGAGTAGTTTCCAAAAGCTAGGGGAGTAAAGTATGGTACTACTTTCCTTTTTGTAAGGAGAAGTGGATATTTGTTTCATTAAAATCTGTGGGAGAGGGACCAGCTAAAACATTTTAATCTTTGGGGTTTTGCTTGGTCACATTATTGAAATGTTGGGAAAACCTTGACTGCAGTAAAGGATGGGTTTTGTCTGTCTGCATAGCCCTTTTCACACACACCCCTTTGCCTTCAGCAGTGGAGGAAAAGCAGGTGGTAGGTGCAGGTCATTCAACACTGGAGAGCTCTGTGCCCTGCATCTGCAGCAGGTATTGGCCACTGCATCCATGGACCTGCTCTGGGCTCCCCTGTCCTGCTGCCATGGCCAGGAGAGCCATGCAGCATGGTGGGTGCTCTTCTCTTGGCCCCAAAACCAGCCACTCTTGTGCTGATGCAGGGAGCCCCAAGCCCCCAGTCTCACAGTATTTCCCCCAAGGCATTGCTGTTGGCCCCATGGAGACAGTTGATAACTTTTTAAGGTGGAGCTGTCCTTTAGCCAGACCAGCATCCCAGGCATGTCAAAACAAGGTGATAAAACCACAGTTGCTCTTGAAACTGCCCTCAGAACGTCCCAGCTCCAGGTGACACCAGAGCTCACCAGTACTGCACTGGTTCCCCACTGTGCCAGTGGTGCTCTTGCTGCTGGTGGGACATGGGTATCACAGCAGAGCTCCTCTCAGTCTTCTGCAGAGATCACTTACTGAGGGTTTGTCATGTCCAGGTGTGAGGAGCGTGGCCTGTGCGTGGCCTCGTTGATCTGTCCTTGCACAAGAAGGAGGGCTGTGGCTCTGAGCATGGTGCACCATCAACTTTCCTGCCCTAGTTCCTCAATTTTTAGCTGGAAGAACCTTTCCAAAGCTGCACATGATGGGGCTTGTGAGGGTGTCAGGCCAAAGAGTTAGCAAAGTGTATTCCAGGTGTGTTACAGACCAGAAGCCAGGACAACTGTTTGGCACTACCAGTGTCTGCACTGATCCACACTGGGGATGAGGTGGAGAAGAGTCTCTTGTGGCAGGCCCTGGGCCAAGCCTGCATCACCAGCCTGAAGACACAGGCAATTCTGAGAGCAGAAGCAGTGATTCCTACAGCAGGACACAATCCAGGAAACAGCATTCACATTAAAGGTGAAATAGGATTTTGGTGAGTGATGGAAGTCCAAAGGAAAGGATGTTGCTGATTAGGCAGTGCAGTGCTCAGGTGCTTCAGCTGATGCTTCTTTAGACCTTCTCAAACCACCTGGGTAATGCGAGCTGGCCTCCTGGAATGCATCTTTGATGGTGTTTTTTTTTTTTTTGAAAGTAGAGGAAATAAGGGAATTTTAGACTTCTGGCCAGGATGCCAGGGCTGCAAAGGTAACCTTTCTGTTGTGGGTGAGCCCAAAGACCTGCCTTGAGTTTGGAAGAGCAAAGATGTATGGCAAATCAAGCAGTTTTGGGGGATGAGGGGGAGGAGAAGAGATTAGGGTTTGGCCAAAGCTTTCCAAAACTGAGGGAAGTTCAGTCAGGTAGAGATGAAAGCTAGCAAGTTCCTGTGCTTATTGGACCTGCTGGTTGAGCTCCACTGCAACCCAAAGCCTGGCCCTGCCCTGTGCTAGAAAGAGCAGGATGCATTTGTAAGGCAGTTGTGAGAGTCTCCTCTCCCCCACCCTCCACCCTCTGTGTTAGTCAGGGGGATCCTGGGGCCTTGCTGTCTGTCTCCACCCTCGGGGACCTGGGGAAGCACTGCTGTGCTTTGGCTGTGGCCTGCCTTTCTTGGGGCTGCTTATTTCTTTTTGAAGAGCTTGCGGAAGGAGCTCCGGAACCCCCCCTTGGGCTCGTGCCGCGGGTTGTGGTCGCTGAAGGATGTTTGCTCATTGTCATCCTTCTGGCAGAACCTGGTGTTGTCTTCTGCATGGAGCTCCTAAAAGGGAAAAGACAATTTAACCAGCATTTGCAACCTCACATTCTTGTTCCCTTCTATCTCTTACTATTTCTCTCTCTGTGCTAGGAGGGACCTGGCGGGTGAGGAGGTGCTGATAAGGCTGGGAAGCAACACTGGTACCTCTGCAGAGAGCTTGTTGCTGATGCAGTGACAGAGGAATAGAAGGATAAGCATTGTTAGAGGGAACTGGAGCCTTTCTTGCTAAGCTTTTTGTTTAGGGGAAGCTCATTAGCTTCTTTTGCCAGTGAGGGAGCAAGCCAGCTTGGGCAGTTGGAAGAACTTCCCACCCTCTCCTTTCTCCCCTAGCACAGGGAAGCATCAGGCTTTGGAGGTGTGATAAGGTGTGAAAGAATCTTCTACTGGCTCTGCTGCTGCATGGTTTTACATCTGTGGGGCAAAAGGCTTCATTAGCACACACACCTTGTGGTAAATGTGCCACTAAAAGATCTCCCTCTTTCAGGAGAGTGCCAGGCTCCTCTCAGCAAGACTCTGGACAAGACCCTTTTCTCCAATTCTGCCCACCACTGCCATGGTGATTTCCTTTGCACTGTGGGGGAGAACATGTCCTGCAGTTCTGGACAAGCTCCACATCTGCACCCTGCTGTGGGCCTTAGTTCTGTGCAGGTGAGTGCCAAAGAGCTCATAGGCTTCTTTCTCTGGGGTGGCTGTGTCCCCACGGCTCTTCCCCCTCTGCCTCATCTCCCCTCTTCAACCATCTACCACCTCCTTCACTCACTAGGTTTTTCTTTTCTTTTGAAGTTTCCTTGCTGCCTTTTCAGTCAGGCTGTTGGAACTTATCTCTCATCATCATCTGTATCTACAGACTCCTATCTAAGCACCTCAGAGCACCCTTGGCCTCTACTTCCTTGGCTGTGAAAGCCCAAAGCTGACTCTGAGCAGTCACTGCAAACTACAGAAACATTGCTCCTACAGGACCTGGTGTCCCTGAAGGGTTACAGTGCTGTTGGCCATGTCCCATCTGAGGGACACAGTTGCTGGGCTCTGGCTGTTCTCACACAGAGTTTGGCATGGGTCTGTACAATCCAGGCAACAAACACAGGTGAAACAAAACCTGTGGACCAGATCCCTGCTGGTGTAAATGGGCTGAGCTTGGCCAAGTCTTGGTTTACACTGGCATGACTTATCCAGCACTTACCCAGCACTCCTCATAGCAGGTGGAAAGGCACCTGTTTAACTGGGTGCCAACCACAGCACTAATTTTAAACAGCTTTGTGTAAACTTTATGACCTGCTCAGAACATTCACCTGGTGGGGAAGATCAGTGACAGGTGGAGACACACAAGAGGCTACCTTGTCTCAAAGGTGTTCTAGCTCAGCCAGCTGTGCATCTCAACCCCTGCTTGTCCCTGGAGAAGATGTGTGTGAAAACGAGCTGTCTTGTCCCTCCCTTGGGCATGTACATGCAGTTGAGGTCTTGGAATGTGTGGACTTGAAAGCTGTTTTGGCGTGTTCTACTCTAACTGTATCTCAGATCTTTCTCCTGCTGCTGCTGCTGCTGCACCACCGTGTGCCATTTTTTTTTTCCTCCTCCTATTTAAGCCTCCTTACTTCCAAAAAGCTCGGTTTTTCACCCGCTCCTCTCTGTGGGGGGAAGTAGCTCCTTTGGGAGCTTCGAGATGAGGCTGAGATCATGTGAGGCTGAACATTCCTGTCCTGCTTCTGCTGCAGACGGCTCCCACTGCTGCTCCGTGTGCTGTAGAGTCTGGTGCTCACGCCCTCCGCGCTCCGCGGCAGCTCCTTCAGGGACCTGCTCAGCTGCTTCCCTTTGCTGTGGAACATCTCACGCTTGTAGGTGCTGCTGCTCACGGGAGTGCAGCTCTTAGGCAGTGGCTGCAAGGCATGGTCTGTCCTCTCTGGTTCTGAGGTGAAGTTCACAGGCCTAAGGAAGCAAATATCCAAGCTGGACTCGGAAGAGGCCGGGGAGCAGTTCTCAAAGAGAGCGAGGTTTTGGAAGGTGTCATCTTCGTAGGGGCCTGGCATGGTGAAAACCTCCCCAGGGTAGTCAAACTCTTCGTAGCTTGGTGCAAAGTTCCTGGCATCCTGCAGCAGTTCCACAGAGGTTCTGATGGCTCTCTCAGTGTTCCCCACCGCGTCAGCCGGTGGCGCTTCGTACTCCATCTCGGGGATGGATTGCAAGGGGGCTGTCAAGGCCTTGAGTTCCTGCTCTGTCAGCTGAGAGGAGGCAAGGATGTTCTCTGGCCTCTCATGTTTTCTGCTCTCCATCTCCCAGTCAGGGGGCTTTACAGCCTGGATGTTCTCCATCACTGTTGGCTGGGGTTTCTTCATCTGCGGCATCAAATGCCTTAAAAATAAAAACCAAAACAAAAAACAGACAGAAGTGGAATACTAAAGGATAACAGAGACAGCATGACAAATCCCCCCCACCCCTGCTCTCCCTCAGCCCTACTGTGTTGATTTTATGGCCAAAAGGTATTCTCCTGTCCTGGAGAACAGTAACAGAGGTGTCTCTTACAGAAATTGCCTGGCTGGTAAAGAGGACCAAACTTGGAGAGACAGAACTGCTTATCCAGTAGCTTTGTCTGACTTTTGTATTCTACAGCACGAAATTAATAGAAACTGAGATGAGAAGCCAACTGCTCCATCTCTCTTCTGCTCATCTGCATTTTAGATTCTAACTTTCCTTCTCTCTCTGTAATGTAGGAGGTGTGCCTCCCTTTCCTGTGGTCTGGATTGTCTTTTCAGGTGGACTGGGTTTCTCTCTTGGACAAGGTGATCTGTCCCCAAAATGTGTCAGGAGTACTTAGAAAGCTCCTACCCTCCTTGTGTTCCAGCTGAGTCTTCAGCTCAGGATTAATGTGGGGGGTGATGCCAGCTGAGGCTACCAAGGTGGAGGCCTGGAGCAACCTGTCTGTGAGAGGAAGGAGATTGGCTTGGGCAGTCTGAGGAGAAGGAGGCTAAGGACTGATCTGTAGCACTGCTACCAGAGGGGGACTGGGAATGATGCAGCCAAACTCTTGTCAGTATCAAACAAGATAAGAAAGCACAATAGCCACAAATTGTTGGCATAAGAATAAAGGTAAGTCTAGTGTGCTTCTCTGATCATCATCTCATTTGGCACCTGTCAGGCTGGAAATGGCCAAGGGGGAGCCATATGAGGAGTGGCTGAGGGCACTTGGTCTGTTCAGCCTGGAGGAGATTGAGGGGAGACCTCATTGCAGTTTGCAGCTTCCTCATGAGGGACAGGCACTGATCTCTTCTCTTTGGTGACCAGTGACAGGACCTGAGGAGTGGCCTGAAGTTGTGTCAGGGGAGGTTTAGGTTGGATATCAGGAAAAGGTTCTTCACCCAGGGGGTGGTTGGGGGGTGAACAGGCTCTCCAGGGCAGTGGTCACAGCACCAGCCTGACAGAGTTCAAGAGGTGTTTGCACAAAGCTCTCAGGCACACAGTGTGACTCTTGAGGATGGTTCTGTGCAGAGCCAGGAGTTGGACTCAATGATTCTTGTCCTTTCCAATTCAGAATATTTTGTGATTCTGTGAAGATTTACTGTGTTACAGTAGCCCTGTCTGTCTTGACTTAGTTTTGTGTCTTTTTGATCCCATTTTGTACTTTTATCTTGTGATAGTGAATCACATCATTCTGTTATGTGCTGTGTGGAAAAGTATTTTTGTCCCTGTTCTGAGATCTTGGTTCTGTTTCCCATCTCTTGTAATGTTGACAGTGAATAATGCAAAGTGTTATTGTGCACACCACTGTCAGACCTAAACAAATTCATATCCTCCCTGATATACTGTCTTAGCAGGCAGCCCTGACTAGAGCTCTGAAACATTCCCTGCTTGTAAACCACACAGTAGGGGACAATAGGATGGAGCCAGCCCTTCACCTGTCTATCCATATACAGGGAGTGGTTTTGGAAATGACAGCCTGTAGCTGCCTGGTGTCACTGGCATGGTGTGGGTGAGGAGAGAGTTTTCAGCCTACTTTGAAAGCTGCCCACAAGGACAACAGGCTTACGGGGTGGTTGTGCCAGAGGAAGGTGCTGCTGGGAATGACTGTATGGCCTCTTCAGTGTGGATCCCACTGTCCCGCATTGATGCTGCACTGGGTGTTGGAGAAACCTCCTGGCTTGTACACTGGGAGGTGAGACCTTTGTACAGCTTCACCAGGGATGACCTGAGGGAGGAGAAATCCATCGTCGGGCTAAGAAATAAGGCAGGGAATGAGCACGAGCATGTAGAATCACAGAAAACAGGACTGGGAGGGACCTTAATATTCCTGTTCACCTCTGCCCACCCCAAGGAAGAGCCTGTTCCACCTGGTCTGCTCCAGCCAGCAGGGCATCCTACTTTCTGTGGTGTTCTGAACACCTCTCCTGACTGCAGTCCCTCCCCAGCAATCTGCTCCAGCCCTTTACCACCCTTCATACTTGGAAGCTTCCCCTGAAATTTGATCTTGTCCTACTCCTCAGGTAAATCATCACAAAGAGCAAAGGCAACCAGATCCTGATTTTAGTAAAAAGCCTTGATTTCAAGGAATTCTTCTGAACTGCAACTTGAGAATCTACATTCAGGGTAATTTCTGTCATAGTTCAACTTAAACAGGTTATGGGAGGGTTTTGTTTCTCCTACCTCCTCCCCCAGTGAAATAAGATAACACCATTCTTTTGGAGTCTCAGCCCATAAGGGAAACAGTCCTCACTCTCACCAGGGCCTGGAGCTGCCAGAGCTAAATCTCCATGTGTTTTCCCACTGGGGAGTGACTTTGCCACCAGCTTAAGGAATCAAATGATTCCATGAAACATGTGGCTGCTTTATTTAGAAGGATTTAGAAGTGATTTTTCTTTCACTCTCAGAATTAGGCAGAAGGGCCCACCCCAAATCTGACCTCAATTTGGAGGGCAAATGCCAATAGTTGTTCTTCTCCAGCATTCAGATGCAAAGGACTTTGTTTTATTTCAACAGAGCAATATGCCTGTTGATCTTGCCTGGATCTGAACCCCCTGTTTGCCAGGCTTCCCCCACCCCTCCCTTCCCTGATGACAGAGAGAATGAGCTGATGTTGTGCTTACTTCTTCAGCTTTTTCCTCTTCTGTATCAGCAGGTCTTCATTGCACTGGAAGAGGAGGCTGTAGTGTGAGATGAAAACGCGGAGGCGCTGCACGCACACCAGCAGCAGGTAATAGTCAGGGTGCTCTTGCTCCGTGAACTTCAGGACATTCTGAGGCACAGAGGAGAGCAGGCTGTTTGGAGGCTGTCCTGACCCTTTCTAGGGAGAAGGCACTATTGGAACTATGGATTAGGGCTCTGGAGTGCTCATGGCACTGCCCTGGGGGAGCTTTGCTAGGCACTGTGAGTTTCTGAGGGACTTGGATGGGGCCGGCCTCCCACCAGCCCAGTGCAAATGCACAAGGAACCACTGTGAATGTAATCATGGGATGTGTGAGTGATGCACTGGTTGAGTTTAGCTTAGGGTGAATAAACCAATGTTTTGATTTTCTAGGGCTTGCTTTCTGTATATTTGCCTTGTCTGAAATCTTTCAGTACAACTCATGTAAGCCTTCTGTGAACCAGAACTCTTTTTATCAGCCTGTCTTCTGTAGGACAGGTTGTTGGGCCCTAGGAACTCTCTCAGATGTGTCCCATCTCTGACCTCCTGTTTTCCCAGAGCAGCAGACAGCAGAGCCTTTGGCTTCCCAGGGGACAAAAGTTGTTTCTGTCAGGCCAGTTGGAGAAACTGGCAAATATAAGCAAGCCTCATGTGAAAAAGATGAAACTTAACCTATTGTTAGCTGGCTTTCCCTTAATTTTTTTTTTTCTTCAAAGAACCCACTGGGCTTGTCAGGACCCTGTACCTGTACAGGCCCAAATACCAGCTCTGAGTCAAAAGTCAGCTGATGTGATTAGAGTTCAACAACACAGTTTCCATCCTGGGGCCCTACCTGTAGATGAATAAGGTATTCAGGGATTCGCTGCACTATGTGAAAGAACAGAATGTAGAGATCAGACTTGATTTCCTCTTCTACCTGAAATAGAGAAAGTGACTTAAGAGTCTTTTCCACCCATAAAACATGTCTTCTTCCAGATGTTCTGTGGTTTAATGAGTAGTTATGCTGTAAGGAGCTATAACAGTTCACAGGGGCATACCAGGCATTTAGGTTGGGGATTATCTACTAGGGACACTCAGCCTTATAAAGTAGGGGGGCATGTTGAAAGTGCACTAGTTAAGTTTCAGTGAAACCCCAAGAAGACACTGTTGCTCAGAATGAAGTCCTTAGTTTAGGCTCAAATTAATTTAACAAAATGAGATTGATTTCTAAATTAAAATATTTTGGGAGCAAGCAAATGGGGTTAGATGACTGCTCTTTAAACCACCTTTATATTTAACTTTCCAAGTTTAAACCAAGAATCCAGAACCAAATAGCTGAAAGTGAAGACTCCTTTCTCTATAAAGGACTCAATCCCTCTGTTTGGATGAGTCCTCCATTTTCCAGGAGAGTGTTCCTGGAAAAGGTCTGGATAGCACTTGCATAGGCAAGCTTTTGGGAGGTTTAATCTGAGACATTGTTTCATGGCACAGCAGAAAAGCTGCTTTGGTTTCAGACAGTGAGGAAGGTGCCTTTTGTAGATGCCAGTCAGCCAGAGCAACCTCCTGGAAACAGAACAAGTGGATTGGCAGGAGAGTTCTATCATGGGTAGGCATAACAGGAAGAAATCCAGGCTTGCATGTTGCCATTATGTGCTGGGAAGCAGGCAGGAAGTTTACCTCCTTCAGGATCACCACGTGGATCAGAGAGATGCATTCTGGCAGGTCCCTCAGGTAAGCAACATAGTAGTCCAGAAAATTATTCTTACAAAAGAGAAAGAGAAAAGAACCCACAAACTTAAAAGAGATTTTTGGTCACAGAGCCAGCCAAACTGTTCATTCCCCACCATCAATGCTGGAAGGTCACCAATGCAGCAGAGCTGCTGTTTCACTCCTTCAGGGCTTGGAACTTCTCAGGAAAGTCTGTTTTATAAAATGTGTTCAGCTGTTGAGCACAGTGTGTAAAGCTTCACTGCAGGTGGGGAGGGGTAGAGAGGCTGGGCAGTAAGAAGCTCTTCTTATCTAAGACTCTTAAAATTTATGAAGTATCAGATGAGTTTTTACACATCCTTGCTGCTCACCAGGGCAACAGAAGTGGGTGCAACAAACCATGTGGGCCTCTGCCTGCACACCTGCTTGTCAGAACTCTGAGCAAGGTGTATTGGGGCAGGGGAGCATCAGAACCCCTCTCTTTTCACACCCTCACTGGAAATACAGCCGTTCAAGCTGTCAAGGCTCATGTGTGGCTCCTGCAAGCAGGTCTGGGTCTCATGTCGTTTATGGGGCTGTGCTATGAGGCTGCTTGCCCACAGGTTGGTCTGGCATTTGGAATCCCTGAACACCAAAGGGGCTGCCATGCCCCAGGACTGTGCTCCAAGGGGGCTTGCTGAAATGCTTTGCCTTTCAGGCCACGGCTGCACAGCACAGCCCCTCTGTTCAAGGTGGCTCGGTTCACCTGTGCCTCAACTAAATGTCATGAAACATGACAGAAGATTCTGGAGTGGTTTTTAACATACCTCATCATTTGTCAGCTTCAGGAAGATGTCTCCTAGGATCCCTTGTCGTGGCCAGCTCAGGACTCGCTCCTGGAGAGCGTGCAGTAAATCCACATGCTGCTGCACCAGGAACCGCAAAGAGTTGGGGAAAAAGCTGATGGGAGACCAAATCAGACTGGTTACACAGAGCAAAACCTCATCCCTAATAAGTGAGTACTGCTGAAATGGGCATTCCTGAGTGATCAGCACACCCTTGCATGTGTAATATTGACTGCAACTATTATTGCTACTATAGTGCAGGTGTTACTGACTCCTATGGTTGGAGCCCTGGCTGCATCAGGGGGTCCTGTTTTGGCTGCTCTGTACATGCAAGTGCCCTCTCCAGATGGCTATTGATAAAGTGTTTTGAAAGCTCCTTAGGCCTTCCTTGCAATGCATTGAGTAGCAATTGACCAGAATTAGCAGCACTAAAAAGCCCCAGGCAATGCTGCTGTGGCTGATGATGCAGGACCATGGTCCTGAGCCATCCCACTGAGAGCCTGGAGGAGAGCTCCCCAGCTTTCTGTGTTGTCCCATTTGTCAGGCCCTTTCACAAGACCCACTGATGCAGAGCTGATCAAAATGTGCTACTGCCTTTCTGCCACTTCATGTTGATTTCACCCAGAATCTGAATGAAGATGGTGGCAGGAACGTCTTTAATGACTGAAAAACCTCCCAGTGCCTCCAGTTTTCAACTAGAAATAAACTAAGTGTTCAAAGATCTCTGTGTGGATGTAAGAAAAGTTTGTGAGGGGATAATGCAGAAGTAATATTGACTGAAGAAAACTTTCCAAAAGACAGAGAGCACATTACATCAAATACCTTCTCTCTTTGGTGCTTCTTTTCACATCTGGCCCTTGCAGCGTGGCCTTGATCTTCAGGATTAGAGAAAGGTTGATGACGTACTTCCTTTCTGACTCCAGCAGCTCCAAGGCAATGTTCTGCCTTTTGGCTTCCAGAAGATAATGGTTAAGTTTAAAAATAAGAAAATACTGACCTCAAGGACAACTGCACGTTAGACTGGTGATCATGAAAGGAGAAACTTTTTTTTTAAATTATATCAATGTCTCATCTTTTTGTGTTTTCTTTACCCAAAATGTAAAACTCCCTGATGCTACAGCACGCCCCAGCCATGACCAGGGCCTCCGTTTGCTAAGAAAGCTCCAAGCAGATGTGTTTCCCCCTATGAATACAAAATTTTCCTAAGAATAACAAAACAAGCAATCAAAGGCAAAATAACTCGTATCAGGGTTTCCCATCCTGAAGAAACCCTGCAAAATGAGAAGTTGTATTTTTCACCCACTTAAGCAACCACCCTGGTGCAATCCCATCAGTACTCTGAATGTGACAGGTCTTGGAAAGAAGGGCTGTCCTGGGTACGGAGTGGGTCAGACACACAGCACAACAAATACAAAGGCCAGAGGTCTTGGTGTGTGAGGCCCTGAGAGATTCCCCCCTAGCAGCAGAAACTGGCCTGTGTGTCTCCCTCCACGGATGCTGATCAGCAGCCAGCTCACACCAGCTTTGAGCCTCTCTAGTCAGAGTTTTCTACTCCTTACCAGCCAAAGAGGGCTCACATATTATGTTGTCTGCTGAGCTGTATCTGCTTTGGCCCATGTCTTTCCCTCTCTCTGGTTGCTCTTTGGAAATGTATTCATCTCCCCAGTCCTTGGTGTCCTTGGGCTGCTTCCACACTGTTGATGGCAGATGCATTTTTGACTGCCCCTCTGTTGCCAGGGAAGGCTTGAGGCTGTCATCTGTCTCTATGGCTGCTCCTGCAATGACAAACAGGTCTATGGACTCTGACATCTCAGCATCTCTCTGACAGTTTATGCTGCAGCAGGCAGCTAAGCTGTGTTTCCAACCATTTGAAACACTGGAAGGTGAATTTGGGGTATTATTCTTTGTGCTTCACAAGGGCTGCAGCCTTGTGGAGTTAATTTAAAAAGGAAGTGCAGTTGGTGAGCTCTTCAGCAGAACAAGGTTTGCAATCTTCCAGCGTTTTATTTTCAAGCCAAATAAGATCCAAAATTAGACAAAAATTAGAGAAGAAGAATCATCTCTTCCCAAGTGGGAAAAGTGGTGCTCTCACTATCACACCAGGAAGCTTCAATTTTTCCTTTCAGCAAAAGCACTTAAAATCTAAGAAAGCAACAGCAGAAAGGCTTTCTCTGCCAAATCCTTGGCACTGACCATTAGAGACACTTCAGGGACACAGGTTTGCCCTCATATCTCAACTGCAAGTAGGAAAATGGAGGTACAGGGCAGAGTTAAAGTCTTCTCTGTGAAATGCCTTCCCTGAAAGCATTTCTTCAGAGCAGTAGAGCAAGCACTCTAATTGAATCATTGTCCTGCTGTCTTTTGATGCTTGATATTTTCTTACCTGGGCCTGCTATGACTTTGACACCTCCTTCTCCCATGGGCATGATCCTAGTGTCAGACACTGTTGAAGAACAAAGGGAACTTTAGCAACAGAAGGCAACTGTAGAGCTTGCTTCTTCCTGCCAAGCCCTGTCAGCAGGGTTAAATCCTCCAGTCTTTCCCACTTTTGCTATGAAATCACCCCTGTTGGACTCTCCTGTAAGGAAGAACTTTTCTGCTGTGCTCTTGTCACAAGTCTGTGTTTCAGTAGCACTTGCAGGCAGATAATGTGGGGTCCCTGCTGTGCTCAGTGCTGTGTGACTGCAGAGGAATGTCAGCAGTCTTGGCTTCTCCTGGCATGCAGGGGCATGTTGGGTAGAAGATACTACACACAGATCAAAGAGGATGGAGACCTGACACAGATACAGGGCAGATATTTTGATGGAAAGGAGCTTATTGAAGAGCAGAGGGATGAGACTGGAAAGAAAGGAGCAGTGGGAGAAGTGTGTGAGAAAGGTGGTTGTACAAGAGGGATGTGAGGGAGAGGGCTGACATGCCACCTCAGAGCATAGGGCAGAGGAGGGCCATGACTGACAGGTTCTGAGCAAAACAGAGGAGAAAACAGGACGTGGTTTTCATCTAATCTCTGCCTTTGTTGACATTTTTAATGAATATGGTTTTTTTATCTTCCTATTTGAACAGCAAGAGAGTGATAGACCAGCTTAGACCCTCAGACTTAATTATAGAAGGAAAGGGTCTGGTCCATCTCCTTTTCTTTGATTCCAACTTCCAAGTGTTTGGCAATTGACAGTGTTTTCCTCAGCAAGGTCTGATCCTCCTTCCTGTGCCCTGCTCCCTCACACAGAAACAAAACCAGGATTTTTATCAAGAGCCTCCATTTGGCTCTGTATCTGTGCCACTGGCACTACAGGAATGAAGATCCATCCTGAATCCCTCTCCTTGAAGGAGGCAAGAAATGGCTGTTGAGACAGTGTTTGCAAAGCAAATACTTCCTGAACCCAGGTTACCCCAGTGATCTTTTTCTGATTTTTTTCAGTGCAGAAAGGCACTGCATTTGCAGTGTTCTGTTCCTACCTTTTTCATAAGTCACGTTGTGTAAAAGACTCGTAAAATCTTCATTAATCAGCACAGGTTCTGGGAGGTTGATGGATCGAAATGGGCTGCCCTGGAGAGGTGTTGGCACTGTCTGTGACCCGTGGTCATCCTTCTGTGCTCTTCTGTACAAACACAAAGAACAAAGTGGTTGGAAAGTCTGAATGCTGCAGGTGAAGCTCCTACACTACATTTGTGGCCAACACTGACAGAAATAGGACAACTCTAGCAGAAACCAGGAAAGGAGCTGGCTTTGATGGAATTGACAGTTCATGAACAATGTTCTGGAAATAACTTCCACTGGCTATAAGAGAAGAGGTTATTTCAGATCTGTTCTTTTGCAGAACATATTTCATCTAATTAAATAGCTTAATTAGCTGAGGGGCTAGCCTAGATTTGCAAAGTGTTTGCATCAAGGCAGCTGTATAGATTCATGATCAAAACTGTTTTCAGAAGGAGGCTAATTAGGACCAAGCTGGACAACCATCTGCTTCATCACAGCATCAGTGTGGCCCAACAGTGTGCAAGCATTCTCTGAATGAGAATGAATTCTCCTCTCTCAGAGGAGAAAAGGCTGGTGACAGGAAAGCAGAGCATGACTGCACCATCAGAAGCCCATTGAGTCCTGCAAGCTTGGAAGGGGAAATTGCAGTTCTGTTGTCTGAATGGTGGAGGCTTCTGACTTTCAACAGCCCCAGCATGCCTTTAGTGGGGGTCTGTTCCACCAGGCCCTGGTTCTCTAGGGAGCTTCTGGGGGCTGTTTTGCTGTTTGAATCACAGTGAGGTGTTTCCATTTTTCTTCTGTCTTTGCTCTGTGTGGTGTGTGTCTAAGAGCCTGAACTGAAGCATTTCTAGTCATAAACAGGGTTGATACACATGTCCAGCCAGGAAAATAATTAAGAAATTATGCTATACAGAAAGGAACAAAATGGACACCACTGCTAATTAGCATTTTCAGGACCCTGGAGTCTGGGCTCTTACTTAGCTTTCATTTTCCGTGATTCCCGCCGCTTCTCTTGCTGCAGCTGCTCAATTTTCTGTTGCATTTCCTCCTGCTTGGCACTGATTTCTTCAATCATTGACTTTGCATCGCTGAGCTCCTCCTGAGAAACAGGCAAAAGCACAGCATTCCCAGGGTGCCCATCAGCCTTACGTGGCACAGCTCTGAATGCTGGCTGGTGTGCACAAAAGGTGTTTCAGGGTGCTGTGGGGAGTGGCTCTGTGATTAAACACTCTTCCTTTGCAAGGCCAGGATGTGTCACACATGCCATGCACAATGTGTCACAACGCGATGATCCTTAATTCTACAGGCAACTCACCCAAGCCAGTGTGGTGCCACATGATCAAGGCACTGGTGGGAGATGAGACTCAGGGCTTCATCTACCACCAGCTGAAACACTGGGAAGACTCCTGCCCTTAAAAGCAGAGAGGTGGGCCCTAGGGAGCACATTTCCCTCTGCAGTTTTCCAGCATATGTATTCACATCTTGCACTTGGTTCAGATCCCAGTGTGAGCACTCACATGTATAAGCTTTTGCCAATCAGGCCACAGATCTGCCCTTTTAGCCTGGTTTCCTAAGGAAATGAGGCCCCTCCATATCCTCCCTGTCCATCCTCCCTCAAGCAGTTTCAGCCAAGCCTTACTCAGACGAAGAGCACTGATGCATGAAGTTCCTGCAGGTTTCATGAACGTGAGCAGCAGGATTGAGGAGAAATACTCAAGAGTTTCATGTAAACCAAAGGATTTCCCCCAACCAAGGAGGTGGCTTCACTGGGAGCTCAGTGTTTGAAAAGCCAACATTGGCATGAGGCAGAGGGAGAACAGCCTTTGCCCCTTCTGTTGCTTGCATAATTCTTTGTATCTGCATTTTAAATCCCCTTTTCCCCTATGATGATGTCCTGGGTAACCCTGTGTCTGGTTGCTCTGATACCTCTCCCATATGCCCTTGCCTTTTTGTTGTCTCCCTTGCTCATCTGGCACTGAGGGCTCCTTTTGCCTGGTGCCATCTGTCTCCCTGTCACAGGGTTAGTCATGGGCTTTTCCAGTAAGCAGCCCTCTTTAGCTTCACAAGGTATTATTGACTCAGCAAAACCCCATGGGGAAAATTTGCAATAAAAACAATAAAAGAGTTCCTCTGCCTGCCTCATCATCCAATTTCTGCATGGAGACTCTGGCTGGTCTAAAGTATACATCAAGCCTTCTTGCTAGGCTGTCTCTCCAGCCCTTTGTCTTTATCCTCTTGGGCCAGATCAAACCAGGCAGCACTTCCTCCCAGCCATGTGGAAATGTGACTTCAAAAGGCTTTAGGGTTTTGTGTTAATTTGCTGCTCCCCAGTGGCTTTGGTTCCTGCAGGAAATGCAGGGAGAGGTGTGGGACAGTCGCCTATGAACAGGCCATAAACCCATGGCATGTGCAGCCCAGAGCAAGGGCTGCTTGTGCCCAGGTAACTCTCAGCACTGCCTCATGGCCAGCCAAGAAGGCTAAATAGGCCAGAGTATGGGTTACTGGTGAGTTGGAGCAGTCAAGGAAGACCCAAAGCCAAAGAAAGTACCCCAGGTGTATCCAAAACAATTGCTCACTCATTTTCTTGGCAAACAGGGAGTATTGATGGAGGCAGAGGAATGCTTCCCTCTGCCACTCAAGCTCATGAGGAATGCATGCAGCTTCCCCACAGGTCATACTCCTACCTTGAACGTGTTGAGGGAATTCTTCATCTCAGCCACCTTCTCTTCCATGGCACAGCGGCAGCTCTTGACCTTCTCTTCCAGGGCATACTCTCCATGCTGGATCCGTGACAGCTCCTGCATTGCTTCTGTGAAACCCGCCTTCAGCTCAGAGGCCAATGCCTGCAACTACAGCAACCACAAACACGGTGGGTTCAATCCCTCTCCCAGGCTCAGGTGTTTGTGTCCCCAAGAGTCACAAAGGCTGGGTGTAACCCATCCTGTAAGGTGCTGTCCTCTTTCTCCTCCTCCTTTCATGGCTGGGAAACATGTTTTGGCCCTTGCTGCAGCCTCAGTACAGAGTAGGAGGTGTTTGTCTTGGGCAATCAACGGCCACTTTTTTTAGACTTTTTTTAAAAACTTTTTGGAGTTCTTCCAGGCTCCCTGGCAGTTTGCAGTCTGTCAGCCTGTAGTAGGAGAGGACAGCCTGAAACATGCCAAGAAGGTTTGCAATAACAGCAGCCAGATTATTAATCTCCAAAGCAGTTGAGCAATCAAGAACATGTCCGGTTTTGAGCAAGTCCTCCTCCCACATGGGCTTGTGGGGGTGGTACTCTCCCCACACAGGTCTAACCCCTCGCTCTCCATGGGCTGTGGAGAAGCTCTGTCCTTTGCCACGGGCCCTTTCCATGGAAGGAGGCAGCTCTAACTTGTGCTGGGCAGGGAACAGGAGGTTTTCCCCTGGCATACAGTGACGCTGTGCCCAATGTCTCTATTTTCTGTCCCTAGAGGCCCTGGTGCTGCTGGAAGAGCTCACCACCTAAGCTGGAGGCAGCCAGTGATAGCTGGGTGAAGCAGGAGATGGACTGGGGCAAGCCAGGCTGGCAGAGCAAGCAGACAAGGCAGGTGTGGAGGGCAGTGTGGTGGGCAGTGAGGGGGGATCAGCGGCTGGCGGAGAGCTAAGCAGGGAATACCCTCTTGGGAGCAGCTCGGGCTGGTGGCCCTGGCCTCTGCCCCCAGTGCTGTGAGCGAGGCGCTCGTCCTGCCTGCACAAAGCCCACAGCGAGGTCGCGGCCCAAGGCGCTTCGGCACAGAGGTTTTTACCTTTACAACAGAAATGCGGCCTAACATCTGGTTATAAACTGAGTCCAAAACGGGAGCACTGGTGGTAAGCGGAGAGCCACCCCGGGAACTCAGGCGCTTGAGTCCTGCAAATGGAGCAGAGATGGCTTCCGATACCTCAGGGCAATGGCATGCACCAGCCTCCTCTGGTCAAGACTGGCAGTGTCTTTACAGAGGATGTCTGCCTGCCATCCCCACTCCTACCCCAGCACTCACCCCGCAGCCCCCACTCTGATCTGGCTGGACACACATTTCCAGAGTGCCTGGGTAGGAGGAGCGGGTCTGACAGGAACCACAGGCACTGAGACAGTGCAGAAGGGAGCAGGAGGCTGAGGACATCTTCCCTCATCAGGATGACAACCCTGAGTCCCCAAGCCAGCTGGAGCTCCAGACTCCTTGGCTGAACCCTTTCCCCCACCCCTCCTGGCCACAGTGTCACCCTGTGACCTGTGATTGTAGCCTGAAGGGTTAGAGAGGCTGCTTAGGGCAGGCAATGACCACACTGCTTCTGATATCTCAGCCCAGATGGTCGTAGCATCATCAGACATCCTAACATATGTGCCTGGAGAAGGCAGAGGGAGGGTTATGAAGTACTGTGACTGTGCAAAATGTTAATATTCCCATCCCTGCTCACAGGTGCTTGACACACTTTCCCCCTGAGCTAACATGGCCAAGGCACAGCCTGTCTGCCAGCCTGCATCAGGGCTGGGCATCACACACTGCCCTCCAAGTGAAAAGGGTTGATTTGCTAGATCTTCCAACTGGAATATGCTATTCCATTCTAACCTATGCTATCCATTTTGGAGATCTGCTTCAGAATGGAAATATCACAGCCCCAAGTCTTGCTAGCAGTGGAGCAGTCCTGGAGCTGGCCCTGGAGATAACATGGTCTGGGGAGAATAAGCTGAAAATGAAATGTTTCTTCCCACAAGCCTGGCCATCTCCTTCTCAGATGCTTCCAGAAAGGGGGTAAATTACACAGATCCTTTGAAGGGTATAGGGATGGGAATCATTGCTGATCTTGAGGTTTCAGAGTAAGAAACTGCAAAGCATCAGCAAAAATGGACCACTGCAGAGACTTTGGTGTCCATGTGCACTGAAACACTCTATGAAAGCAGAGGTCAGCCAACATAAGGAAAGATTTGGATTAGAGGCTGGACAAAATATCCTCTGCATCTAAGAGCAGACAGTGACCTGTTATTTTGGGATTCGCTTTTGGCCAATCTCTGCTTTTGTGGTGACAGTGCTAGCTTCGTTTCTTTGTGTATCCATCTCAGTGCTCCAGAGCCCAGCCTGAGTCTGTCCCACCACATATATCCTTCCTCAGCCCCATGCAGCTTGCAGTGGCTGTTTCAGACACTGAAATGCATCAATCATTGTGTTGCTGCTCGAGGGATGAATGCAGCCAGAAACACCAACCAGCCACAGAGCTTGTATGATGGAACAAGAAGTGCTGAAACCCTGAGCAGGTCAGGGTTAGCATAGAGAGGAAATACATTCTTGTTGCATTGGAAGCAGAGTTGATCCAAAATCAAGTGAAGTGGTACAGGAACAGCATGTTATCTTTAAACTCTTGGCAAGCATGGTATAGCTATGGATTTTAGTTTGAGCTCATTTCTAAAAGCAAGCTGTAGAAAACCATCCTTTAAATAATCCCATAAGCTGTTAAAACAGATGGAAGCCAATAAAGTATCAGGCCCTGCCCATGCCTTGCCCAAGTGACAGGGCTCTGTCTCCACAGGGATGGCCTATGCCTACAGGACCAGAGAGATACTTCACAGGTTTGTGACCCTCTGGAAAGCCAAACCAACTCTGTGTTTCTAAAGTTTCTAAGTGCAACAAGTACCAAAAAAGACAGACTTTGTTATACAGCAACAGTTAAACTAAAATGTGTTGCCCTGGCTCACTTTATTCATGGGAGTAAAGATGTAATTTAACACTTAAGTTGTGGAATTTAAGAAACAATAACTTAAATTGAACAAATGTCTAGAGAATAAGCTAATCTGCACAGTCATAAGGAGTCCTTCAAACCTGTCCAACAACTGTTCATAAAAAGCATTTAGGTATCTAAATAATTTAGTACCAGGTACAGATTTCAGTGCCCATCTGCCTTTGGACTGTGGCCCTCAAACCTGACAAAGCAAAGCAGGGAGGCATCCAGTGTGTCTGTAGTAGGTTATGTCTTTCTTGGGCCCCATAACTCCTATTTCACCTGCTGCCCTGATGTTTTTCAGCTCTGTGTGGAAAAACCATGCTGTTCTGTGCACAGGACTGATGCTTCTTCCTGGACCGGAGGCAGCAAAACTGCAGAGTTTCCTCGCTCTCTCAGTGGGTGCCAGCAATTTGAGACATTTGTAAAAGATGACAACAGTCCTTGCAGCCTAAAGCTTTGTTCAGGCTTTGAGTCAGCCCAGGGAAGACGGTTGTGGACAGCAGATGGGGATGGTTTATGGAAGGAAGGAGTGGGATGGAAAGAGGGCAGCAGAGCCTTGGTGAGCTGGGTCACTGTCCTGGCTGCCACTGAAAGGATGAGGGAGCCCTTGCTTCTCTGAGTAGCTGTGTCCCCACAGGTTTCCCCCAGCACTGGCCAGGCTGTCCAGGGCTCTGTCTCCACAGAGAGGGCCATTTGCCTCTGCCACCCTTGGCAGCTGCCTAAGTCCTTACCCTAGAACAGGACCTGCTGTCTGGGACCTTGAGCTGAAGCCTGTCAAAACCAGTAGAAAACAGGCTCATGATAAAGAAATGCTGCACAGAACAATTTTGCTATTATAAATATATCCTTGACAAGAGCAAAACCTTCTGTGGCCATGAAGGAGTACTGTCTGTGGTGCTTCCCCAGCTTATCTACTGTCCATCACTGCACATCTTTTGGGGCTGGTCTGAAGAAGTAAACAGACATTGTGTCTCTCAAAGGAGGGCTGCCTGAGGACACTGCTTGAAACCAATCTGGCACAAAGTCCAGCATTTGACACAAGCCCTGGATCTGATTTTTCTGAGTTGCATGATGCATGCTTTTACCAGGAAACAACTAATTTTTAGAACAGCTACTAACTCCTGTGCTTAAGGGCAACACTCCTACAGCCAAGCATTAAGAAGGCTTGCAGTGCCTCATAGCAGGAAAGCAGCAGAGCTGCAGTGATTTACACTGGTAAAGAAGCTGGTCCTAGGAGTATATCCAGCATATATATTCCTAGGCAAGGATGGTAGGAATACAGTCAGAGCAGCAGAATAAGTACAGAAGAGAATGATGACTTAAAGGGGACTGCAAGTACTCATCAGCCCTTGTTCCACATCTGTGCAGTCCCTTTTGGTAACTGCATTTTCCACAGGGCCTTTGCTGAAGCAGAAGGGAAGAGCCAGCTGGTGACTGACATTTAAGGATTCATTAAGGTACCCACATGTCAGCTGGAAAGCAGCACATGTGCATGGTATTTCCAGCACATGTGCATGTTGGATCCACTGTGCTGGGCCCTTGGAGCTGTGTGGATGGGAAAAGAGGATGAGATGACAGAAGTGCTGGGTAGTTCATGGAAAACAGTGCTTTCTCCACTTGCCATGCTGCACTTGGAAGCAATTATGGGCATTACTGTTGCAGTGGTGACAAGGGAGGTCTCAAATAGTCTGGATTTCCACTTCAGGGCTATGTTTCCTCTCTCAGGTTATGGTTCCACATTGAACCAGACCAGGGATTAAAGTGCTTAAAACTCTATCACATTTCCTGCAGGCTGGAAATGCATAGGAAACATCACTGTGGAAAGGCTGAAACTGCATCCTACAGGACAGATCCTCCCTGGGCTATGGTAATAGACAACCTTACAGCATCTGTGGTGTCCAGTTGCAGCAAAAATCTTAGCCCAAAGACAAGGCACAGAGCTCAGGAGGAACTGACCACCAGGGTTTCTAGCTGGGAGGCCAGACAAAGACATGCAGAAAGACTCAACACTCTGGCTGCTCTGGATTATCAGGCAAGAGCACCCCATGGTCTGAGGAGCTGCAAGGCTGCCAGGATAACCCAAAGGCCCACAGAAGACTTGGGCCCCTGCTGCATAAGACACCCCTGCCCCATGTCAGTCAACAGATCCTTGCTCCGGGGACAGTTCAGCAGGTTTGCTGAAAGCTCATCAAAGCTCAGTCATGAAATCTCCCCCCAGCCCAGTGAATTGACATTCTCTAGTTAGTGCTAATGATGTCAGTTGCTTAATTAGCTGAGCTCACAAGTCACCTGTCTAAATACAACTGGTTGTGAGCAGAGAAATTTTACTGAAAGGTCTTTTAAGATGAGGCCCAAGATGTGTGATATTTATTCATGCAGTGTGCACGTTTTGGTTGCCATGTTCCTTGTAAATGCCCACATTTTTCCTTCAATTTAATTTAGCTTTTTAACTACTGTTTATATATTAGTAACTCTTTAAACTCTTGGAGTTATTTAGGGCATTTTGCTCATCTTTACCTGGGAAATCTGTGTTGCAGGGGTACTCACAGGCACACTTTCAGTCCCTCCTGTGGGAATAAAGAACTTCAGTCAATTAAAATGACTTATAATGGCTGCTATAAATAACTGGAACAGAGGGCTTGAAGTCCCTCTTGAGGAACAAATCAGTTTTAAAGGACTCAAGTCTCACTTTAGGAGGTCTGAACACCATATCATTTGTAAAATAAACTGCAATTATAAAATAGGAATGACTCACCTAAATTCAGATGTTAAATTCACCTTATTTGCTGTCCTTTGTCTGGCCAGAGTTGATCCATGCAAGGAAGTGAGAAAGCTTGTATGTGCAGTGAGGACTAAGTTGCTCCCTGTGAACTTTAGTTCTGTGTAACAGCCTTAGGTAACAGGTTTGGTTTTTTTGGTTTTTTTTTGTCTTAAAGCATTACTGATCTGTTTCTCTACTGGAACAGTCAATTTTATCCTCTACTATATCTCTACATATTTCTATTACTCCCACAAAAGGCAAAATACCTCATCCGTATATTTTAAGTTGTATTTTGTCACAATGCAATCCAAGCAGTAATCATGTTTTTTCTAACCTCCCAAAATTACACCTTTTCATTGGTTTTGTCATTCTTGGGGATTTGTGGTATAGGGATCCCACCTGTTCTTGTACAACTTAATATTGCTGAAACAGACTTAACTGATGGAGGAGATTGTATCTATTTTGCAGAAGTATTTTGGGCACTGCAGAGACATTATCTCTAGGCATTAATCCTAGAATCATGGAATCATTTGAGTTGGAAGGGACCTTTGTAAGGTCATGTAGTCCAACTTTGTGCAGAAACCTTCAGTTGTCCGACAGAAATCACTGCTGGCTGTGCTGCCATTGCCCTTTGAGGCAATTGCAGTCCAATGGCCATGGTGTTATTCCCTTTATCAGGCTCCCTGGCTGGATCTCACCCAGAAAACACCTACTCTGCTACTCTGTTCCTCATCTGGACTGCCTCCCCTTGGGAAGGCCACTTCATGAGATGGGTTTTCTCTTGCCTCCAAGGATTTGCCTCACTCATCTCTGCTGTTAAGTCACAGACACGACCAGTAACCCTGTGCCCAGCTCCAGGGGAAGCCAAGCTCCTTCTTTCAATGCTGGCTGCAGATGTTTGGTGCTTTTCCAACTTGGGCCTTTAAGACACAGAAATGCAGTCCTGCAGAGGCTGGAAAAGCATGCAGGGAGGACTCTGCACAGTCAGCCAGTGGAAAGTTGAAGCCTGGAAGTCAGAGCTATACAAGGCATAGCTCCATTCTGATTTTCTTTACCCCTGAGGGGGAATATGGGTTACCAGCAAGGACACCTATGAAATGGCCCTGTTCTGGTCTCTAGGATTTGTCCTGATTCAGAGGAACTTGAGCAAATTCCCCAATGAATTGCAGAAGGGAGAGGCAGAGAAGCTGTGTGCTCCTCTCTGCCCATGTGCCACTTCATGCCTGTGCTAGTGGCTCTCTCAGCTATGGGGTTGAGTAGCTGGGTCAAACACTGACCCTCTGTGGAATATCCTCTCATGCTTCCTCCTAGGGAAAACGAGAAGCAGCAGGTGACTGGAAGAAGTGAGTATGACTCCAAACTGCCAGCTGTTTGGGGTCAGAACTCATCAGCCAGCCTGCACCAAGTCCCACATTTCAACTTTTAAATTATAGGTTGGTTTCATCTTCAGCTTTGGCCTTTCTGGCTCTTTTTTTCCAGATTTTCTCCGCAACCACATGAATTAGGAACCAACCTTTGGCCTGAAGTTTTTTCATGATGCCTGGAGCTAGGGCTGTGTGTACAGTGACTCTCCTGAATTGTGGAAACTGAGGCCCATGCTGGTTCTGTTGGGCTATTGCTGCAGGATAGTAAGGACTGACTCAAAGAGAGCAAGAGAACATGCTTCTGAATTAACAGTACAACACAAACCAGGTGCTGGGAGGACAAGGAGATGCCGTTTTTACAACATGGATGGGTGTACTGAGTGCTGAGCTCTGTGAAGGACTGGAGTTGTCAGGTAGAAGCATAGCACAGCAAGGAAGAGCCTCCTCAAATTTTCTTTGGGTGTCTTTCAATCTGATACATAACACAGAGAGCCTGAGCCATGTCCTGCAGAGATCTGTAGGGATCTTTCATGTGGATTTGACTGTGGATCAGTCTGTAATATCATTTGATATACTAAAAGTGAGGAACTGCTCCTTAGCAAGACAGAACTGGGGAGAGGATCACTGCTGCGACTTTACTCCCACCTTTGCCATGAGCACTCTGAATGTACCCAGCCAAAATCCAGATCATTTCTATAAAGTCACTGCAAAAAGCTGAAGCAGAGGCTCCTCACAGTCTCACTGTGGGAAACAAGGGACTTCATGGTTATCTCCCAGTTTCTGCGGTGAACATCTGCAGCCCATGAGGGCATACCAATTAACTGCAAAAAATCCCTGAGTTAATTTCCTTTTCAGCCTGCTGTAGTGTGAGGGCCTAGGTACACAGACCTAATTTCATCAAATTAGAATAATCATAATACTAATAGAGAAATTAACTTTTCTGTTAACTATGCCATGAATAGTGGCACCACCAAGCATATTTTAAGAGGGAAAGAGGTGTCCAGTCTCTCTCCTGAGCTGACAGCTGTGGACACTCCTAGAGCTGCTCCCCCTGCTCATAGTTCCAAGAGTTCCTCACCATATGGACACAGTGCCTCTGAGGTGGCAAGGCAAAGCACAATGCAAGGGGTTTGGGGTGGAAAGCAAGTACCACATTCCTCTGAAAAAAGTCAGTAACTACTAAAACCCTGGATTTGAGCTTTGCAGACTTTCTAGAATGCAGCCAACTTTAGCAAGGACTGATTGCATGCAAGCAATGTGGCCTGGATACATCTTGATGCTTGCAAGATTGGGATTAGTGCAGATATCTGTGTTGTGGTACCAATACGAACAAGAACCCCTCTCTACAAAGCACATGGGGAAGAGAAGCAGATCCTCATCACAGCACCCTCATGTAAAACACAGCTTTGGACAGTCAGAAGTCTCTCTACATCCTGAGGCAGAAGTGGGGCACGAGGCAAGAAAAGGAATGACTTCCCACATTGGACATTACATGTGCCACAGGAGTATTTTCCAGA
The DNA here is from genome assembly GCA_013400575.1 of Peucedramus taeniatus. Lineage (NCBI taxonomy): Eukaryota > Metazoa > Chordata > Aves > Passeriformes > Fringillidae > Peucedramus > Peucedramus taeniatus. The sequence continues at coordinate 93,514 of WBNO01019915.1, forward strand.
GAGGAGAGGGAGGTGGTTCTAAAATAAGAAGTAAAAATGTCAACCCCCAGATATTTCTAAGAAACCGAAAGTACTGAACATTTGCCCACAGCTGCCATGGTTGAGAGGTGCTCTCAGGGGCCTGGCTGGTGGCCAGCAGACAGCTCCTATGAGAGCATGTTTCTCTCTTGCTGTCTTTCATATGAGCAAGAAGTGAAATAAGAGGATGCTTTACCTTCGTGTTTGTTTGTGTCCATGGCTGCTATGGGCTGTGCGTCCTCGCAGGGACTCCTGTCCTCACTCTGGAGGGTTCTGGCTGGTCACTGAGAACATCCCATGGCTTAGAGCTGCCCACATGTGAGCCCTGGGGTGGGTCAGCTGATCTGAACCCTGAGTGCAGAAAGATGCAGAAAGGGTTTATTGAGCAGAGCTCAAGTTCAGACAACAGAGAAAGGAGGAGGGATTTGAGAGAGAATGAAACATCCTAAAGATCTCTTTGAGTTCACAGTGCCTCCACAGAGTGGATGCTGGTACAAATACTTCCCTCCCAGCCCAAGGCCATTTGTGCTTCCGTGGACAGGTGACTAAAAGGGTCTATGTAATCCCACAGAGACTGTTTTCTCAGCAAGCTCCTTCCTGTATGAACACTGAATCAAAAAATATGCTGTAGTTTCAACAGCACCTGAACACCTTGCCCAGGTGTTCTGCATCCAAAAGTCAGCTTTTTGCTATGCAACCAGTCCCCCATAATGTGCTTCAGACCTGCGTTTGGAAATACTGCTTTCAGAATGCTGCTGCACAATTCTGCCAGCACTTTAGGAGGCACTTGTACTGCTGTACCTGCTTTCTCTGTCCATTGCCTCCCTGACTGGGAGACACAGGAGTGCTGCAAGGCACCTCAATGTGCAGAGCTGTGGCCTCTGTGGGAACCAGGGACAACAGGGCATGATGCTGTGCCCAAGCCAATCCTGTGGCAATGCATCTCATCATTCACCTGGTATTGGAATTAGGACCCTGATGCCTGATCAATGACATGGGCAGAGACACAGAAAAATGGATTGTACCAGCTCACACTTCTCATATCAACATGGGCCCTGCCCACATCCACACTTCCCCTTCCTAGGGTTTGATTCAAGTCTGGTTTTGTCCAGCCTTACTAGGAAACCAGATGTGATTTAGGATTCTAGAATAACCTCCCACATCCATTTCTGTTGGACACAGCTATGCAGAAGGCTGATAGAAATCATCCTTGGCTTTGCTAACAGGACTGGAGTGGCCAGCATAATTATGGCACGGAGCTCTGCTGGCACAGCTCTGCCAAGGTGGTTCAGAGAAGTCTGGGGTGATGTGCTCAGGGAAGCAGGCACAGAGAAAGGCACATAGCATTAAATTGATGGGAGAACTGCAAAATATGCATGAGTCCTGTGTGGCTACTGGAAATCAGAGCAGAAGCAGGTGATTCTGGTGAAGTCAGCAGTGCAGCTGTGGGCCTACACATTAAACCTGAGAGTTTTGAGTGTGGAATTCCCAGGAGAGGAGGGTGGTGACACGACCAGTGCCACAGAATACCCAGCTGGCCTCTTGCTGGAGGGTCTGGTGTGGACTGAAAGGCTTCCAGCACAGTGCTGGAGGGAATTAGGGTTAAGCATCATCTTAAGGTTGAGGGCTATTATTTGTAAGAGAGCCGTTTGTAAGATCACTTGCTAAGAAGATCCAGGGACTTCTCAGGACAGAGGATCCCTTGGTGAGGTGTGTGGAAAACTTGAGCAAAGGTGGAGGGACCTTTGAAGTAGGATTTGTACAAATAGGCTGGCAAAGCTCCTACAGTGAGATAAATCTTAGTTTGTCACATCTGTTTTCAATCAGCTGATAGTATAACAGTTTGGTTTTTTTTTTCTGAAGACTCTTACAGTCATTACAGAGTTTAGATGGGCAGGAACCTCTGGAGTTATCTGACTCAAAGCAGGGCTAACCCCAAAGCTAGATCAGGTTGCTCAGGGCCACACCTAGTCAAGGTGTAAGCATGTCCCAGGTTAGAGAATTCTCAACCTTTCTGCTCCTGCATACCGGGGCTACACTGCTTCTATGAGGAAGAATTTTTTCCTTATGGTCAATCAAAGTTTCTTTTGTTGGAGTTTGTGCCCATGGCTATTTGTCCTTTCATTGTGTCTGTGAGAAAAGCCTGGCTGTCTGGACTACAACCCCTATTAAGTAGCTGCAGGTGGCTATAGAAGGCTCCCAGCCTTCCTTTCCCCAAGCTGGACAAACCCAGCTCACTCAGCATCTCACCCTATGCTCTGTGCTCCAGCACTCCCCAGGAAAAAAAAAAAAAAAATTTTGGTATTAGGTATTCCAGAGAATGACAAGAATGTGAGTTGTTTATAAAGTAGCTAAATCTCTCTAGAAGTTTTGAGGACAAGGTAAGTGTGCGTCTCTGAGCAAAATAGACTTATGAATTCATCTTCAGTAGCAGAGTTGTTAAAACTTTGCTCCCAATTTAAATTAGTCAGCACCATAGAAAATTCCTGAGACTTTTGTTATTGGGCTGTCGAACTAGGACTAGGGTGCTTAACAGAGAACTGGTTTTAAAATTCAGAATTGCTTTTGCAATGCTGGGGGAAAAGGAACAAGTAGGAAAGACAAATCAGATATGAAAGAAACATGAACTTCCTCTGTTTTCACTGAAAACAAAGAAAAGAGCATTTTGCTGGAAATTGATTTATTTCATTTTTGCATATTTTTTGCCTATTTTATTAAGGACATGTTTAAGCACAGTCTGTGTCCTCTGCAGAGCTCAGGAGTGAGTCTTTGAAACTGGGACACCGGGGATGCCACCATCCCCTCCTGCTCCAGGCAAACCAGGAGTTTTGCTATCTGACTGCACTGCAAAGTAGGTTGACCTTGGTTAAGTGGGTCCAGCAAATCTTACCTGTTTTACCAGAGTAACTGTCTTTGTGTGTCCTCTATCTGCAGCCTGCAATTTCCTGAGTTACCCCTTGGTTCTTTGTTATGTTAAATAATTGCATTAACATTGGCTACTTTTCCAGAATTTAGGGCTCACTGCTGTACTTGGTGAATACGTAACATTGCCTCTCTCTCCCTGGTTCTTCTGAATTGTTGAATATAAGAAGCAAAACTAATCAGTCCTTCCTCATCACTGGAACAGAACATGAGCCTTGCCCTGGTTTGGAGTGAAGGTTTGTCCTCTGTTCCTCCCAGCTGTGGGTGGGGAAGCTGTTTGCACTGTCCTCACCAGGGACCAGGATTTCAGGGAGCCTGAGCTGGCTGAACAGTGTCTGGCTTGTGGCTAAAGGGTGCAAAAATGGACTGGAAAATAGGGTTGGTATTTGACCCTAAGACCCTGGATGGGGGCTGCTTGGTCAAACCATGCCTCTGCTGGCCAGTCCTAAACTCTCAACAGAGTCAAGGTGAGCAGGAGACCTTGTATGGTTCTAGTTCAACTTCCTGCTCAAATCAAGAGTAATGTCAAGCTTCCTCAGGATTCAGTCCAGCTGCGGTCTGGATATTTCCCACACTGGAGTATTCACAGCCACTCTGGGCCCTCCAGAACCCTGAAGAAGAATATTTTTCCTTACATCCAGTCAGGGTTTCCCTTAGTTGCAGCTTGTACCCAGTGCCTTTCACTGTGCACCTCTGGGGAAGATTCTGGACTCTATCTTCTTTACAGGCCCCCTGAGGCAGTTAAAAGCCAGAGAGGATTCCCCCCTCATGTTTTTGTCTCAGTCCTGAGCAAGTCCCTCCCTGTATACACATACATGAATCCATGGCACATCAGCAGCAAGTGCAAGCCCTCCATGAAGCTCCTTTCCTAAACCACTACCAGGCCTCCACCTGTGGTAAATCCAAGGTTTGTCTGACATGCCAGCCACCACAGGGTAGTTCCCTCATCAACAACAAGGAGATGTTATTGCTCCTCTGCAAGCTCCCCACTGGCCAGGCTCAGTACCCAGTCACATGGAGCCATTCCCAATCTGTCTTGGCCTGCCATTCAAGCCCAGGTTCTCTGCTTTAGGGACAAGAAATGGCAAAGACATGCTTGTTTCTTCAGAGCTGAGCACTAAAACTCATTTACACTCCTGCAGCTCTCATCTAGTCAGAATAATATCTCCAGAGCAAAGCCCAGAGGTAAAGGTGTTAAATTTAGATTTAATTCCTCCACCAGATTCCTCCATCTTGGCAAAAAGATGTATTTTCCCCTTTTGTTTCTATCTCCCCTCCAGCAGCCAAATCTGCTGGACCCAAAGAACCTCTGCTGTTTGTGATTTCCATGCTGCTGGCCACTGGTGACCAGCAAAGAATCCTGCCCTGGTGCCTTGCACAAGCAGCTGGCACTGCAACCCCTCCTGACCAGTGCAGCAGCCAACCTGTTAACAGAGCCTGGGCCAGCAGCCAGTTCCCATGAGATTCCTGAGGGAGAAGGGAGGGAGGGAGGGATGGATGGATGGATGGATGGATGGATGGATGGATGGATGGATGGATGGATGGAGGGATGGATGGGGTCCCAGTGAGTTGTGCCCTTGAGGCAGCACAGCCGTGGGGTTCCTGCACAAAGCCATGCACGGTGCAGAGAGGGGAGGCAGGTGCTGCAGCCTGAACTGCAACTGTGTGACCGTGCTCCCCCTCGCAGCACTCCCCCCACATAGCATGGCACAACCGGGGGAGAGAATCAGCCGTGCAAAGGATCACAGATCAAAAAGACTGAGGGACTACACCAAGCTTCAGCATGCAAGCAGGCAAGGTTCAGTAAAGTGTTCACAGCCTAGCCTTGGAGCACAACTGTTACTATTTATCTGGTTTCCTGCCCCATTCTGGTTCTGAAATCATGACATGGGTAACAGTGCAGGAATCCATGTGTACTTCTGCTGCTTCAGTTATTAAGCATCCACAGTTTTCCTAAATAAATGCTTGGAATCTTCCTGGTGACTGTGTCAATGCTGCTGGCTGAGATTGTTGGCTGTTTTAAATATCCCACTTGGAGAACAACCCCCAGTCCTCTAAAGAGAACAAAAAATCAGTTATTTACTCTCATCACTCTTGCACTTTGTCTCCAACTAACTCTAATGCAGCTATCATCCAAATAATTCAGCATGATACTTCAATTTAGCTTGTAAACAGTGAGAGAAAAAAAAAAAGGCCTTTTTAAACTATTTTAGAAACCTCACTATAAAAGCAGCCGAACAAGATTGTCCAGCACACTAAGAAGCTAGATCTCCATTCAGAATCTTAGAAGAAATCAGCTGAAAATAACTGTGGGCACTGAAGATGCAAAACACTTTAAACATCATTTTATGTGCTGCACACACAATGTAATTAGTTATGGCTCTAGCTTTATTCATTAATATGAAAAATGGCACAATTAACCCCACTCTTCATCCCAAGCCAAGTACATTTTAAACTTACCCCAGGCTAGGTGAAGATCCTTCAGCACTGGCAGCTGCTGGAGTTGGGAATTAGCACTGTGCAGGAAAGGAGAGAGAGAGAGAGAGGAGAGCAATGGGCTTGAGGTTTCCCAGGATGGGACTGTCACATGCTAATCACTGATTTGAAATGCAAGCATAACAAAAGCCTTCTAATTATATAATCTTCGGGTCACATCCTCGTGTGCCCATGCAAAAACCAGGACTGTGCACTTGGAAGAAGGCGATGTAGAATTTCTGACTTTTTAATTAGCATTGCACAGGGCTGGGGAGGGGGGGAGGGAGGGAGGGTGAGGAGCCCTGGGAAGTGACGGCAGCGGGGCCATGTGGGGCCATGCACTGGCTGGTGTGGCCGTGCTGCTTTGCCAGGCTCAGAGGATCTTAAGTAACTCCTGTGGCATCCCAAAAAGACAACCTCTAGTTGGGGACAGGGAAAAGGGACCAGCTCCTCCCTACTTGCTGGCACCCTGGGATACCAGGGCCAAGAATGTGCAGGGGCCAAGGGCAAGGTTGCCAAAGTAGCCATGGCAGGGGAGCAGCAACAAGGAACCAGCACTTGAGTATTTTCTGTTTCTTGTCAATGATGAAAAATTTTCTGAGTAAAAATTAATAAGGGCTTGGAGGGTGGGGAGCAGCAGCCCTCCACACCTGCTCCATTTCTTCCCTAAGGAGGATCAGCCCTTCACTGGAGGGCTCTTTGCTCCAAAGGGAGCATGTGAAGAATGAAGGTAACCCAAGGGCAGAGCTGTCAGGGCAGGGCTTGGGCCAGTCCACCAAGTTACTCTGAAACATAAGAACAGGGAGACATAAAGGAGGAGGCAGAGTAACAAAAGGCAGACTAATTTCTCCCTGAAAGACAAAGATCTGCTTCAAAGATACCCTCCAGGCAGAAAATGTGAAATGTGAAACTGCACAGCCTAAATCAGTATAATTGCTGTGCAGCACAGATAAATGTGGAGCCCTAGCAAAGGAGCTGAAAGGACAGGCTCCTAAATTAACAGAAGATCTCTGGAAGATGCTGCTACCTATGAAGTCAAGCAGGGACAGAGGACACAGTATTTCCTTTTTGGTTTTGTTTTGTGTGTGTGGTTTTATTTGTTGTTGGGTTTTTTTTGGTTTTTTGTTTGTTTTTTGTTTGGTTGGTTTTGTTGTTGTTGTTGTTGTTGCTTAGATTTGGGATTTTTTGGGGTTTTTTGGTTTTTGGGTTTTGGTTTGGTTTTGTGGGTTTTTTGTGGTTTTTTTGTGGTGTTTTTTTTTGTTTTGTTTTTTTTTTTGGTTTGGTTGGGTTTTTTTGTTTGTTGGTTTGGTTTTTTGTGTGGTTTTGTTTGTGGGTTTTTTTTTTTTTTT
>WBNO01019915.1:100297-124170 GCA_013400575.1 Peucedramus taeniatus
ATTACTGTCTTTTTGCCAAAAACCTTTATGTAAGCACACTGGTTTCATTAAGGGTTTTGGGTCTGGTTTGTTTTTTTTTGTTTGGTTGTGTTTTTTTTTTTTTTTTTTTTTTTTTTTTTTTGTTTTTTTTTTTGGGTTTTTTTTTTTTTTTTTTTTTTTTTTTTTTTTTGAGCTGGCTATTTCAGAAGCAAAAAACAAGAAAATTGAACAAAATCGACAGTTCCCCTCAAGCAAAAACTCAGGTGTCCTTTTGCAGTCCCTCTCTAAAAAATGAGAATGGTATATATATATTTATGAGAAGATGTATTTTCACTTCAAGATAAGTAGGCATCTGAGAGGCAAAACCCCATGAGATCATGCAATGCATTTCTTCAGCTGTAGAGAGCCACCCCCAGAGCTGACTGTCCATCTCCTGTGGACAGGCTGTTCCCAGAGGTGGGTTGATGGAGCATGTAAGCCCTGCTGGAGCAGGCACCTTTGGGTGGCACCGAGTGTGAGTCAGCAGCATTGCTATGAACCATTCTTCCCCTTGTGGGAGGGGTGGGGAGCCTTTATGGGGCAGAGCAGACCCAAATGGACCATCAGAGTGGTGGCTGTGGCCACCATCTGCAGAAGGACCCTGAGGAAACACCCTCATGGTGTTGTCTCTGGGTTGGGGGCTGTGGTGGTTCTTAACAGCCAAACCAGTGTGTAATTTTTTTCTTTTGTGGTAGTTTTCTGCTTTAAACTCTAACTTAATACAGGTTGCCTGGAGTCTCCATCCATAGAGTGAAGACCTGATGGGATGTGCTGCAGGGCAGCTGTCATGGGTGACCCTGTGCCTGCAGGGATCTGCAGAGGCCTTCCCCACCTCAGTGACACAGCTTTGGGGTCTTTTGTCACTTATGTCACCTTCACTCCGAACTTAGTATCACTTTCCTCCCTTTTAGTCCCACACACTGAGTTCTGTAGTGAAGGCTGGAGAAGACCTCCACGATCACTGACTACAGCCACTAACCCAACAATGCCAGGCCCACCAACAACCCCTGCCCATCCCCAGGTGCCACATCCCAGGGTTAACACTTCCAAGGATGGTGCTTCCCTGGGCTGCCTGTCCCAATGCCTGGCCACCCTTTCCATGAACACGCTTCCTAATACAGAATCTAAACCTTCCCTGGCACAACTTGAGGCCCTTTCCTCTCATCCTGTCACTTGTAACCTGGGAGAAGAGGACGACCCCGACCTGGCTACTCCTGTCGGGGAATTGCAGAGGGTGATAAAGGCCCCCTCTTTCTCCAAGCCGAGCCCCCCCAGCTCCCTCAGTAACTGGTGGGTTGGTGCAGCGAGCACCTACCAAGATTTTCAACCACTGTTCTCGTCTTTACTTAGGAATACGAGAGATACTTTAAAAACCAGCAAGCCTGCTGAGAAACAAACAGGTGGTGTCACTGTTACAGCCACAGGCACAGAGATATTCAAACGCACCGCAGCTCAAAGCCACAGGCAATTCCCAGCGCCGGGCGCGGCGTGAGGGGAGCGGGGCGGGGCAGGAGGGGCGGGGCAAGAGGCGGGGCGGAGCGAGGCAGGAGGCGGGGCGGAGGTGATAATTGGCGGAAGGGAAAGGCCGCGGATCCGGGTTGAGGAGTCCGGGAGGTCCCGGGCAGAGAGGTGCGAACGCCGGGGAAAAGGAGTGGTGGAGCTCCCGGGGGCGTCGCGGAGAGCGGGGGTGGAGTGGAAGGGGGTGCGCGGTGGCTCTGCGAGGGCGGCTGAGGGGAGGTGGGCAGGGGATAGGGCCCGGAGAGTGCGGGGCTGGGAGAGAATTGAAGGTCCCCAGACACCCGTGGAGGGGAAGGTGCTGTGGGGAAGTGCGGGACGAACCGGCGGAGCTGCTCCGTGCCCGGGGCTGTGTGCTCTGAGCTGGGAGGAAGGAGACAGAACTGTGTGTGACAGAGGCCTCGGGGCACCTGCCCTGGTTTCCCTCCTGCCGCGGTCTCCCTTCTCCCTCCCTCACTTCTGCCGAACTGCCCCGCTCGGGGTCAGCTTGGCTCTGAGCTCCTGTCCAGCCCCGATGGAGCTAGAGTGGGGAGAGCGGCCACAAAAAGGGGAATTTGCTTCTTTCCCAAGTCCTCCTTTCGATCACATCAAGTCTTGTCCGGGCTATGGAAGTGCCAGTGCAAAGATCCAGGAAATAAATTCCTGCTGGGCTGCCCACAGCTGCTCGCCTGTCCCCTGGAATAGCTTCCCATTAGTAGGAGGGTGTGTTAATGTTGGGCTGAGTCAAAGGGTCAGCTGAAAATGTACTCAGGATAACTGAAAACTGCAAATGAGTCGAGGGGCCAGCTGGGAATATAATTGGGACAGTAGAAGATTGCATATTTAAGTTAAGATTTTAGAATTAGTTAAGAAACTAAGTTAGTAATACAGCTAACAAGAATCACATACCTTAGTTAAAGGTTTGTTAAAAAACAAAGATATTAGGAAAAGTAAAGCTAGGAGTGACAGAGATAGATATAGTAATTGTGAAGGAGCAGAGACCATAGAAATACCTTGCCTTAAGAATAATTGAACAATTAGAAGAGGCTTAGACCATGACCAGCAGATCAAAAGGTCCTGCCAACTGGCCATGAGTGAAGAGTTCACCATGAGGAAGATGGCTTTCTTCCTCCCATATGCCCACTCCCTTATTCCAAAATCCCACCGACCCAATTAAGCGAGTAAATTGCGCAGCCATAATGGACATTCAGCTGATTATCATAGGAAGCGGGCAGGTAATGATTATGTATTATGCACCCTTAGAAATTACTTGGATAAGTGAAAACTTTTCTGTATAGAGAGCAGGAGTCTGCAACTCCTCGCACTTGTCTTTGGAAATAATTCCGCTCATGTCCAGCACTGCAATAAATACCCTTCTTTTCAACTTTAATTAGTTGGAGAGTCGTTCTGTCCGTGCTTCAGGGTCAGCTGCCGTCCGTGCTGGGAAAGACACTGCTGTGAGAAGGGAAGGAGGCCCCCTGTTTCCCAAGACAAGTCCAGTCACTCCCCTGCCCAGGCTCAGCAGCCTGGGTAGCTCCCTGCAGAAGGGAACCCTGTGTGAGATGACGTGAAAAAAAACATTGTATCTTGGGCTTTAGCTCCCCTTCCACCTTTTAGTCTCAGCCCTGCAATGTGCCGAGTTAAACAGTGATGGGGCAGAGGCTGCTTTCTTCTGTGAAATTTCCCTTGAAGGTTTGTCCTGTGGTTTTCCATGTCCAAGAAGGGTCCATCAGTGGCAGGACTGGGGTTCCCAGGTTAGGCAGCACTGCTGGTAGGTTCATGCTTTTGCTGGAGAGTTTTGTCAAACTGGCAGCTTTTGGCTGAGGAATATTACTTTTATTTTCTAAAGCCACAGAACTCACTAAACAATGTTCCAGAAGAATTTTTTTTGCTTCAGGTGTATACAGACACACCAACATACAGAGAATCAACAGTGGTTTGAGATGGTGCCTTGTGACATAGAAAAACAAATAATGTGTGCTCAGACATACACAATGTGCTTAATCACCTTCACAACTAAGGACTGTTTTTTCCTCTTCTTCCCCAAGGAAACATGAGTTGGTTAGGGAGGAAAAAAGGAAAGCCCAACAGAGGAGGAGGACGAGGGAGAGGAGGCAGTGGAAAACGAGGAGGCAGCAGTGGCCATTCAAACAAGCCTCAGCTTGGTGGAAATAGGAAATGTTCAACCAAAATTTGGGACAATGGAGATGATTTTTGTCTCTTTGAGGAACCAAGGCTAGAATCCAGGTATTTTGTTTGGTTTGGGGGGGGTGTCTGGGATACTTGGGGGTTGTTTGGAATACTTTGGGTCATTTGAGATACTTTTTGGATATTGACATACATAGACATTTGGGGCTGTTTTTTTGACATGTTTGAATATAGAGAAGAGTGAAAGGGTAATGAAAGTGTTTCAGTATGAGGCAGTTTTTATGTGTCTGTTTTAATTAATGTTTTATGGGTTTGATACCTAGGAAAATGTTTTATTTTTAAAAGATTAGAACTTATGATTTTCTTCTTTGGTCATAAAGTAATTTCAGGACACTTTTGGTCAGAACACATTATAAACACATAATAAACACAGGATATTAATATTTGTGTATTACAAAACAGAAGCTGGGCCATGGAAAATCAGCAGTTTAGGATTAGTTTAGTATCCTGTATCTGTTCTGACCCATCCAGCTTAGAAATCTGTGGTTGTATTGTAGTCTGAGAACAGTTTTACCTAAAAAAGTGTTCAGTAAATCATTTCGGATTTGACAAAGGATACAATACAATATATGCACATGTGTGTGCAGATAAAGACACACAAATCCTGGTCACATAATCACATAAGAGTGAATACAGCTGAATAATCCTTAGGTGATGAATTTCTCTTACTTTGATTTTCCTGTTTTGAATTACAAGTTTGGGCCCTAACATCCCAATTCAGTCAAGAACATTTGAGCTAGGCAGATAACTCATGGTTATGTTCTGTTTTAATTTTCAGATCTGCCCCTGCCAGAAGAGGAGGCCAAATGAAGCAGAAACCTGAAGCAAAAATGCCTCTGCAGACCATACACATGACATCAGAGAACCAGAGAAGAGTGAAAGAACTTCTTCAAGAGCTGCAAGGGCAGGAGCTGGCACCTGAATCAGAGTTAGTTGAAATGGAGGCACTACTTCCAGCTTTTCTACATGAGCATACTTTAGCAGGAACACTGTTAGAAATGGAATCAGTATTTTTTTTTCTCTTAACTTTTAATTATGTCTCAAATCCTGTGGTTTTGACTCTGCTTTGTTCTTCTACAATATTAACTCTTGGAAAGGGGTAGCCAAATCTTCCATTTAAATGAAGGATTTAAAACTGCAGAGGCAGAGTTTTATGTCTACTCAACATTTTGATTTTGTTTCATTTTAACTTGTTAACTCTTTTTATCAGTGTAGCTGGAGAAGATGATGACGAGCCTGATTACCTCGATGATGAACAGTGCTGGTCAACAGAACAGGAAGCTTCTGATGGAATGCCAAGGTTGTCTGCTGAGCCAGCTGAGCACAGAATTGTAGACAGTGAAGTGTCTTCATTTGCTGTGCACAAACTCTCCAGGTGATGGTATTTTGTGAATAATTTGTATCATGAAGAGGTAGATCCCTGGTCTCAATACTCTGTAAGCCCTCCTTGTGTTCTTCATCTGTTTTGCTCAGTCAGTATTATTTATTCAATACCTTTGCTTTGTTTGGGAGCATTTCATATGTGACAGCTTTTTCTGAAGAGTTTAATTTCTGTAGTTGAGTGGGGAAATTTAACCCTGAAACTATTAAGTGCTGCATTCTGAGGTGTGAGGCAGTGCCATGCATGCTCCCTTACTGTGAGCCTGACCAAGCAGATGTGTGGTTGTTTTGTTTCATATGAGCCTCTCACTCACTTGTTGCCCTGTTTTCTCTGTTTTGGTGCAGGTATGGTTTTGACTGTGAGCGTTGTAGGGCAGTGCTGAGATCCTGCAATGGTAATATTGGGGCATCATTGGAGTATTTGCTATTGCAGTGCTTCTCTGAAAGGTATGGAGAGAAGATGCAGGTTTCTGCTGCAGCTGCTGAAGCCACTCAAGAGGAATGTTTAGAGCAGAGACAAGAAGAAGCTTTTGCCCTCCGGTCAATCTATGGAGAAAAATTTGTAGAAAGGATTAAAAATCGTGTTTGGACTTTCAGTTTGGAATTGGACTACCTAACATACAGGTTCAGTAAATCTAAACAAAAAAGTACAAGGGACACAGCAAAACAGACTTCAAAGGAAATATGTAAATTTTATCTCCAAGGGGGCTGCAGGTTTGGTTCAAAATGCAGATTTAGACATGAATTCCCTCCAAACCATCCACTAAACACATCCAAGAACTCTGTGGACGATGCTCATCTCAGACATAGTGATGGTCCCATATATGAACTTGAAGTAAGATTTCCTGACGAGAACAAGTATCCTCTTCAGGCACCTCTTTTGGCATTTTACTCCACTGATGAGAATCTCCCTCTTGCTTGTCGTCTGCACATTGCTGAATTCCTCTTTGGAAAGGCCTTGGCAGCTGCAGAGTCTCATGAGTCAGTGGTGTACACCTTGGTGACTTGCTTAGAAGATGAACACGAGATCAGTGAGCTCCTGAGCAATACTCACCACAAATTCAGTGTTCCTCCTGTCTCCCTGCTGGCAGCACCCCCTGGAAAACCACAGACAGAGAGTGCACCTGCTTCAAATCAACAAGCTGAAGGTACACCAAATCTCCTTTATGTTTTCTGGGCTAAGAACAGTCAGAAAGATTTAAAGGAAAAAAAGAGAGAGAAGGCAGAGCCCCCAGTTCAGCCATCTGTTTCAAATCTATTTCTGGAGATTGAAGTAATGTGGTGAGCCAGATCCATGATCTGTCTGTGCCTCAGGAAGTTCCTTCTGTAGTCACGCTGCAGCAGAGAGGTTTTGTGCTGGCCAGAACAGAGTTCAAGGAGCACAGGGTTTGGTTTGGCAGAGTGAGTGATGCCCCTTGCCACACAATCCATGGAAAGCACTGGGAGATGTGAGCTCACCAGAATGGACCAGAGAAGTGTGCTTGGAAGGGAACAGGGAAGGTTGTTGGCAAGCTTTGCTGCATCTGTGACTCATTAATTCAGAAACCTCTTTTTTTAGATTACTTGAAATTACCAACAGCTCCTCAAAATTAACTTACAAAAATGGATTTAAGGCTGAGCAAATGTGGAAAGTGGTTATAGAATGTTGTTCAAGGTATTATCCCTTTCCATTGGTGCTGGTGCAAACAGGTTGATTTCATAGGGGGAGAGTTGAGTCTGTGTCACTTGTGGCAGGGTGACTTTCAAGCTCTCAATTCCTAAACTACTTTTATCTAAGGGAAGCTTTTTTCAAGACAGTGTTTAAGAACAACTGCGTCGAGTTGTAGAGCTCTTAAATAGTGACAAACTGTGGTTTTGCTACAGTAAGACAAAGTATTCCATTTTTTAACACCTCTGCAGAAAGACAGCTTTGTTCCAGAAAATGAGATTCCAAATAATTTTCTTTAGTTATAAAAGATTGCTTATGCTATAAAATACCTTTTTTTTTTGTAAAAGTAGCCTTAAAACTTTCAAGGGCTGGCTGACAGTCTGAGCAAATCCTGCTTCAGTTGATAGGCAAAGGCACTGAAGTACCTGGTCCAGTTTCAGCTTCGGTTTAAAAGTATTTGGCAGTGACTTAACAATTAATTAACACTACCCTAACATATAAGCTACCATCAAAGCATTTTGTGCTGCATAGAAGTGGTTGTGTATTGGAGAAGTGAGCTGAGGCACATGGAAGATGTGCAGGAAGGCAAACCACTTAACCATGCTGGCTCCCTGTGTGGCCACCCAGACCCTGGGTAGGGACCAGTGGGATGGGGCTGGAGAAGCTGTGGGTGATTTGGTGAGGTGAGGAGAGGTTTGCTGGTGGTGTTGAACTAAATGCATGTCAGAAACAGTCCTGCAGACCCTCAGGCCCAGTCTAACAAGGTTCTTTGTTGGGAATGCTGCTGGAACGTGTCTCTCTTTCCTTCATTGCCCATTTCTTAGTAATACCAATATTTAACTGTACACTCTGTCTCAAGCCTCAACAGTGTCAGAGCCTCAGGAAGAAGAGGTGGTGGCAGAAGAGGAGGAGGAGGAGGAAGAGCCTGAACAAGTTGTTGTGGAGAATGAGAGTTATGTGAACTTGAAGAAGAGGCTTTCCAAAAAGTATGATGTGCAGGCAAAGTCTCTGTATAACGAAAATGTTAAAATCTGCGCACAGTTTCGGCAGAAAAAGGTACAACGTGCAGAACATAGTTTTGTTGCTTACTTTAGAGAAATAAATATTGAAGAGAAAAGATGTTGTTTCAGATGGTTCTCTTCCATCCTGGTGGTGTTCTTACTGCTGTGCTGTCTTTGTCCATCAGTCTTCCAGGCACTTTCAGTCCATGCTGTATGAAAGACAGAAGCTCCCTGCATGGGAAGAGAGGGAAAACATTCTGGGTTTGCTTGAGAGTCACCAAGTTCTTGTTGTGAGTGGCATGACAGGGTAAGAGTGTGATTGCACTTACGGACTTTATGTGTCAAAGTATACACAGATAACATGAAATACAATCCATGTTCTGGAAAGGTTGGCTCATCTGTGGCCAGTGACAGCAGTCCTAGGTGAACTTCATGTGAAGGATCACTAATGAAACAAAGCAAATTTCCAGTGGAATGCAGTCAGTTTATGTGGGTGAAAGGTGTTGGATTTGTGGGGTTTCTAATTAATTCCTGATTTTGTTGTGCAGATGTGGGAAAACCACTCAGATTCCGCAGTTTATCTTGGATGCTTCTTTGCAAGGCTCTCCAAGCAGAGTTGCAAACATCATCTGCACTCAGCCTCGCAGGATCTCTGCCATTTCTGTGGCTGAACGTGTAGCCAAGGAAAGAACAGAAAGGATTGGAATCACTGTTGGATATCAGATCCGTCTGGAAAGTGTAAAGGTACAGATGCTTTGCTTGCTGGTTTTCATTTACTCCTATTAAAATGTGCTTAGTGCTTCTCTAGTGTACAGAATCTCTGCCCTAAACCTGCCGTGTAGTGAGATAAGCAAGTTTGTATCATCTATATTTATAAAATATTATGAAACATGTTCTGTATTTTATTTCATCTCAAGTTGCACAGTTCACTTTGCAGAATGAGAGTGCAGTGCTGTGTCTTGAAGGTTTGCTTTCTGTTGAGCAAGGTGAAGGGGTTTGAGAGTGTGAGCAATCCTGCTGTCCTTTGGAAGGCTGCTGGCTGCTTTTCTGCCTGTTGCCATTCCCATGTGTCTCCCAAGTGGAGACTGAAGGGTGCAGCTACAGCCAGACAAAAACTGCTGTGTTGGAAGCGAAGTTTTGTCTGTGTTGCAGCTGATTGCTTTTTCCAAGAAGTATGCTAAAAAAAGAGACTCACCAAATCTTCCTAGGAAGAGAGATCTGAGTTTATCAGAAAACAATATCCACAGGAAAAGAAGTTCATATTTTTTGATAGGTAGCAATGCCCCTTGGTAAGAAGCAGATGTTGTCAGTGTCAGTCAAGAAATTAAAATCCATCTCCAGCAGGGCTTGCTTGTTTCCTCTCAGTCAAACCTGGCACTGAGCTGAAACCAAATGCTTTACAGCAGCACATACTCTCTTTGCACTGTGTTAATTTGCCCAGAGTCAACTGAATGCTTTGTCTTACCCTTCAAGTCCTCAGCTACCAGGCTTTTGTACTGCACTACTGGTGTGCTGTTGAGAAGGCTGGAAGGAGATCTGACTTTGCAGGGAGTCACTCATGTTATTGTTGATGAAGTTCACGAAAGAACAGAAGAAAGGTAAATAATCTCTTATCCTGTAAGCAAAATGAAGAAACGTAGTCAAAGGTGGCTAAGGTGCAAGTAGCTGATCCTGTGGCAGTAGTATGGGATGGTGGAAGGAGCCTGGGTTTAGGTTCTTGTCTTTGGGCAGTAGGAAATTGTGCTGCAACAGCTTGTGGGAAAGCACATCTCTCATAAATTGTTGTGCCTCCAAAGCACCCTCACATTGCAACAGTGTTGCAAAGATGTTTTGGGTAGGACTGGAGGGTTAAGTAACTTTTTAACAAAAGTTGTTTGTTTCTTACAGGTTCCTTGTTTCAGCTTTTATCAAATACCATAATTCTTTACATGCCTTTTGGGGTTTTTTTTTCCTGATGCAGGCTTCAGCAGAGCAAGGGACAAATGCTTACATTTCCTTTTAGTCTGTAGATTTTACTAGACAGTCTCATCCTATCCTACTCTAGCCTCCTGCAGTTTTACCTCACTTACCTGCTGATCACAGGCAAAAGATAATGTCTGTCAGTATCTCTGTAAATTAAGTGGCAAGCATCCTTTTGTTTTCCTTGTCAAACATTGCAGTGCAGTGGGTTTCTAGGAGGCTTTGTCTCTTACCCATTATTCTGCAGCTCAGCTGTATTTTAGCCACTTAAAAGTGCTTGTGTCTCTCAAGGATTCCTCTTCTTTCTTATTTAACATCACTTCAAGCCAGCGTTCTAGTCATGCCACAAAAGCTATAAATATACAGGGAAAAATACAGTGAGTAGGGAAGAGTGGGTAAGTTTGAGTAACTCTTCAAGTGAAGAAGAGGAGCAAAAAGGACTCATCTGTTATTTTGAGTTAATTTCTTATCTGACGTTCTTGTGTTGTCATTAATGTAAGTAATTTATAAAACTTTTTGTTTAAATGGTTTTGCTAAGTAATCCTGACACTCCAGTAAGGGACAACCAGAGAAGAGTCAGATTTGCAGATTGCTTTTCACTAGGCCATTCCAACAAGCTCATGCTTCTGTGATGGTGTTGCTGTGCTGTTGGAAAACACCAGGAAGGTGGACAGAAGGGGGAGAAAAATAGTCTGAAAGTTAATGCTGAAGACATTCAAATGTTCTTTTGCCTGTTTTCTTCAGTGACTTCCTGCTGCTGGTTTTGAAGGATATAATGGTTCAGAGGCCAGACCTGCGCATTATACTGATGAGTGCCACCCTCAATGCTGAGCTTTTCTCTCAGTACTTCCACTCCTGTCCAATCATTAACATACCAGGTGAAAACCATTCATTTTTATTGTTCTTCATCATTTTAGAGATTTGTTTTCACTATTTCTTCTTGCAAAGTGTTTCTTAATTCAAGATGAGAATGTATACCAGAAATTTGATGCTGAAGACTTAGAGGGAGAGACTGATGATATTTAGGAGAGAAGGGACTTGGAAATGTTGACCTTTTTTTGCTGTCTGTATACCAGCAGAATTTCTCTTCTCAGAAGATAATCATTATATGGTGTGTGCATGACATGGTTCCCTGGGTTAGTTTCACCACAGCTGAAGACTCTCCTGTGTCCTTGTGAGAAAAGGATCAGGGAGAGGATCCAGCTGGATGTGTACACATTTAGCCAAATGTGCCTTTTAAATTGCTGAGTTATGACGTGGAGCAGGAGAGGAACATGGGTGTGTTCCCATAAGTGTATCTGCCCTTCTCTGCCTGTGTGAGTGCATTGTGCTTGTTACCATGGAATCCTAGATTGGTTTGGGACAGAAGGCACCTTAGAGGTCCTCCAGTTTCACCCCCTGCCCTGGGCAGGGATGCCCTTTCACTAGAACAGGTTGCTCAAAACCCCATCCAACCTGGCCTTGAACATTCCATGCTTGGAAGACACCCACTGTTTGTCCTAGTCAGAAACTGTGTTGTAGAGTGCAGTGTAGATCAGAGCTGTGAGGCCAGTGTATGTCATAATAACCTGTATAAAATTACAATAACCTTTGGTCTTTTTCCTCTTTTCTCCATGCTGTTGTGGCATGTGTAGATAGGTTTATTCTCATGTTTCCTTTCAGGTAGAACATTTCCTGTGGACCAGTTTTTTCTGGAAGATGTGATTGCAATGACAAGGTGTGAAATTCACACATTCTCAGATGTATTTGGGTGGTGAGGTTGAGGTTGCACTTTTGACCTTGAGACTGCAGTAGTTCTGTGCATTTATTTAAAAAGTAAATCCTCTCAGATCTCCCTCATCACCTGCACTCTTGGAGCTCTACTAAAGCACCTTTACCTTCATAATATCTATAGTTTATACAAAGTTCCTCTCAGACTTATAAAAAATATTTTAGATATCCTATCTCTGTAGTTAATTATTAGAAGGAGACTGTTAGGCTTCTTTCCACACCACCAAATGTTCTTCTGCTGTCCAGGTATGTTTTAGAGGGCAACAGTCCCTACAGGAGGAAGGTAAAGCAAGAACAGAATGGGAGACACAAAAGAACTGCATTTGAAGAAGTAGAGGAAGACCTGAGGCGTGCTGGCCTTCTGGAAACCACTGACACCGTGGTCAGAGATTCAGACCCAGACCAGAAATTAACTCTGAAGCAGCTCCTTACACGATATAAAGGTGAGCTTCTTCTTAAATTTAATAAATTGGCACACAGACAACGTGGGATATTATCACTGTAAGCTGAATGCTTATCTATAATTCAGAGTTTTGCACTTGTGAAGTTCTAGATGAGAAACTTCCTGCTAGTTTAAAAACAAATAAAAGAGAGCCCATTGTTCTCTTAAACTGCAAGCAAAGGTCTTGGCTGAAACTAGTTCTTAGCATCTGAAAATGGACAATTTTCAGCCACTGTCTCTTTCCATCCCTTTTCAGATGCCTTGTTAGTTCCACTTTGCTCTCTGTATCTGCTCTTGCTGAAGCAGCTTTGCTTGAGGCACAGCATGGATCTGCCCTCTTCAGGTCTAAGCCAGGTGCTCTTTAAACAAAGCTGTAGCTGGTCCTATGCATCCACAGATGTTTTTTACAAGACATGGATTTACTGCATGTTTTATTTCTTTTTTCACAGGGGTTAGCAAGGCAGTGTTGAAAACAATGTCTGTCATGGACTTGGACAAAGTTAATCTAGAATTAATTGAAGCCTTGCTGGAATGGATAGTTGCTGGCAGACATTCATACCCCCCAGGTAATTTCATTGTCCTTGAGAGATAAACGAAAGAAGATTCTTGGAGGTTTCTTGGACAACCCAAAGCTAATGATTTGCATGCAGTTTCTGTAGCTACTGACTATTTTTGAAAAAAATAAATTTCTAGTTGAGTTACAAAGCCTGTGATATATGTGGGAGGGGGAAGGTGAGAAAATACTCTATTTTGAAAAATCTTTTATGAAGGACTGTTACAACCTGTGTGCTTTTTTAGTATTTGTACATTAATTGCACATTAATAAAATATTGTACTGTCCTTTTTGTTGAGTGATTTTAATTTTTTTTAATCTACATATATAGGTGCTGTGTTGATATTTTTGCCTGGCCTAGCAGAAATCAAGATGCTTTATGAGCAGCTTCAGACAAATGCTCTTTTTAATAACAGGCACAGCAAGAGGTAAGGCAGAAAAGCTCCAAAACTGTCAGTCTTTACCCATAAATAAGGAGTCATTTCCTGCACAAAGCCTGCCTTTATCCAGGGATAAATAAGCTTGATTAAATGTGTGAGCTGACTCCAGTCAGAGTAATTCCTTTTCTGCTGTCTTGTTGCCTCCCTCCTTTTGTTTTTCTCTTCAGCTCAGGAAAGTCAGTTATTGAAGTTCTCAGAGACCCTAGTGAGGAGTGGTTTCCATTTTGTTCTCTGCATGATACAGGCTGCTGAAATCTCAGCCCTTGATTTGTATCAGAATGTTTGCTGAGTTACATTTAGTTGTGGTTGTGTTTGGCCTTGGGTGGTTACAAGGAGAAGTAACACTCTGGACAGTGTCTAGTGAGGCAAAAGTTTGTGCAGGCAGATTGTTCCCAAGAAGGAAGAGGCTGGAAATGCCCTGAACATCTTGTCCTGTTGTCCTTGCAGGTGTGTGGTTTATCCACTTCATTCCTCACTGTCCAGTGAAGAACAGCAGTCTGTGTTCCTCAGGCCTCCTGCAGGAGTTACCAAAATCATCATCTCTACCAACATTGCAGAGACATCTGTCACCATTGATGACGTGGTCTATGTGATTGACTCTGGAAAAATGAAAGAGAAAAGGTACTGGCATTCATTCCTTGGGGTTTTGTAAACTGCTTCAAGCCTTGAGCTTTCCAAAGAGCTGGGAAAAACTGGAAGGAAACTTGGTCTGTAGAAAGCTGCTACGAGATGGAGAAAGCCAGTCTAAACTCAGATCCAAGGGCAGGGGTGGGAATTATATCCATACAGAAGTTGGCAGCATCTGCCTGCTCAGCCTCCAGCCTGTTTTTTTGCACTCATGAATAGTCACTCCTTACAAGGGCAGGTGACAGGACAAGGGGTAAAATGGCTTCAGACTGAAAGAGAGCAGGTTTAGACTGGATATTAGAAAGAAATTATTTTCTGTGGTGAGGCTCTGGCACAGGTTTTCCATAGAAGCTATGGCTGCCCCATCCCTAGAAGGGTTCAAGGCCAGGCTGGAGAGGGCTCTGGGCAACCTGGTCTAGTGGAAAGTGTCCCTGCATATGGCAGAGGAAGTTGGAATTGAATGATCTTTAAGGTCCCTTCCAAGCTAAACCATTCTGTGGCTCTGTGAATACAAGCCTGTCTCTTGCTCTCCTGTAGATACGACCCAGGCAAAGGAATGGAAAGTCTGGAGGACACCTTTGTGTCCAAGGCCAATGCTCTGCAAAGGAAAGGGCGGGCAGGACGCGTGGCCTCGGGCGTCTGCTTCCATCTCTTCAGCAGCCACCACTACAACCATCAGCTTGTAAAACAGCAGCTGCCAGAAATACAGAGAGTGCCCTTGGAGCAGCTCTGTCTAAGGTGAGCTATTGTGTTTCTTGAAAAAGCCAGCGTGCAGAATGTCCTTCCTTGGCTGCAGGGAGCACCTCCCACAACCCACAGCAAGCAGCATCATCACGCAAACGTTAGAGGAAGAGGCCTTCCTGTGCCTGCTGCACGCTGTGCACCCCTTTGTACTGAAAGGAAACAAAGCAGCACAAATTACAGTTTTGCAGTAAAAACTTTATTTCAAACCTCAGTATACTAAATAGAAATGTGTTCTTACAGACTCACTACTCCACATTGCTCCCTGACTTCAGCTTTGTGTTACAGGCCCTCTTCTAGGGAGTGTGCTCTTCAATGCATGTTTTCTGTTTGCTTTTTTCATTCTGTTTTTACAAAAGCTTGTTTTTTGTTAATCCTGTATATGGAACTAAGCTGCTTTTTTCTTTCTTTGTTTTCTCTTTTTGACTTTCCCTCTCATCCTCTTAAGAATTAAGATCCTGGAGATGTTTTCTGAGCAGAGTCTTCACTCTGTCTTATCACGACTGATCGAGCCCCCTAGGACTGAGTCCTTGCAGGCATCAAAGGTGCGACTGCGGGACCTGGGAGCGTTAACTCCAGAGGAAAAGCTCACCCCTTTGGGATACCACTTGGCTTCGCTGCCTGTGGATGTCAGGATTGGCAAGCTCATGCTGTTTGGCACCATTTTCCGCTGCCTGGATCCTGCGCTGACCATAGCAGCCAGCCTGGCCTTTAAGTCACCTTTTGTAAGTATTCTTAGCCCTTGGGCTGTGTTTTTGTGCAGCACCAAAATGCTGTTGTGACTTGCAGCACACTACACTTGAGTATTTTAATTCTTCTTTTTAGCCTAAATTGTTTCTGTGTTAATGCAGGGTTTGTTAAAACAGTCCTGTTATAAGCAGAAGTTCAAAACCATGTGGTAGCAGCAAGAGTGGTATTTATATACAGTAGAAACAGTGAATATTATTTTTGATTTTTAGCTAAGAAGTGCATACATTTTGTCTGAATTTGGTGGGAAAATTACTGGTAATATAAATTGGGAAATAGTGATAATGATGGAGCTGACACGTCTGAGCTGTGAATGCAGAGGTCAGTTTGGATCTCTGTGTCTTCACTGTCACTTTGGCTTTTTGAATCAGGTGCTCTTTTGAATGCCTCATATCTTCTGTTACCCACAGGGAAAATTTGCATTCTGACCTGTGAGCTGCTGTGAAAATACCAAAAAGAATGTGCCATGTAGCTCTAGAATGGCTCGTCCAAGAGGTGAGGGGAAAAACACACTAACCTGTTACTGCCTGTCTAGGTGTCACCATGGGATAAAAGGGAAGAGGCCAACAAAAAGAAGCTGGAGTTTGCAGTAGGAAACAGTGACTACCTGGCTCTTCTCCAGGCCTATAAGGTGAGTTAAAACTCAGTAGCCTCTCTTGGGGTTTTGTGATGTGTTTGAAATCCAAGCAGAAATGTTTTATTAAAGGCTTCCTCCCATCCTCTCACTCAGGGATGGCGTTTAAGTATCAAAGAGGGCCCTCAAGCAAGCTACAACTACTGCAGGGAGAACTTTCTGTCAGGAAGAGTTCTTCAGGTAGGTCAGTGTTTGTGACCTGGCACAGGGACTGGCAGAATCCCAGTGACAGAAATAAGCCACTGGGTGTGGCTCTCCCTGCTGGGTGTGGCAGCCATCACAGTGCTCTGTCTGTTGCAGGAAATTGCCAGTCTGAAGAGGCAGTTTGCAGAGCTGCTTTCTGACATTGGCTTTGTGAAGGAGGGATTGAGAGCCAGGGATATTGAGAAGAAGTGGTCCCAAGGAGGTGATGGTGTGTTGGATGCCACAGGAGAGGAGGTAATTCACAGCATTTCATCAGTGCTTCAAAATGCTGCTGCAGTTTCTCATGGGCTGTCTTCAGAGACTGGGGCCAGAGATGTCCTGAGATTATGATGATCAGGGTGATCAGGGTTTGGTAGTTGCAGGATTCCTGTGCTTTGGGACAACTTGTGCTTGCTTTCTCTAGGGTGCAAGCCCCTTTGTAGCCAGATGTCAGAGAACAATTCAGCTGGGCACCAGGATAATGGTGGCCAATTTGTTCCATTGATAGTGGGGGGAAACACAGCCCAAGTCCAGCCTGAGGCCGCAGGAACAATGACTTGTCCTCCTCTACAAGGCACAGGAGTGCAGCTGTAGAAGTGAACCAATTTCAGGAATTCAGTCATTCCTGGACCAGGGTTTTTATCTTTACACACTGAACTGTAGGTTCCCTAATGATCCCCTATTGATTTCACAGGCAAATTCAAATGCAGACAACATCAAGCTGATCTCAGCAATGCTGTGTGCTGCACTGTATCCCAATGTTGTCCAGGTAAAATAATGTTTTTTGATTTTCCCTTATTTGGTCTAGCATATCCACACAGCCTGCTTTCATTTGGGCTCAGTGTGGCAGCCTTGAGCCTGGCTTAGGTTGCCAAAGTTTGTTGCAGCTGCTGTCAGAGCTCCAGTTTGTATTGCCTGAGACTGCTGCTGTTCCTCCAGGCTGATGACAGTGTCACACAGAAGCCAGCAGCAAATGTGAAGAAGCCACTTAAAATTACACCTTTTTAGAAGGCTGAGGTTACAAAGGAAGTCAGGGTTAAATAGTACCTGGAGTGTAATACCTGTCTCCAGTGACTTGACATGTTGCTACTACAGAATTTCTGGTTTTGAAAGATTTAAAACATAAAGTTAAAAGGTTTTCTAGTGCAGCAGATTTTTATAGCCTTTTTTCTTACCATACAGGTGAAAAAGCCAGAGGGTAAATACCAGAAGACCAGTACAGGAGCGGTCAAAATGCAACCAAAAGCAGAAGAGCTGAAGTTTGTTACTAAAAATGATGGTTATGTTCATATTCATCCTTCTTCTGTGAATTATCAGGTCAGGATGCTTTTTTCTGCAAAGCAGGCTCTTTTTTTATAAAAGAAATCACCTTTGCTTGAGTATTTAAAATTACACTGAGGATCCCTATTGATGTTTAAAATAAAAAAATCTTAATGATTGAACAGTCCTGTGTTAGGATTGTAAGTAATGGTGCATTCCTGAGTTAGGAGTGTCCTCCTGGGCACAGAGTTAAACTCCAGCCCCTGGAGCCAACAGTTGTTGGCAGCTCTTACAGGTCAAGGAGGGTCTGTTAGTGCTGCGGGTGCGCTTCAGGCACATTTGCTGCTCTCTGCTGCTGGAGAAGCAGCAGAGGATGCCTGTGTGGCAGAGGCAGGAAGAGCAGTGTCACTCTGACCAGGCTCTTGTGTCCCTGTCCCAGACCAGGCACTTTGAGAGCCCGTACCTGGTGTACCACGAGAAGATCAAGACGAGCCGCGTGTTCATCCGGGACTGCAGCATGGTGTCCGTGTACCCGCTGGTGCTGCTCGGGGGCGGCCAGGTGCACATCCAGCTGCTCAAGGGGGACTTTGTCATCTCCCTGGACGACGGCTGGATACGCTTTGTGGCTGCCTCTCACCAGGTGAGGAGGAGGAGGGGCCACCCTGGGAGAGCTGCAGAGCTGAGCTGCAGCTGAGCCTTACCCAACCCTCTGTGTTTTACTACGTGTGTCAGGTGGCTGAGCTGGTGAAAGAGCTGCGCTGCGAGCTGGACCAGCTGCTGCAGGATAAAATCAAGAATCCCAGCATGGATTTGTGCATGTGCCCCCGTGGCTCTCGGATCATCGGGATGATTGTCAAGCTTGTGACCACGCAGTGACATCAGAACACCTTTCTGTAAAGCATCACCCATGGCTGCTGCCTGAGAACAAGTGAAATCAGTATTCTGACATATTTATTGGTCCAAAATGTGGCACTGACCTCTGGAAGAAGTTGGCAACTGTACTGTTGAGTTTTGGGTCTTTTGTGTGCTTGCTTGTTGAAATTAAGATGGCTTACACTAGACTCTGGGCAATGGGAAAATGGCAACTCTTCCAAAAGGAATAGAAACCTCTGAGTGTTTTTTATGGGACTATGCCCTGGTAGTAGTGTTTTCTGGTCACACAAACTACCTGCTAGCCAGCTGTTTCTTATAATAGTCATGGCTGCAGGCAGCATGTGACATAGGGAGCTGCTCCCAAATTGGTTTAAATTCACTTCTATACATTTTGACTAAGACTTTACTGAGGCAGTTTTGGCTGACCAGGGATCCTCTGTTTTCAGTTCAACCCAAAGCCCTCATACAAGTGAGCACCTTTAGATTTATGTCAAGAGGTTCTGAAGGTCAGACAATGTCCTGTGGTGAGGAGTTGTAGTGGATCAGTCAGTGTGGTTTTGGATCAGTGCAGGTTGCTCTGGTGACAGAGTAAAACTCCAGGACAGCGTGAACATTTTCCCTGATAGGCTGTTCCAGCCCTTCCTGCACTGGGAAGAAGTGAAACAGCTGAGATGGGAGTTCTGTAGTGCATTAAAATGAACTCTTGGGCAGATGCCATTGCTAATTGCTAATGTGTTCTGGTAGGGGGGTAGTCCTCCTGCCACCCTGAACAGCTGGAACAAAGTCCCATTTTTGGAAGCTCTCGGCCAAACTCCTGCTCTGAGGACTGGGCTGTGTGGTAAAATGCTGTAACAATAATGAACTATTATTTCCTCCCTTTGGCCTTGCTTTTAATTGCAGTGCTGAGCATTGCTGCAGTCGAGCTGCTCAAATACCAAGTGCCTTAAGTGACAGGACTGGGCTGTCACCTTTCACAGTCACCAGAGTGAACACTGCCTCCAGCACCAGTCTGATCTACAACCTTCAGCCTGAGGAATGATGAGTGGAGGGAGGGACAGTGTTTGGGGAACAGTTTGGTTTTTTAAAAAAAAACACAAATTGTTTGTAGGAGTTTCACACCAACACACCCTCCTGTGAGGAAGATGACAGGAGTAGCAAGACCAACATTCCTGTGCAGCTCTGCTGGGATGGATTAGCCCCAGCTGGCTCCACTCCCTCCATCCCACCTCCACGACCTGGCACTGGGAGGAGGGAGAAGGATGGGATATGAGAAATCCACACACTGAGATACAGTTTAATAAAACAAAAGCAAAAAGCATGCACAGGCACAGCAAGGTGAGGAATTTATTCCCCACTTCCCTTGGGCAGGCAGCTGTTCAGCCACTCCAAGAAAGCAGCATGCTGTCCTCCCTACCATTCCTAAAATTACCTGGTACTCCAATTTCCTTGCTGTTCTGGTAACAGCCATTATCAACTGCAAGGATAAATCAAACTGGCAAACATCCTGCACTATTTTATTCAGTAAGCTATCCATGGTGAGATGGGGTTAGTCTGGTTCCCCTAAACAACCACGGAGCAGCACAGCAGCAAGGCCCTTCCCTGGGTACGCTCCACTGCCAGGAGGGAACAGGCAGCCAGGAGGAACTCGAGCTCTCAATCCACGGATCCTGCTGCTTCAACACAACATGCAGGTTGTGCTGAGGAGCTGTCATCTCCACAAAACCCTTCAAATTTCCTAAAAAAGGTACACAAACATACAGTATATGCACAGCAGACACCTGGCTGGTACCTTTTCCCTCTAGCTGGTGCTGCACAGGCATGCAGAAGGCTCACATGTGCCTGGCCCAACCTGCCCACTGTTTTTCACCCCAGGGGCACACTGCCTGCTTCCCCATCCCAACTCTGAACAGCAGGCTTATCACAAGTGATTTCTTAGTTAGAAATGCAGTTTATTTCAATGCACCAATAAAAAAAAAAAAAAGCTCAACATTTTCAGATCACAGAACACAAACACAACAGAAGAGTTTTGTATTAGTCTGCTAACAAGACTTTCAGAAGATAGAGATTCATGCCAATTGCTAGTCAATAGAAACAGTTTTCTAGGACTAAGCCCTTACATCACAAAATCCCTTATCATGTAAACAAAATAGTTTTTTTACTAAACTTCTTAAATTTGAACCCATTCTTTTAGGACTTCCATTCCTTCAAGGGCTTCCTGATGGTGAGTGACTGAAAAAAAAAAAAAAAAAAAAAGACAATGACCCATTAAGAACAACTCCTACATCAAAACCAACAGAAACTGTGCATGCTAGCCCAAGCTTCCTCTGAAGTTCTGTCCCTATTTTCATTTACAGTTCTCAAATAATGAAGTTTTGTATTTTACACTTAAAAACTGCTTTAAGCTTGAAAGCTGAAGACTAATTAAGAGAGCTGAGACATCAAACCTGCTCAGAAATCTCAATTCCAGCACATACTTCTCCCTGGTAACAGAGGAAAACTTCTTCCTTCATGGAACACAGCACAGCTTGGCAGCTGTGCAACTCCTGAGCCCGCAGGAGTCACCAGCAGGAATTTAATCCTACACCACTTTATTGGCTTGCTCCACACCTTACATTACTCACTTGTTCCCTAGATTCTAAATTCCTCAGAAACATGTCATTAAAGGTTTCCTTAGCAACTATTCTTACTCCTTAGCTCTATCATGACATTCTGACTACCAGCAGCAGGAAATGCCCATAAACAATTCATCTTCTCATCGTTCAGATTTAGGCAAGTAAAAATCCTGAGCTTTTATCCTTGCCCAAGTTAACTTCTCTAGGAACTGCTCCAGCTCAAGTGCTATTGAACCATAGGAGAGACTCCAGGTTTAAGACATTCCTACCTTCTCTTTGGAGATGGTGATCTGGACTTTGAGCGGCTGTTTAAAAACAAACAAACAAATCAATCAGTGTGGTTGGTACACTTGACACTTGGGTGCTCTCAGTAACCACTTCTGACCATTTAAAACCAGAAAAATTTGATGCTGTTAAATGCATTGACACTGCTGCTATCAAGTGTACCCAGGTACTTTAAGCAAGAAGCTGCAGGTGAGAAGGAAAAATGCTGGAAGCCAGAGCCCTCGGGAAAAGAGCAACACACAGCTTCAAAGCTGCTGTAAATCACAGTAACCCTGCAAAGCAGGAGCAGTGAATCGAGCAGAGTTAGGGAGAGGGAAAACTACAGACACTTAAGAACAAAGGTAAGAGAAAACAAGCCCCAAATCCTGTCAAAAGTTGGTTTTTTTTGTAATAATGTGTAAAATATCTGTATGCAAAATACTCGAAGAATTGTCTACTGTCCCACAAAAAAATCAGCTGTTCAAAAAACCCCATAATGTATGAAAAATGTTTTTGAAATCAGCTATGAAAAGGAAAAAAACCAACCCTGAAACTGAAATACCAGTCCAAACAGATTTTGAGGGAAAAAACCAAAGAACCCCACAAAAAACCCCACCAACCAAAACAAAAATCAACTGAGTGGTACTTGTATTTGAACGCTCACCTTTTAGCAGGTAAGCCAGATTTAGATCTACCATGAGACTCAGACCTACAACAGGAGAAAAATAAAGCTCAGCAAAGCAGCCAGTGAGCATGCAAACACACGGAGAGTTAGCTACACCAGCAACAGCAAATTCACCCCACACAGCAGCACCAACCACAGAGGGAAGGCTCTGGTGCTGCAGGCCTTCCCCAGGACCAAGGGAATCCTTCAACTCTTATTGCAGAGACCCCACCCATCAGAAGGCACGAGTGCAAGCACAGGAAGCTCCCCAGCAAAGCTTCAGCTGCCAGTTCCACAACACACCAGACCAGACTCCCACACTTCCTTCCTACCTGCAAGTATCCCTTCTAGAAAGGGAGGAATAGTTTCAAGTGTCATCTTATAAAGTATTTTAACAGCACATTAAGAGCTTGGAATCAACCACAAGTGTGTGTGGTGAAGAGTTGGTGCCTTCTTCAGCTCAAGTTCCCAATGCCAATTTTATTCAAGCATAATATAGATTTTGCACCAGTATCTGGCTATGAATGAGGGAACTATTCCAAATTTATCTCAAGAATTAAAATCTACTTCAACCATGAAACTTTTCTCCCATGTTTATTGTGTTACTTTTATCAACTCAAATATTTGCTGTTACTTAAAAAATACTCTTCCTAGAGTGTCAGAATTCAGGCTATCACTCAACATCAGAATGCTCCGTTCAAGAAGCTTGGGCAAAAAAGCAAAATACTTTTACTCTCTTTCTGCTCAGAACTGTTTTTGAAGGATAATCAATATTCACCTTTACCTGGCCTATTAACTAACTCACAGAAATACTACAAGGACACTGCTGGCACATGTTAAACAAAATGTTACGTGCCACTGCTTTGAAACCTTCCTGGTCACTATCCTGAGCCACTCTCTGTCCCACTTCCTTCCTCATAACAAATAACTTTTTACTGGATCAGTTACTGAAGATGGGAATGCTCACAACCACCCCGAACAGGGGTAACTCACATGAGCATCTCTTCCACTGCTAAATAGAAAGCAGCACAGAATACAAAACCATCCTCAATTTACTACATACCTAAGAATTATCTTTGTTTTAAAAATTCTATCCACAAACCTTAAAATGCACACCACTACTTTTGTCTGTGAAAAGACATAAATTATTAAGTGCAAATATTGCTCTGCTGGACAGCCTTCTAAGTGCTTCCAGACAAACTCCCCCAGGGAAGAAGAAAAAAAAAAGGAACAACACACCACCACAACCAAACAACACACCAAAATCATTACTGGTTTGAATTATAATGAGTGTCTCACCTGCTTCGAGGCCATACAACAGACCGGGACCTGGAGCGTGACCTGGACCTAGATCTGGAAAAAAAAAAAAATGGAAGCTCTACTACCACATGCTTCATACAGGTGAGATCAACACCAGTTATTGTAAATGTCCCAAAAGACTGAGCACTTTGTTAGACTGTTGGTTTTACAGAAGCAGTTTTTATTATTAGAAGGCTGTATCACCTTCAGTCAGTACTGCCATGCAGGTAAAATGAATCCCACTGTCTTACTGGACTAAGCAATTACACCCTGGACACTCGAAGCTGAACTTGGAAACCTTAACCACAGAGCAAGGCTGTAACTTTGGTACAATGTTAGAAAGAAAAAATAAAATCTCAGAAACAGCGGTTCCAAAATTACACACTTAAATTTTAAATAAAGTATTCAGAGTAGCTTTTAGGCACGTAACACCACAAGGGTTCCTACCAACACATGGACTGGCAAATAAACACACGGATTACATGATATATACTATATAGATACTTGATATTTCAGCTCCGTATGTGCCCTTCAATGATGCTGGGGGTTTAACAGCAACCACATACCTTGACCTTCTTAGAGAACCAGAGCGGGACCTGCGGGGTGAGAATGATCTGTATCTACGGGGAGACATCGACCGGGACCTGCGGTAGGAAGCTGACCTGGATCTACAAAACAAAGCAAAAACCAACCCATCACTGCAAGGTACTTTTCACAACTAGAGAAAAGGAAGGAGAGGCCCATTTAGGAAGGAGTAGGAATGAAAACACAGAAGGCAAAGTCCTACCTCCTACCACGGCTGCGGCTGCGTGACCGGGAATACCTTCTTCCTCGGGACCTCGAGCGGGATCTAGACCGGGACCTGGGTTTAGGTTAGAAAATACAGGTATCAGCAGACAGCTGCACCAACCCGCACGTCTGAGGCCCTGCTGAAGTCAAAACTTTTTTCAGACAACTAAAAAGAGGATTTAAAAATAAAACAAAAAAAGAAAAACCAAAAATCAAACCAAACAAAACAACAAAAACACACCACTAGCATCTGTCAGTTGGAAAAAT
>WBNO01019918.1:0-41479 GCA_013400575.1 Peucedramus taeniatus
CAGTGAAATGTGAGGACCACAGGTGTATACACAGAAGGATAAGGAAACCAACCTCTGGCTAATGGCAGTTTACAGTACAAACCTGGCAGTTGCTATTATAACAGTTTAATGTCACTGCTAGCATGGCACAGTGTGCACAGAAGACATCCACTGTCATTTTCCATTTTAACTTACCCTCTGCACATGACTGCTTCTTTGTTCACAATGATTAGCAATATTTGGCATCTAGCAGGGTTGATCTGATAAGAGAAACTGATAAAGTGCTTCATGCAAAAAAGTATACACATGAACCTTGTTTCCCTAGATAAACAATTATCAAAAGTAAGCACTTCATTCATGCTGTTGCGTTTATCTCTACAGAATATTTGGTACTTAGGCATTTTTGCTGCATATCTTCTTCACCTAGTTTACCAAAAGCTCCTAACTCCCATTTTTTGCTAAGAGGAGACCTCAGAGCTATCACAATTTATTTTCTGATCAGGTCTTGCTAGGTAGTGCAAATCTGTGAATGGTAGCCACTGCTATTTTTGTTTGTTATCATCTCCAGTTGCTTCAATAAATAAGAGGAGCAAAAATTACTCACACAATCTGGAAGCAAAACATCTTAGTCATTTGCAATTGCCTCTGTTTCACACAACTTTAAATATGCAATATAAATGCAATTTCTTAATACCTATATTCTTCAAGAGACCTTTAAAAAGTTTAGAGACGCACTTGAGGTTATTGCACTTTCAAGAAAACATTAGATTTTCCAAACTGACCAAAAGGGTCATATTAGTATGTTTCATATTCAGTATACCTTGTGGAAATTAACTCAGAGTACACTTCTTCATTTCTTATGCAAAGTATTCAAAACAGGCACGTTATGGTATTTTTTTATATTACAAAATGCTGAGCTCATATACTCCAGCAGTAACTTAAATTAAAACATAATGCAAACACAAATTTGGTATCAAACTACACAGGGAAATACTCTCCTTTGGGATGTTAAACCAATAAGACACTTAAACCGTGGCAGAGAACCAGATAAGCAGTTAGAGGTAACAGTGTCATACAAGTGCATAACCCTCTACTTTAACTCTTGTTATATGCATATAGAAAGAAACCATAGCATATACATTTTATTTAGGTTTTTTTTCTGCACGTATATGTGCATACCAAAATTGTTATATGATATAGGGATAGGGAAGACAACTCCTGTTCACAATCTATAATCTGAGAAATGTGTGTGATGTTCACATCTAATCTAATGCTGTGAAATATAAGCTAGAAAAGCAAAATATAAATGACACAATAATGGATAACTAGTGAACTGCATCCCTTCCTCAAAACAAGAGTTTTCAAAAACTGTCTGTAGAGCTTCCTGATAGTTAATCTCATTGGAAACATGCTCTTCAACAAAACCTCAACAACAAAAGAGAAAAAAAAAGGAAAAAAACCCACAACCCTGCCAATTTTAAGGAGCATGTGGATAGCACTGGTAGAAACTGCAAAACCATCCTGGACTTTTGAAAGAATTTGAAGAAACACTGCAAAGGAGACAAACAGGTTTTAATACTTTTCTTTAGTACATTGGTCAGCATAGAATGATGGTTTGTACAGGAAAACAAACAAAAATATTCCTAAGCCTTTCTAACTTTCTTTGAAACAGTAAATAGAATAGATTTCACTGTAAATCATAGATAAATGGGAGGGCTCTTCCCTGCAACCTGTCCACTCATTCTCTCTGAATTTTCAAAGTGTATTCCTGCTCTTTTGGCTGCATGTGGACAATTTATAGTGAAGACATCAATTTAGAGGGATTTTTCCTCTGGATGTGGACAATTGATTACTCTTTGAAAACAACACAAAGGGAGTCATATCATAGAATCATAGAATGGGTAAGGTTGGAAGGGACCTTAAAGACCACTTAGTTCCAGCCCCCTGCCACAGGCAGGGACATCTTCCACTGATCCAGGTTGCTCAAAGCCCTCTCCAACCTGACCTTGGACATTCCCAGGAATGAGGTATTCACAACCTCTTTGAGCAACCTGTTTCAGTTCCTCATGACCCTTCCAGTAAAGAATTTTTTTTCTACTATCTAAACTAAACCTACTCAGTTTAAAGCCATTCCCCCTTGTCCTGTCCCTACATGCCCCTGTAAATAGTCTTCTTCTTCTTCTCTCTTGTAGGGTTCTTTCAGGTACTGGAAGGCCACAATTTAGTCACCACAAAACCTTCTCTTTTCCAGCCTGAACAATCCCAAATCTTTTAGCTTTTTTGTCATAGGAGAGGTTCTCCATCTCTCTAATCATCTTGGTAGCCTCCTCTGAACTTTCTCCAAATGGTTGATGTCCTTCCTGTGCTGGGGACCCCGGAGCTGGAGGCAGCACTGTGGGTGGGCTATCACTAGAGCTGGGCAGAGGGGCAGAATCTCCTCCCTGGCCCTGCTGCCCACACTGCTCTGGATGCAGCNGTGCAATTGGCTCTCTGGGCTGTGAGTGCACATGGCTGGATCATGTCCAGCCTCTCAGCCACCAGCACCCCCAAGTCCTTCTCTCAATCAGTTCACCCCTCAGCTTGAATTGAAACCAGGAGTTGCCCTAACCCAGGTGCAGCACCTTTCACTTGGACTTGTTAAACCTCATGAGATTCCCATGGGTCCACTTCCCAAGCTTGTCCAGCTCCCGCTGGATGGCATCTGATTTTTCAGGTGTGTCAACTGCACCACTCAGGCTGGTCTCATCTGCAAATTTCCAAATTATCTGTGTCATAAATGAAGTTATTAAATAGCACTGGTCCCAGTACAGACCCCTGAGGGACACCACTTTTCACTCATGTCCATCAGGACTCTGAGCCATTGACCACTACTCTCTGGACGTGACTATCCAGCCCCTTTCTTATCCATCTCTCAGTCCCTCCATTGAATCCATAGTTTTCCAATTTAGAGAGGGGGATCTCATGGGGGACTGTCAAAGGCTTTACAAAAGTCCAGGAAAATGACATATGTAGCCCTTCCCTTGTCCAGTGATTTTGTGGCCACTAAGTTGACAGATAGGACTTGTCCTTGGTGAGACCATGATGGCTGCCTCCAAGCACCTCCCTTTACTCCATGTGCCTTTATCATAGCTTCCAGTTCCATGAACTTCCCAGGCACAAAGGTGATGCTGATAGGTTGGTAGTTCCCAGGATTCTTCTTTCTACCCTTTTTAAAATGGGGTACAGTATTTCCTTTTTTGAAGATGGGACTTCACCTGACTGCCATGACTTGAAAAACCATGGAGAGTGTCTTGGCAACTACATCAGGACTCTGGAATGCATCTGTTCACCATCAGGCAGATGAGCACAAGCTTAAATGATCACTAAAAGGGAAAACTTTTGGTGGACAGAAGAGAGGTACACTAACTGTGGTAAAGTTTGGATAGATTTCACTGACATGTACAGTATTAGCAATCAAACAGAAATATACAAAGGAAACTTCCATTACAAGATTAATTTCATGTTAAAGTTCTTGCTTCAAATGGATGAGAAACCTTTCCCCAGGAAAGAAAATGGTGTATTCTCAACCAAAACAGCCACTGTAGGGAGGTTTGTCACAAACTAAATCTGTCAATATTTAGTTACTTAGGTGCTGGGGGAAAAGAAAGCCAAAATTAAAAAGGGATAACTCTAAAACAATATGATGCAGTTCTTCCTCCATAATCTTGATTCCTTTATCTACTTTGTTATTCTTTCAGAAACTGACTCCCTGCTGTGAGGAGCTTTCAAGAAATCTGCATGATGGTAATGGTTCACTGTAGTTTTCTGCAAAGGCACATCTGGCAAAACTCTTTTCTTTTTTTTTTTTTTTTGGTCCAGTTTCCATTTTTAAGGTGGCATGCTAACACAAAGACTCTGAATTAATGTATTTAATCAAACATCGCAAAACTCAAATCATGTGACTTCTTTATGGTTTCATCAAATATTCCCTATAGGTGATAGCAACCAAAACTCAGTAAAGAAAGACTTCTGCTATAAATATAGCAGAATACACCCTCAATCTTTGATTAGTGTTTGAAGCATTTCCAGAATATAGCTACTATAAATTATTCACATTTATAACATCTTAGGATCTCTTCTATATTTTTTATCTTATTGAAATGTCATTTTTTCTTCAAAATAAGTTGGATTTATTCAGTTCCACACCACAAGAACTTGTTCTGTTTTTCTGCTGGATTTCCCCTACACTCTGAAATTGGATGTTTTTTAAATGTTGAGTAGGAAGTAAATGCCCATGTAATTCTTGTACAAAATTTCAAATCATGATTTTACTTGATTCAATGAAAAACAGTAATTTCTTCCACTGGCAACAGGTTTATCTTAGAACTTTATTAAGTGAATGTACTTCTGGTATTACTTTTCTGACCTGATGGCCATTTGTTTAGGATTGAATTTGCGCTTAGGCATGTACATATGGATCTGGAAACACTTTGGATCATACTTGTGAATGTCCATGAACTTTTACTGACCTAATCCAATATATCCATAATTTTGAATAATTATTACAGGCTTCTTCACAGTCTCTCGAGGTAGCCTTAATGGATCAGGTCAGTGATGATAGGAATGTGGCTATTCTGTTTCCAGATGAAAGAAAGGGCCAGCTCAGATGTCTGCAACACCTTTCCATCTTGCATTCCAAGAAGGAGCATGAGATTTTTGGCAACTTTGCATCAACAGGGCAGGCAGACTAAAAGATTTATGAAGCTGTCATGTAAATAACTGAACAAAACCTTGTATAGCCATTAGTAAGAGAAGAACTATAATACTAATTTAGAAATAAAAACTTTTTTTTTTCTTTTGATACGTATTTTCACCCCATCATCTTTGGTTTAAAAAAACTAAAAAAAAAAAAAGGCTATATATAAGTGTCAATGTAAACATAAATAAAATGCATACAGGTATTACAGTAAGTCAACATTAAAACAAATAATGTTATATTTTTTCATTTTTTAAATTAGGAAAACATATTGTAGTTTTGCATTACTGCAATAGTTCCCTTTTTAACTTGAAATATTATTATAAAGATAATAAACTGAAGTTTTCTTTCCTTGAGCCTAAAAGCAGGTCAGAAGGGGGAAAATGCTCTACCAAGAAGCCTAGCTTGTTAAGAATAAGAAAATGAGGTAAAAAAAATGGATGGGAGTTTTCTTACTCTTTGTGCTAGAGATGGTTCTGCTGGAGACCATGCCCTGCTCTGGGATTTCTGAGTGCTTCACAAACAATCTATGTGACTGGAACAAAACACTATTCACTACTCTGCGCTCTAGACATAGTGCTAATAGCTAGAAAAGCTAGCTACTTTCTATTTGTGCTCTAACTTACATTAGCAAATCTCTGTTGACCTCCTTATGAATGATTCTAAACTCGTGGTGGAATTAAATAAATGGGAGACAGATTTGCTTGCTACAAAAACCTTTTCTAGTTCTAGAGGCAGGGTCCTCTCTTGCTTGTTTTGGTAGTTTTTTTCACCGTGAAAAGTACTGGAGGTTCCAAGATAAAATCTTAAGAGACTTACTAAAACCTCAGATAATACATGTAAATAAATAAATTATTAATTAACCATAAGATTTAGACATCTAATTCTACAGTTTTGCAGGGATTTTCTTAATAGTACATTCACAGACTATATTTATGTGAGGATATAATTACTTCTTTTTAAAAAAGTAATTGCATCCAAACAAACCACTGAAAGACATACAGCAGCTGGGGAGGAATAACCCCAAGTAGCATTACAGGTTGGGGGCTGACCTACTAAAGAGCAGCTCTGCAGAGAAGGACTTGGGAGTCTTAGTGGATGACAAGCTGACTATGAGCCAGCAGCGTGCCCTTTTGGCCAGAAGGACAAGTAGTATCCTGGGATTCATCAGAAAGATTAAGGCTAGCTGGTCAGGCGAGGTGATCCTCCTGCTCTGCTCAGCCCTGGTGAGGCCACATCTGGAGTGCTGTGTCCAGATCTGGGCTCCTCAGGGCAAGGAAGCTGGAGAAGGGTCTGGAGCACAAGTCTTATGATGAGTGAGATGGGACTGTTTAGCCTGGAGAAAGGAAGGCCCAGGGGAAACTTTATTGCTGTCTATATCTGCCTGAAATGGTTGTAGCAAGGTGAGGGTCAGCCTTTTCTGACATGCCTTAAGTGACAGGATGAGAGGAAATGGCCTTAAGCTGCACCCAGTGAGGTTTAGATTGGATATCAGGAAATTTTCTTCATGGAAGGGGTTGTCAAACATGGGAGCAGGCTTCCCAGAGAACTGATTGAGCCACCATCCCTGGAAGAATTTAAAATCTCTGTAGATGTCGCACTTAAGGACATGGTTTAGTGCTGGACTTGGCTGCGCTGTGTCAATGGTTGGACCTGATGATCTTAAAGGTCTTTTCCAACCTGAAAAATTTAGTGATTCTATCATGACCTATGATTTGATACAGAAATAAAGGTACTTTGAAGCTCTTTTGAATTTCAATATCATAAATCATAAGAACAATGGCAGGGCTATGCATTATTTAATACAACAGGAAAGGACGTGAGTGTTATGGGTGATAGAGTGTGAGAGAATGAAATGTTACAGTTAATGACTCACATAATCTGCTCTTTTAAAAGCAGGAGGTATTTTGCTGAGGTGAGGTTTGCACACCACAACCAAAGGGTTGCAAAACCCCTGATCTGCATAAAACAGGGGATGTGAACCCACCACTGGAGTATAACCACAACAGACTGACCTTCGTTTAGCAACAAGCTGTCTTCTCAGCCAGATAAGAGAAAAGGCTGGTAAGAATCAGTGAGGTGGGATACCTCACTGAAACCTGTGAGGTGGGATAATGCTTTTTATCATGTCCCCAAGGAGGTATCATGTAAGCCTGAAGATACCATCCCTTCTTATAAGGCCTAACTGGCTCAGCTAAGCAGAACATATAGCCATCATGTCTTAGAAGGAATCATAAACCATCAAAGACCCTCAAAACAACCCCAGAGGCATTTCTGGGGCTTTCCACCAGAAGACTGCATGATCCACATGCATTGCATCAGGCAGCGTAAATTTCCCTTCAGGGGAGGTGTCTGGGTATTCCTACTTGAATTTGAACACATTTTAGCCCATTGAACATTGTGTTTCAGGGGCTTTCTCCTGAAGAATCAAGACAGCAACCAATGGACACTGAAATTGCAACCACTGAGTCTCATCACTGATGAGATATCATGGATGATAATATCTTTAGAGTATCTACTCTTACCCTTTCTTTCTCTTTCTTAAGTGACATTTTTTATACTTTTATATTGCTATATTCCTGTAGATAATAACCAAAATGTCTGTATACCTGCTTTACATTGCAATCAAATTGTTCTAAAATAAACCTGCTATATTTATATATATCAATACCTATATGTCCAGATATCCATGTATCTATATATTTCAACACTGGTCATTTCACTCTAATCTGCCTCAAGGTATTTGTTAACAAGAACCTCAGTTATTCTACCTCAGGGGAGGGTTGTAACATAATTTTAGCAGAAAGGAAAGTCTCTGTGAGTATCTTTGATAATTTCCTTTTTTTGGTCTCAGATTTCCAACACCCTTATAAACCAAAAATAACAAGAGAGAGCTCTGACCTGTCTCCATCAGCGCTCATGCCTTCTTCCATCACAGTTTTCTGATTCATTATCATCACAGAAAATCAGGTATTCCCTTTCAGCCTCCATTTATTAAGCTATGGAAGCCGAATTTGTTTACTCTCACAAAGCAGATTTCTTCTTTCCTTATAGTTATCCACATTATGTTACCTTTTGATCCCTTGCACTCATGTGACATTAGCAAATACCATCAACACGCTCCTACAAATTTTGTTAGGCAAAAGAATTAAATATATCAACTCTAAAGTGATCTTTGAGGAACCTCTTAACAACACAAAGTCACAAAACCTGTTGGAAACTTCTCCTCTAAACAATGAATGCATGAATAAAAAGTTTCTACTTGTTAATCAGCTACTCTTCTCAAGATGAACTAGTAAATTTTGTGTACCTCCAAATCAATTTTCCTGAAGCCTGGGTTCATGATTAATGCCTCTGTGATAATTTCATCTCAAAATCAGTCAATTTAAAGAAATATGCCATGTTACAGCAATATAATTTGCCATTCTTAAAACACTTGAATAGGTAAAATCCTGTAAATGCCTGTGTGCATTTACATATATAATTGTGTCTGCAAGAAAATGTTCCTAAGTCATTCATATTATCAAGCTCAGAAACCTGAGTATTTAAGTGAACTCTCTTTTAAAATCCTAACAGGATATTGTCAATTTAATATATTTTGAGCATATGGCATTCTTTTCATTCTACTTTACCTGTAATCATCAGTCTTTTTTTTTCCCTCTTTAGTCACAGTGCTTGTATCCTGTGACAACACTATTCAATTTTATTTCGGAATTGTATCTAGATTATCTTTCTCATTTCATACTGCCATGCTCATTCTTCTTTTTATCTAAATTTATGAAGAGTTTATTACTATTTGTTTTTATTCAGTTTGAAAGATACGTCTTAAAACTGTCTTTCTGTCTCCTCTCTGTACTACAATTTCATGCATTAAATTCTATTCAGTATCTATAGACCAATAACTTTATTAAATATGTAGTGGAAAGTCTGAAGAAAACTAAAGCACCAGAGGAAACATATGCTTACATATTTTTGGCATCTTACAATTCTAAAATTAATATCTGCTATATACTGCAGAAGACTGACTGACCCTGTCCAGTGTAGTTGGTGTGGTTCTTAAAAGTTTTTCTTGTATTTCAGAGCACCTTGTTCCTGAAAAAACAAAAGCTAATCTTTCAGGAAAAAAACATGTAGCTTCAGCTTCATTCAGAATTTGTTGAATTAGAAGTCTGTGTATTTGTTGGTTTTGTTTTGAGGGTTCTTGTGGTTTGCTTGCTTGTTTTTAAAATCAAGTGCACTTTTGCAATTTCTTAGTGACCCTGTTTGTAAAATGTGGTGAATACTAGCTTCCTGTCTTCCCCAATTAGTCTTCTCACAGTGATGACTGAAAAAAAAAATCAAAGATCTGTGAAACAATGGGGAACTTAAGCCCAGAATTTTATTCCGCATTTAAGTCAAGATCAACCTTTCTTATATATGTTCATCCTTGCTCTCTTCTGGAAGTCAGTTGCTTCATTTTTCTTAACATATAAGATGATTATGTGAGCAAGCACTAAGTTTTGGAGAATTTTATGGTGACAGACACTGAGACAAAACATCGCGCATTTCTGAAGGGAAAAATACACTGACAAATCAAAATCCCTGTTCCAAATTTCAAGGGCAAAATAAAGGAAAGCTGTTAACATCAGCAACAGATCCACAAAGTAATTTTAGCATAACATTCCTAAAGAAAATTTAAACTTGAAACAAGTTTATCTGTGTAAAATATCCATCCAAATGGTTAAAATTCAGGATTTAAAAATTAATGTTAAGAAACATTATTTCATCATCTGATATTTTCTATCATGTAATGTAAATTCAGTGGGTCTTCTAATTGGCTGGAACTCAAAAGAGTTAATATAGTGGTACTCTGCTCTGTATCAGGTAAATGAAGTTGCTGGTGATTCACTGTCTGCAGTGATGATGTGGAAGTTGAGAAAAGCTAACTCTTGGAGGCCAAGAAAAGGTTTTCCTTTCAAGATGTTTTTCAGAAGAGTAACCAATAATAGGTTTACCATATATGCATTTTGGGTAAAAATATACACCTTTTAAATCTGTTACTTGAAAGTTCATTGCATGACCTTATTATTAGCTCAGAATTTTTTCCCAGAAACCTACAAGTACATACACAAAATAAAACCAAACTAAGTAACAGTGGCTGGCTTCCTTTTTTGTAAAGGATGCTATAATCACTGAATCAAACTAAGTATTCGAAACAGATGATTATGTTAATTTAAAATGGCTTGGTTGATGTTTATTCAGCATTTATGCTTGTACTTATTTTATTATGAATGGTTTGTTAAACAGCTATGACTGGTCAACCAGCAGCAGAAGTAAATTCGTTTTAAGGATTATTGCCCAATAAATAATTTGCTGAGGCTTATCTAAGCCCTATTTAATAATATTCCTAACCCCTAAAATAGAGCATATTCATTTGTAGCAATTACTGATAGTTTAGACCTGTCATGGGCTCTGTGTTTTACTATAGACTTTATGATACCTACAGATAGGTAGCCATTAAAATTAAGCATTTTTATTATGCAGCTATGTAATTTCCAAAATGATGCATTTAGTATCTGTAGAAAAACAAAGCTTTGAATAATGTGTTCACATTATTTCGAGGATGCTTGGTAAGGATATGCTACTTTTCTCCGGGAACAGAAGAAACAAAATTCAGCAACAGTTAAAATATTCACCAGGGAGAGATGAGACAGTGCCACCTCTGGCTCCTAAAAACTAAATGGCCTCTAGGGTCATGGCAGACTTAAAAATGTACCTCCTAGATGTAAAATAAAATAAAAGGTAATGAAATACACAAGAAAAATGGTATAAATATAATTCTTCAGTGGAAAAGTTGAGACATCCATAGAATCTAACAAAAAGATAAGGAAGGAATATCTGTCCTTCTCAGGAACAAAAATAAAACACTAGATATGCAGTATTGGAAGTGAACTTCCATGGCAGGTTCTGATTTATTTCCTTTGTAAAACGATGAATCCTGAAATAATTTGGGACAAATTGAACTTTCTCTGCCCATGATTCTTAAAGTTCAAATTAGGGTTCTTAGAAAGACATGTCTCTTTCAGAAAGGATCAGAGAGAAGACTTTGTCAGTAAAAAGCCTGGCCACATCCATTTTGGCTAAATGGTGCATTTCTCTTCAGTGGATATTTTGAGACTGGCTTTTACTTACAAATTTCTGAACGTAATAACACTTTGTTATCTTTGAGTGGGGAAAATGATATTCACTGGCTTGCTTCCACCATGGTCTTGCTGTGTTTAGGTGGTTGATAACTGTAGCAATAACTGTTTGGAATAAAAGCTTGATGAATTTATGTTCTCAGCTGAATGTAAGGTCGTTTAACTACTTTCTCCTCACTCCCCCCCACTCCCTCTGAGAAGCCTGTGATGGTCAAAATTCAGTTTGAATGGCCATAGAAAAGGTTTCTGAAATTAAAAGGTGAAAACTCTGACTCCTGTTACCTGTTTTGCTGGTAAAATCAGAATACCTGTTAAGAAATTATGATGAATAGTGGATGTATCTGTTTGGAGTTTTTCTGAAGTACAAGTCAATTATTAAGAGAGTTGAAAAAGGAAAACTAAATTGGTTCTATGTATATTGTTAGACTATCCTGAATAATTTATGCTTGTTATCTTAACATGAGTTTCCTAAAATAATATATAATCTTCAAAATTATGTGTAAATGCATTACCAGTTTCTGAACTGTCTTACTTTGTTAATTGAAGAGATAAACTAATTTACATATTTAATTATTACAATTGTAAATATAAATTGTAATTATCTTACCTAGATAGTGCTACTGATCAAGAATATTTTTAATCATTAAAAAAAGCTACGTTTTCTTACTTGTTTTCCCTCAAGGGAAACTCGTATTAGTTAAAATCTAAAGACTTCGCCATTCTGAAGATCTTTTCTCTTCAGGAATGTCTTCTTAATGGCTAAACCTTTTTCTTACAGAAAAAGTGGAAGTAAAATTATTTACTTTCTGAAGGTTTAATAAAATCTTTTGCCTTAAAAAAAAGTCAGAAAACTTTTCGTAGGTTCTTGCTGGGAAGGTAAAGGTCTCCAGGCAACCTAAAATTTTACAAGCCCTTTTGGTTCTACACTTTGTCATTCCAATATTGAAGAGCTCACTGGTAGGTGTAAGGTGTAGGTTTTTTGTCCTTATAGTGCAACTTCAGTAGAAGTATTTGGTTTGGATGAAAATAACAGGTTCTTATCACCTTCCAAGTAGATATGTATAGTAAAGGGAAACTTCGAAAATATACTGAAGACATCCCCAGAGAAAGAGGAGCTAATGTCCCTAGTTTGGAACTGGTAGAATATATGTGAAAGAATCAGAGCAGACAAAGTAAGCAATTTTTAAAGTAAAATAATATTGCAACTATGGTTTAATTTACAGTCTCTTGGTGACTGCAAATTCTGGCATTTGCCTCTAAAATTATACTAAGTTTTGATAAAAAAACACTGTAAAATTTTGTTTATTGTCACAAGTTAGAAATAATTTTTATTACTGGTCCTACATTCAAAAACAGATTTTTCAGATTTAAAGACCTTGATGCATTTTTTTCTTTTTCACTAACAGATATGAAGGCCATATGAAAAGTCTTCTTCTTTACAGGTAATTTAGGGCAGAAGTCTAACACTTATTGTCCTTGATCATGGAAATGTCTTACCTCATGCAGACTATTTTATTATATATTTTTCCTTTGACTCTTTTCAAGAATGAGTATTTGCCTTTTAAACCTTTACAGTGTCATAATCATATTATGATCTTAAATGTTGGCACTCCATCTGTTAAATTATGTGGGAAATTTCATAAAAGGGAAGAAAATGCTGGGAGGAAAAAAAAAAAGTGAGATGTCTGTGGTCTACAAGTGAGTCTACCTTTTGTTGTCCAAATAGA
Organism: Peucedramus taeniatus; assembly: GCA_013400575.1. Lineage (NCBI taxonomy): Eukaryota > Metazoa > Chordata > Aves > Passeriformes > Fringillidae > Peucedramus > Peucedramus taeniatus. Next base: position 12,621 of record WBNO01019918.1, read on the forward strand.
CTTAAAGATGTCTGGGAGGCACAGTGGTAAGAAATCCAAGCTTTCTACTGAAATAGTGGCATGTGAGTAAGGAATATTAAGCAACTTTCAGTGCTTTACCTCTAGACATAAAACTGTTCAGGTAGGTCTCAGTTCAATGAAACTTTACATCGTTTTAGCATTACAGATGTGGTTAGCCTTATTGAACACAAAATACAGGGCTTAAGGAATTCATTAATATATTCAAGAGTAGAGCCACATTTATTAAATAATTCAGAGATATTTAAAGATGAATACTAGTTTATAGACATTTGGTATAAGCAGGATATTTTCTTTCCTCTTCTTTGCAATTTTTCCTTCAGAAAAGCGCACAGCAAAAATGTTCTTACAAAACTCAAACAGCAGAAGCTGATCATATTAACCTGTAGACAGAAATGGCTAGGAACTTTCCAATGTAAAATTTTTAAGAAAGGAAGTAGGGATCAGTCTAAATCAAAATTTCTCTCACAGAAATTTAATCAGGAATGTTTTCTTACACTGAAGGTTTAATTCATAGAATAAAAAGAGATGGAGGAGACAAAAATGCAGACAATATATTCTAAATAAGATTAGTGCTGGATAGTGGAGATTCAGTTCAGTTCAGACACAGGCTTTAGCTTATTTTGCTTAATATAAATAGCTCTCTGTGTCACTACTGAAACCATTCTATAGATATACATGCCTAATTCAATATGGATTGGAAAATATCTAATTTAATACATTGTTTTACCAGAACAGTTGAGTTCATCATTAGATAATAGAGAAACAGAAACATGGAGTACTAGGGCTCACATCAGAAGATCACCCACTTTGGTCTTCTGCTTCTGGATTTGACTTACATATCTATGTGTTACATGACAGAAGTTTATGCAGCCTCTTCATAAATGAAGAGAAGCTTTCTTCAGGCAATCCACTTTAATAATCCACTGCTCTTCTTACTGGAAAGATTTTCTCAAATTAGATAAATCTCCCTGACTTTAAATTAAACCCCTTTGTCCTTTCTTCTCTTTATCTTTGCTTATGACAGTAGCTTTTACATGTTTACATAGTCATCTCATTTTTAATTTCTTTCTGTGTCCATCTGTAAACTAAAGAGACATAATTCCTTAATTTTCTTTTCAGAGTCTGTGTATTATAAACCTATGATCATTCTCTCTGCTGTACTCTGAACAACAAATTAGCACCATCTTTAACTTTTGTGAAGTTTGACATACAGAACTGGACACTTTTCCCTCCAAGTTCTTAGTTCTCTTTATTGACTGGGTAAGCAGCCTAGAATTATCTGGGCCTTGTCAGATAAATTGTAGATTTACTGTTTTTCCTTTCTTCAAAAGATTTGTTAGCGTTCCTAACAAATCCATGCTGGCTTTCATTGGTTATATTGCTGTTCATACAAATCAATTGGTAATCATTCCAGTATTCCTGTTGGAACTAAAGTAAATCTAAAGAAATTTTCTTGGCTTACTATTGCAGCCACCCTTTGTGACATAAACCTGGCCACACATTGTCTGCTCTCAATATTCAGGGATGCTATACATGCATATTGGAGGGGAATTCTGTCTTAATTGTCTCTCTGGCTACTATTATATGAATAAATTAAATTCATTATTCTTTGCTAGTTGCCCTGGCTGCAGAGACAAGGGGTGGATTTTTTAGCACTATGTATTCAATACTGCCTAGACCAGTGGTACTTGAGGTTAAAAAGCCAAGGCCAGAAACCACAAGTTTTCCCTTTTTTTTTGTTTGTTTTTTGGTTTGTTGGGCTTGCTCTGGAGAGGGTGTGGGATTGGGGCCACCATTGCTGTTGCCACAGTGCTGCCGTCCCCACAGCAGAGCCTGAGCAGCACAGTCGCCATTTGGCAGCACAGCTCCTCATTTGGATGAACTAGCTTTCCTGGTTATATTTTTTCCCTGCTTTCTCTTGTTTTCAGGCTGGAGGAGAAGGAAGTTAAGCCATGAGCCACCTTGATAGATTGGTTTAGTTTTCCTGAATACTTTGTGGCCATAGCACAGGGCCAGCGGCAATTTTGTCTTTGTATGGGAAACCATGCTGGATACTGTCTTTAAGAAGTGTTTTTGTTTGTTTGGTAGTGAATATCCTTTTGTGGGTAAAACTCTCTTTTGTACAATCTTTTATTAATATAATTGAGGTTATTAGGATTTTTCAGTAAATTGTGATTCCAACTTAAAATGTCTCCTAGTGTTCCTCCGTCATTGGAAGGAGTGGGGAGAGGAAAAAGGAGCGGCTTAAGTGGGTTTAAATTTCTAGCTGGATTTTAAACCAGCACACTAGTTAAATGGCCAGAGTTGTCTATAATCACCATATACCTTAAGAACAAATTACCATTACTTTATTGTCTCCTTCCCTACCAAGACTTCTCTAATTCTAGAATCTCACAAATAACAACTTCTTCTTCTGATGCAGATCCTCATGGAAGTCATGGTGAAGCACATGGAAGACAGAGAAGTGAGTAGAGATAGTAACATGGCTTCACCAAAGGCAAATCTGGAGTTGTGCTGCCAGGCTAATCTGGTGGCCTCCTTGTGATGAAGTGACTGCATCAGCAGAGAAGGAAAGACCAACGGATGTTTACCTGGTCACTTTTTAAGGCCTTTGGCATGGTCTCCCATAGCATTCTTTATGCTAAATTAGAGAGATTATGAGTCTGATGGATATAGTGTTAGATGTATAAGGAACTGACTGGATGGTCACATTCAAAGAGTTACAGTCAATGATTCAGTGCACTAATGGAAACCAGTAATCAGTGGTGTCCCTCAAGAGTCTATATGGATACCAAAGCTATTTTACATCTTCATTGATGGCACAGACCAATGGGATTGGGTGAACTCTCGTCAAGTTTTTGGATAACAGCAAGATGAATGGTACAGTTGATATATTAGAGGGAAGGGACACCATCCAGATGGACGTAAATAGGTGTGAGGAGTGGGACTCTAATGGATCTCATGAATATCAACAAGACCAATGCAAAGTCCTGCACCTGGGTCATGTCAATTTCTAACATCAGTACAGACTGGAGGAGGAATGGATTGGAACCAGTCCAGAGAAAAAGGATTTGATGTCCACTGTGGTGTTCACATTTCATTGAACATAATTCCTTCCCTCAGGATTTTTATTCTGAGAAGCTGAAAAGGCAGAGAGAAGTCCCCAAGATGGAAAAACAATCCTTATCTCATTCGCTTCTCCTATGTTTTGCTCATGTGGAATGTTAAGAATTTGTTTACCTGAATTGATGAGTCTCATTGGGCTCTGGTGTGAGCTTGTTTTCAATCACTGACCAGTGGTCACACAAGCTGTGTCGAGACTCTAGAAAGAGTCAAGAGTTTCATTATTATCCTTCTAACTTTCTGTAAGTATCCTTCTCTATTCTTTAGTATAGTTTTAGTATAATTTTCTTTAACATAATATAAGATCTTAAAATAATAAAATAGCCTTCTGATAACATGGAGTCAGAGCATCATTCTTTCCTGCCACTAAAGGTCAAATTTTTTACAGCAGTCCACCATCCTTGTGGATGAAAAAATTGCATGTGATCTAGAAATGTGTGCATGCAGCCTAGGAATAATATGCTGGGCTGTATCAAAAAAAGTGTAGCCAGCAGGTCAAGAGAAGTGGTTCTCCTTTATGCTGCTCTTATGAGACCCCACCTGTAGTACTCTGTCCAGCTTTGGGATTCTCAGCACAGGAAAGATATGAACATGTTAGAGCAAATCCAGAGGCAGGACAAAAAAGTCATCAGAGGGCTGGAACACCTCTCCTATGGACAGGCTCAGAGACCTGGGGTTGTTCATCCAGGTAAAGAGAAGGGAGACCTTGCTGCAGCCTTACAATACTTAAATATAAGTTATAAGTAATATAGAGAGAGCATTTTAACCAGGGCCTGTAGCTACAGAACAAGAGTCATTGGTTAAAATGGAAAAAAAAAAATATATTGGATGGAAGGAAGAAATTTTTTACAGTAACTGTTGAGAGACACTGAAACAGGTTGCCCTGAGAAGATTTGGATGCCTCATCTCTGGAAGTGTCCAAAATCATGTTGGACAAGGCTTAAGCAATGTAATCTGTTGAAAGTTATTCCTCATCCATGGCATGGAGTTTGGACTAGATTATTTTTAAAGGTCCCTTCCTACGTAGACCAGTCTATGATTCAGTGACATGACTTATATTTCATATATTTGAAATACGAAGATGTTAACCTTCGACTCATAGGAATTCAGAAAACTTTGTAAAGAGACAAAATCAAAGGACAAAATAAATTGGAAATCATAAGAACAAATAAATCCTGAAGCATTTAAAGACCTCTTTTTTTTTTAATGTTCCAGGTGTTACTATATATCAGCTATAGTTCTACAGTCAGGAAAAAAAGCTCTTAAAATACTGGTATTCAGATAGGATAGAGAAGGACAACTGGTTTATCTGGGAATAGTTAAGTCATTGACTATAACAATGAGAAAATATATATTCATAAATTCATTTTGATATTACTGAGATTTAACAACTGCATAATTATATAGTCCTATGCAAATGTATTAAAGTAGAGGGAGATTTAAGTAGGACATGGCTTTATGCTGCTTTTCTGTATATGTGGGAGTTTGTCTACATGCATTTAGAAAATATTAATTCCTAATGCACTATTGGAGTTGCTGTATAATCTGCTCAGAGAAACAGTTTCATCAGAGCTTTGTAAAGGTATCAGATGGAATAACAGAAGTGTAACATCCTTGTATTCCTGAATTAAGATAAAATGAAAGCTGTAATTAACATAGCAGCTTCGTACTACTTTGTTAACTTGATTATTTAATTAAGATAGAAAGGCATCGCATATTCAAGCAGAATTTGAATTTTTAATCCTTTTTGGGTTATTTTACTTTCTTAGGTTGCTGAGCAGCAAAACTGGTTATGATCTGAATAAAATATAATTTTTAAAAGACTGCCCTTAAACACTCTGATTCAGAACTTGCCAGTGTTTGCAATGCTAAATTATTCTCATGTAAAATATTTGAAAAGATAAAGACAAATATTCCCTGAAGTTGGCCAGATAAAGGGGAAATGTATATCATAGATTTTTGCAATGTCTTCCTGATGATTTTTTTTTTTTTGTTTGTATTCCCAAAATGGACACTTCTAAAAGTCTGAATAATGTATTTTCCCTAGGCTTTAAAGAAACCTTGTGCTGAAATCCACAGAAGAATTTGATTTATATATTTTTTTCAATTTAATCTCTAGTTAAAATCCAGCTCTATCATCCAATAAAATGCTTTTTTGACTCTACATTTTTGAATCATGCTAACAAATCCTAAATGCAAAGTTTGGATATAAAAATCTTACACTTGGGGTAAAAAAGGACAAATTTATAAATCATTACTTGAAAGATGTTCAGTTAAGATCAGCATTATGAACTTCTTTCAGATTTGGGGATGACATTTCAAAAACACAGCCCTTCAATGCTATGTATCAGTACTCACACAGCAAGCCACTTTAAAAAAGCACCTGTTTTTCAGGTGAACATTCTAACACTTTATGTGCATCAAATGAGGCAGAAAACCACTTATAAGATGTAATTATTTTCTTTGCAACCTGCAGTGTTTTAGAAAGCTGAGAGCATGGAAAACTTCTCAGTATATGATGAATTTTAAAAAGCACTCTTGTAAGCCTCAGTGTATATTCAAGCTGAAGAAATAGGTTGCACTGAATGTAGGGCACAGTGGAGAAACTGTGCTTCTGGCTGTTGCTCAGGTACAGGAATTTTCTGTGGAACAATCCAACTGTCACAAGCACTGTGCACCCTGCCTCGAATTATATATGGTGCTGCACTTCTTCCATTCTCTTTGCTCTGAATCTGGGTTAGTATATTAAGGATGCCAAAACTGTGTCACTGTAGGATCATTTATATCAGGGAAAATGGTCTGTGTCAGGTGTTATCCCCTGTCACATAATAACCAGGGAAGGCATCATAAACTAAAAGTTCTGTAAGTTAGTTAGCCACCTGAAGTCTTGCTCGTGATGCCTTCTGGATCATCCAGAGTAGCTGCTCACCTGCTTTAGTCTCAGGTATGAGCACTGTCCAGGGACTTTGGCTAGGATAGGAAAGTACAAAGGTAAAAACTGGGTTTTTTTCATGAGGGTATTAATAAACATGTTGATCTTTTTGGTGACCCACACTGATGTCTGAGAATCTGACAGAATCTTTGCTGCCTCTGAGATATTTATGTACTATGAAATACAATGAAAAGGTATCAGAGATAGAATTCTATTACCACTTTAATATGAATGCGGGTGGCATTGCAAGTGATATTTTCAGAATAAAATGCATGTTCTTGCCTTATTAAACTCAATCTGCCAGGTGAATTTTTTGTCAGAAGGGTTGGAATGGACTGTTAAAACTGTTGGTTATAGTCAGAAAAGTTGCTGTCAATGCGGAGCTTGTTATTTAACATATCAGTTATTCTTTGGGTAAATCATGACTACTTTTATGTCTAAAGTAGTCTTTCACAACAACTAACACTAAAGTACTAATTCTACTATAGAGAACATTGGATTTCACTCCATTTCATGTAGGTGTTATTTTTGTTGATATTATATTTGATTGTGGTTCAAAAATCCTTATTATAGATGAGAGTCCAGGAAAAAGGAAACAAAATAGACCAATTTTCTAACCTCAGTTTGAATTCATAGGTCAGACAAGGAAGAAAAAAAGAGAAAAAACAAGCATAAAGCAAAGCAAAAAACCCAAAATCATTCTCACACATTGTGAAACCTATCACTATCTTGTTTCATGGTCAAAATCAGTCTAATGACATTTTATCTGAATTAACCAATGTTAAATGTCCTAATTTCTCCTATAGGTTACATCTACATTACTGGAAACAAGCCAGTCATCTGTTTCAATAAACCACACTTCATTCTCTGTCTCACCATTCTTCCTAATGAGCAAAAAAAAAAAAGGTCCTGTCATGCATGCTACCTATTAAAATAATATTTAGTCTATAATAATACCTCTGCTAGGTACTCTCTGGGACAGAATTCATTGTCATGAGCCAAAACTATGCCAGAGATTAGATGGGGAGGAGTGATGTGGGGATCTACAGCTTTAACAAATGTAAATTAAAGTAAGCTGAAGTATTTTTGTCTGGAAATTATGTTTTAGTTGCATCAAAATATTAAAATCTTCTGACCATGTCATTTAAAATTGAAGCAAAAATTCTTATTCAATAAAAAGGTCTACTAGATACCTGAAATAAATGGAGATCCATGTCCATTGGTGCAAAGAATTACAAAGTAAGGCAATTAAAATCTTTTTTGACAAAATTCTAAGCATTTCTTCATCAAAATTAACTCTGACTGGCTAAAGTAAAAATCCTAACCATAAAAATTTTTAAAAATAATATGGCTAAACAAATATTTGCTCTTTGGATGGACTTTTAAGTGCAGTGACTGTGTTAAAAATAGCATTTTGCTGGTTCAGAAGAGCAAGATATTGTTTTAGCATATGGAGCATTATCTGGTGTTGTACATCCAGGGTTTGTACATGGAGTTGAGAGTCTGGATGGTGAGTGAGATGATGTAGCTCAAGAACATTGAGGAGGTTGCTTCCTCTATCAGTCAGTCATCTACCCCATCCTCTGGTTCACAGCCAGCTGGCTTGGTCATAGATAAGCTTCTGACAGCTAGAGTCCACTGCATGGATCAAAGAAAAATCAAACAGACCTTGGAAAGGTTATAAGATAAATTGAAACAGTTTAGGATTTGATTCAAATGAAACTTAACTAGGGTGGAGGGCATGAACTTAAGGTATGACTTTGTCAGAAGTCCCAAAATATGCTAATTAATTCTGTACAGCCAAGATCTTAGCTAAAAAGAAAGTTTCTAACCAGTTCTTTTTTGGTCCGGACTAGAAGCTAAATTAATACTGCAAAAATCAGCATGGCTGCCTTAAAAAACAATTTTTTTTTATTTTTATTTTTTAATTGCAGCAACATTTTACAACTGGTGAAGTGATATATTAATGTAAAAATAAGATGAAGTAATTTTCAGTTTAATCCATTTTTTGTATTGTCACAACTGTATCAAAGGACTTCAATGTAAAAAGCAATTGAGTCCTGGTAGTGGTCACTGTTGCAAAGCACACATCAAAAGTTCAGTGTAAAAAAACATATATCATGTTTGTTCTCAAAAGAGTTTAGTTTCCTAAGCAATCAACATGAATAGCTAATTAATGCTTAATTAAAGTTATCTTCATTTGATTACAAGAAATAAGAAATATTAAAGTAATATAAAAAATTCAAGTGATAAAACATTGTTACAAATCATTTATTAAGTGTCTTGAAAGCTTCTTTTGTGATGAAGTGACATTATATATCCATTGTTTTTCCTCTGAGATCAGTCAAGGTTCAAGCACTGTCAATAAAACAACATTCACAGTGACTTACCCATCCTTCATGTAGTGGCAGACATCATCAATCATTTTCCCTTCAAGAAAAGTTCAGATCTGTCTACATGGGTTCTATTTGAGTGAACATAACTATTGTATTTGAGTATCTTATAAAAAGGAACATTAAGACATGGCTGAACAAGTGAACTGTATTTATCTCTACTCTCCAAAAATTTAGTGAGATCCATTTTTCCTTTTTTTTTTCTTTTTTTTTACTTAAGTCTGTGTTACTTTTTTGAGCTTCTTTTGCTACAGAATAAGCAAGTATAATTTAGATTGTGTTCTAATGATCCTATTATCTGGGACTTAACACTATTTTGACTAACATGTTGCAGCTTATTTTTTTCAATTTTTGTAAAATGCAAGTCTGTGAGGAAATTTGGATCATTAATCAATAAAGACTTTAAAGTAACTTTGTTACTTTAATAACAAATTATAACAAATAATAACAATTAATTTTTAATAAATAAAGTAAAAATACTTTCAATAGCTCAGCACGGAAATGACTTAGTAGACATGCAGGCATTAAACAGTAAAAAGCAAAATAGCACTAGTGAAAAAAGGATTATTTTCACCCTGTACTGTTTGAAAGCAAAGAACTTCACAAGCTCTCTTTGATTAACAGTATTCCTCAAAAAGTACTGTAGTGTAGTGATTAACAAAAGATTTCAAGGTTTATCGTACCACTAGAATCAATCACTGCTGTCTCTTTCTTTGGAATAAAATGTTCTCACTATTTATCTTCCACTCGTTGATTTCAGCCTCCAGTGAAGATTACTAGCTGATAGTGATGCCCTGGCTGCAGAACAACCTCCTGCCTGTTGCCTGCTTGTGAAGAGACTGTGGTACAGCAGAGGTTGAAGGGTCTTTGCTATAAGAAGAAATTACCTCGAAGGGGAAGCAACTCATCCCTACTGTCATTGCAAACGAAGTAATCAGATGAGATATTCATTCAATACATTAATTAAACTCTGCCCTTACCAATTCTATGAAGTAAATTTTTCATGGTTCTGACTACCATAGACTACTTAGAAACACTGATTTCCTCATGTTGGTCATCTAAATGAGGTTATTATCCAGTGTCCCCAGTACTCTTTACTTTCTCTGACATAAACAAAATGTTCCTTGGGAATCATATAACACAGAGGGAAAAAAGAAAAACAGCTTAACAGTTCGTATTATTTCTTTCCTGGAAAAAACAGTGGATACTCACTAGTTGTAGACACTCCAGATGATTTTTTAACTTATTTTCAAACAACCCTAATTTTCTACATGCTATCTTAAAATATGCAGTTTATTTTGGAAAAGCCAGATATGTCACAGAGTTATTCTACTAATCACAAGGAACATGTTTCTGAATATTGCATGGTTTCTGTTGCTCTTGTTACTTTAAAGGCTTTTTGTCTGGAAAGCTTTAAACTTACTCCTCATGGAAGGATATCTGGCAATGGTTTTCACAACAGGTTAACTCAGAATTTTAGAAGTTTTCCCCAAGAAGCAGGTAGATAGCTTTTAACAATCTGAAGTGATGATTTTAGATCAGTAGACAAGTATTTGGACTTGTGCACAACTATTTGGATAGCTGAGCTATCAAAACCTCCTAGTAGTTTAGGATAGTAGTGCCAGTCAGGATTTGTACATGCCATGCCACACTATATAATTATTTAATTTTATTTGCATATACAACTTTGCCCTGAAACAGACTCCTGGAAGGACTGGTGGATCTATGGAGAGAGAAGCTGGAGCTGCTTTGCTGGAAGGACTTGTGAACCTGTGGAGGGGATACAAGCTCAAGCAGTTTGTGGAAAAATGCAGACTCTGGGAAGGACTGACATTGGAGAAATTATTGGAGGACTCCATCATGTGGGAGGGACTCCACACCAGGGAGAGAATTTGAGGAGTATTTCCCCTAAAGAGGAAGGAGCAGCAAAGACAACTTTTAATGAACTGACTGCAGCCCCCATTTCCTACCCCCCTGCACAGCTGGTGGGAAGGAATTAGAGAATTCATCAGTAAAAGTTAAGCCCAGGAAGAACGGATGGGTCGGGGGAAAGTTTTTTTAAGATTTGGCTTTATTTTTCATTTCCCTATTCTGATTTGAGTGACACTAAATTAAACTAATTTCCCAAAGTTGAGTCTGTTTTGCCTGTGACAGTAACTGCTGAGTGATGACGTCCTGTCTTTGTCTTGACCCATGGGCCTTTCATTATATTTTCTCTCCCATGTCCAGCTGAGGAGGGGAGTGACATAGTGGCTTTGATGACCCCCTGAAATCCAGCCAGGGTCAATCCATCACACATGATCTCACCAAGGTAGAGGTGATTCCTTTATTTTCAATCCTAACTAGTACTGTTACTAGTACTGACAAAGAGTCACCAACTTACAGTGTAAGGTAAGAAAACAGAAATGCAGGAAATACATCCAAATTCTTAGAGAACAAAGCTGATATTTTTTTAGATGAAAAGGAGATAGAGATCTTCTCAGGCAACAGAAAAGATGAAATTGATTAGACTGTAACAATAGATGTCAGACCATATTTCCAAAAAGTATTTTAATTTAGAAGAGATTTTGAAGTTTCTGAATTCCACTGCTTTCTTTAGTTCAACAATTAGTACAGGAGAAGGCCTCATCCAAAGCTGATTGTAATAAACTGAAAATCTTCCACCAGTTACATTAGGCTTTGGAACAAGCCCAGGTTTTATGATATATGTTCATAATTTGCAAAGTCCAATTTCCCTTTCAGTTATACTATCTCATAAGCCAGATCTTGTAGATAATTATACAGGCCCGAAATTCATAAGCAGTAGTCATAAAACTGTTGAACCCATCATGTAAAAAAAAAAAACCCAGAAAAACAACTGTTCTGTGATGTTTCTGAGCTGCAGTCAGAACTGAAACCTCCCTCTCATTCTGAATCAGCCCCAGATAGTGCAACATGTCCTTGTATCAGCCACTGATGTGAGGCTGTGGGATTAGGGACATTAATGCACACGTCCATCTTACATTAAATTTTATTCTTAGTATCAGAAACAGTAAAAATATAAATGCATCAATGACATAAGTGGAAAATGGAAAGAAATAAGCTTTTCAAATGCACAGGTGGAGCTGGCTGCTATGACTAGTGTCTTACACAAACCGTCCATATAATTTCTTTTTGTACTCTTAAATTATGGCTTGGCAGAAGAATATCTGCAAGTGAACTGTAGCAAGTAATAGGTTTTTATGTTATCCTCTATCAGTTGCCATTTATAAAATGAGATCTTTAAGGGGTTCTGAAAAAGGGCACATGCCATTGATTGCTTATGTTTAAAACAGAAAAGCAAGCACCTGAATAACACAGAGAGTAATTCTTTCCAGAGACAGAATTACTTCTTTTCTAGTTTGAACAAAATACCATTTTGCTGTACTGATAATTTCTTACAAGAATCATTAATAGTCATGTGTTTTATTATATAAATTATGATTAAATTTTTAAAATCTCAACATGTGGCTTAGGATATTCTTGCGGTATCATTTATGCAAATTTTATTAAAGAGTCAGACTAATATCTTTCTAAAGATATGGAATAGCCAATTACACTGTAATTTCTAATGACTATGGGGAACTCTGAACACTTGATGCCTAAAATTATAATGATGTGTTGCTGTAGTCATTATGTGAAGATTACCACTTTGATGGGGTGCACTGACCTCGTTTTTATCATTGCTTTTCTTTAAAGCCATCTCCACCACACATAACACAGATGTTTTCAAAATAGTTTAGAGATAGGGAATTTATTTTTACAAATAATGAGATTTTTTCTTTTTTATTCTTATATCTTTTGACTCTTGTAAATCAGTGTGATAATTACAAGCTAAACTTTTTTCTGAAGTATCTATTTACTACATACATTTTGAAACAAACCTTTCATTGACTGTAACAATGGAATATGCACTGTGTTCTGAGATACAACAACAGTCATTTTCTTATCTGCTGATATGTGATTTACCTGTGTGTACTGTCATTTTCTGATCTATATAAAACGCAAAAAGACTTTCCTGAATTAAATCTTTCTTCAGTGAGACTACATCAGAAAAAAATGTTTATTCATTATATCAATTTTGTCGTTAGTAGGAGTTCCAGCACAGTCTGATAATGCAGCAGTGATAATGTATACCTGCCACGGTTAATAGCTGTCATTTTTTTAGATCTTCACTGTATTTCAAGTCTGAATCTGTCCTGTTTTGAAATCATAAAGGAAGAGCAGCATATTGATATTCACACAATAGGTCTTTCAGGATACAATTATTGAAGGTTATAGTTCACATATTTTATTGTTTTTACATACATATTTTAGGAAAAAATACCCACAAAATTTGCTTATAAGAGTCAAGAAGTTGATGGCAGCAATGCTTGTCAATTTTAATTTTTACAAGGATGTCCTGTTATTCTTTTTTTTTCTTTTTTTTTCTTGCATAGAATATGCAGGCTTTTTCACAGATGTATTGAGTTATAAGTCAAGAGAATTGCACACCAATGCTTCTTTATCTCAATGTAAGCAGACTAATGATCTTTTGATATAGAGTCCTTCACACCAAGACACCTTGACACTTTAAATTAATATAATAAGTAATACCAGGAGGCTGTAGTTTGTTAGCCCTTTGAGAGTGGAATTTACTGGAACATAGATTAGGGTAACCACTGGGAAAATTCTTAGGCCATTTCAGTTTAGCACAGCATAAATTCTCAAGCATGAGTCCCAGTGTTTTACTAAATAAAAATGTCTCTTGAATTCAGGTTCTTTCCAGACAGTGATTTCCCAGCCTGCAATCATTTTATACCATATATCACCCAGCTTCAGTCCAACTTACCCAAGACAATCTGATAGCTGCAAGACTGAAAAACACATTAATACTATTTGAAAACCATAGTAATCCAGTTTTGCTTGTTCTTTTCAGATTTTAAATAGAAACAGGTTTTGGAAATGTAAAGTGGACAAAATAAATAAGTTTCAGAACACTGCAGCTTAGTGAATTTTGACTGTAAGGCTTTCCTTTTTACACTAATTAATATGTTTTGAGATGGGTAACCATTTTCTCCAGATCATCAACCTGTTCCCATGGGTACAGTGATGGTGAGCTATGATACATAAAACACTTTTAGATTTAAAGCCAATTGTAAATTTATTAATAATCCTTGCAGATCCACAGTATTGCTAACCTTAAGAGAGGCATAAAAGTTAGTCTGTTTCCTGGGGGCGTGCTAATAAACAGTCATGACATCCCTTTTTCCAAGTAAAATAATGCAATACTGTACAATCACTTCTGTTATGTGAAGGCTTTGTTTCTATCATCAGAGCAAGTGAAGCATAAATCATGTGTGTGATAAACCACATAAAGAAAAAGCAAAATGACATCTGTCTAGGCAAATAATTTCAAAGCCCAGCTGAATATGGGTAATAATCAAGGGTAAGAGGAAAAAAAGTATAAGTGTAAATTGATTCACAAGAAATTTAAGAATAACATATTTGAGGTTGATCTTTTAGGCTACTTTTTTAATATTTCAAACAATTTGAGATATTACCAGTTTTGAAGACATGATGAATGTATATTATTTTAAAAAACCCAAAAATCCAGTATGGGTTTAATTCTGAGGGGAAACAATCAAGAGTAAAACCTCCCACCTTTTACACTGTCTTATTATAGAGAAATAGCTGTGTACCTAGTTCTTCAGATAATTCACCACTTTTCTATAGAAGAATCCTATCCTATCCTTTTGTTCTTAAATAAACAAAACTTAAGAGTAGCTGCTAGACCATGTGAAAAGATGAAGGAAAGAAACATAAACCCAGAAGGCCTCCTCAGGACAAATATAGAGAAGCTAAAGCTGAAGGAGATGTAATCTGTGATGGGCTGACCCAGGCTGGACACCAGGTGTCCACCAAGCCGCTCTATCACTCCCCCCCTCAGCTGGACAGGGGAGAGAAAATATAACAATTGACTGGTGGGTTGAGATAAAGACGGGGGAAGTCACTCAACAGTTACTGTCACCAGCAAAAAAGATTTGATCTGGAGAAATTGGCTTAATTTATTGCCAAATAAGCAGTACTTAAACAATTATGAATTATACATCACAAGACACGAGCCGTATAAAAGTTCATAGTACCTGGAGTGAGCACTCAGAGAGCTGAGTGGCCTGGATAATGACACTGGAAAGCTGTTATCTTTAAAGGGTGGCAATCATGGCAATCAAGTACAGTGCTTGGTGACCAGTCACTTCCAACCTGCATGATTCTGTGAAATGGAGTTCAGTCATCCTTGGCCAGGGAATGTCAGTCTTCAGTCACTGGTAAGGAAATTGGAATGTGAAGGGGTTTGCCAAACTCCTTTTCTTCCATGGGAAAAGGGGGGTTTTCATTTCCATTTTCTACTGGATGGGGGCTAAATACTTTCTTGTACAGGAAGAGGTAATAAATGAGTGATGGCAGGTCATAGAAAATTCCTTTAGAAAGGTATAAAGGGAAAATTAGAGAAGCAAGTAATCAACCCTTTGTCATGACTTTAGGGATAATTTGATTTGGGTGTGACAAGAAATCTTGCAGAACTTAAGAAAAAGTAAAAATACCCAGCATGCAAATTGCAAGAAGCTCTAAAATATGCCAAGTTTTTTTTGCTTTCTAAACTTACAGAAAACCCAAATCTTGTACAGGACTAACTTAAAAATTTGGTTGGTATGCCTATGAAACAAATTGTCTCTTTGAATTTATTTGGAAATTTTTGATGGCAATCATTGTTGAAAAAGCTTTTTTTTTTTTTTAATTTGGCCACTCTTAAGGTGAAGAAAAAATTGTAGAATGCAAGAATATAAGCATGAAAACAATGGCAATGCAGAATTTTTTTTTTTTTCTGAAGTGACATCCCAGTTATATCTAGAGTCAGAAATGTGAAGGTATCCATGTCCACCTTCTCAGAGCAGTCCACGCTTAGTTGGTTCTTAGCATAATTCCCTGAAAAAAGAGCTAATAGCAGGAACACTGCATAACATTTACATAGAAAGAATTATATATGCTTACAAAGACAGTATTTGTTTTCTTCTATGTACCCAAATTTTACAATGGAAAATGAGTGGACACTGAATCATAAAGTTCAACTAAAAAGCACAGGACAGGGTCAAATGACCATTTTCTTACAAATAGTTTAAATATAATTTATTGCTGCAGAGATTAACTATTCAAGCACCAGTATCAGCAGACAGAAATCTGACTTGCCTTCAAAAATTAGGTAAAAAATGCATTTTTTTAAAACTGGTATTTCTGTCATAAGTATCCTCTAATTTGTGCTGGTTTTATTTTCTTTTCTTTTCTTTTTTTTTTTTCTTTTACGGAATTATCTTATTTTTTTCAGTATGATTGCTAAAAATGTTGAAAGATAATCATAACACTGATGATATTCCCATCTGTGAACCCAGGAAGCCAGAATATTTCCAAACAAATTTTCGCCCAGAAAAGAAAAATGTCATATATGCCACACATAAATAAGAATAATACTTTTCCTTGGAAGATAAGGCAGCTGGGTTGGCACCTGAATTTTCTTTTTTTTTGAGACCAATAAAGAATTCCCTATTTGTCACAGCCTTTTGTTGGATGCATTCTGAGTTACTTTTCTTTGTTTAAATTTCTTGGCCCTAAATGCTGACTGAAAAAGTTAAACAAAACAAAATCCCAATATTGACTCTGAACGGAAACTAGCTAATACATCTAGAGTTTTTATTTGATGCTGCTTCTGGACACAAACTATCCTGAAGTCTTCAGCTCAAACATCAGGATAATTTCCCACATTTCAGTATTGCTGATTGCAATATTCCTCCTGCAGTTGTAAGAGAGTTTACTCAAAGAATAAACTGGAAGATGTCTATCCTGAGACTAGGAGTCAAATCTAAATATTCATTGTTCTTGAAATGACTAGATTAAGACCAAACCCATTAAGTATAAAATTGCAAAGAAAAAAATAAACTTACTTTGTTTAAGAATTGTACATTTTTTTCTTTAGTGAATTGTTTATTTTTATGAAGCTGAAGTGTTAACCTGACACTTTCCTCACTTTAAGACTGGAATCTGCTGTGAGAGTTGTAAAGTCACTCTCTGTGTCTGATGACCTTGTCTCCTTTATTTCCTTCTTTTCTACATAATTCTCTGTTATGTTGTGTTTAATATGCCTTTTTATAATTGTTCTGTACCTTGGTTTATCCCAGTTCTCCCCTATGTCAGTGGTTCTGCCCATCCTGCCTCCTCCCTCAACCCCTCCCCGGTGTCCTGTCCGTCACTCTCAGCCCATCCCTTCCCCTAGAAACTTCTGTTCAGGGCGTCGAGTGACTGGTTCAGGAACCGGGGTTCCTCCCACAGGTTACCCCCATTGGTCTCTGCAGAAATCCATCTTCCCAATGTCCGTACCCCCATGTTTCCCTATTGGCTCCCTATCTTTGTTCCCTCCCCCTTTATAAGATACCTGATAGTCCAGAGTTTCGTTTTTGAAGTGAGGTCATGCTAGGCTCAAGGTTTGTGCCTGACTAAACCTGGACTGATCCCTCCATTCGGAGTCCACTCCTTTCTTCCCCCGCAGTCTATTCCTGCCTCACCCGCCAAGGCGAGAGCCTGAGCCGCCCTCCTGCCCCTCGGAGATCGGGAGAGGGTTCCCCACAGCTGAGTGTGTCACAGCCAGCCGGGAGCTCTGAAGGGACTCGCGGAGATGCTTTTACAACAGTTGTCCTTTGTTTATCCTGGTACGTTTCTCATTAAAAGCAAACCTTGTTTCTTCTTTAACTTCCTGTTCTTTTCAAATTAGCCACGTGGTCAGCTTTAAAGCCCCTGGGAGATGAAAATCCCACATCCAGACACCAACTTCAGGTGAACAAAATTTTGAGTAAAAAAAAAGTAAACAACAACAACAAACTGTATATATATATATAAAAAACACAAAACAAAAAAACCCCACTCCAAGACCAACCAACCAGGAAAAACAAGAGCAGTCTGGTAAATTCTTCTCCCTATTGTTTTGTTAAAGAAAACACATCAAATCATAATGATTCAAGCTCAATATTTATTTTCTTTATGTATTTCTGCTATCAATCGCATTGTTACTAATTAGCATGTTTGGTTTAAGCTCAAAAATGTGATAATAAAAGAAGGAAAACAAAAGGCTATAAAGGAGAACTTATTAAAATGAACATCAGGAGGTGCTTTAGTTTTTTTGTGGGTGGATAAATCTACCAACATTTCAGCTTCCTAATGCATATTCTTTATTTTATTGTTAAAATGGAAGATTAGCAGCTTGCAGAGTGCTCCATGAAAACTAAATCAGTGTTTCTTTCTCTGACAGATTGTTTTGAGTGAGATTTTATTAACATTTAATTACTTGAATGGAATGAAATGTAAATACGAGCTTTACGTACCTCTAGATTCACAAGAAATGAAGTAGTTTTATTTAAGTTATTTTTGAGAATGAAAAGGAGAGAAAAAATTTATTCCTTGAGATGGTAGCTGAACAGATGTTATTTAAAGAAGTCTACCGAAGGAAAGTTTGCAAAATATAACATTTTATATATATTTTATACTAAGGTTTTTTTTATTTTCAAACAATAAATAATGTGTGCTTTGGTTACTAAATTTACGAGTTTGGATAAGAAAATCATTTAAAAAATAGAGTTCATGTCAATAAAGAATGTGAACACTAGAGAATACAGAAATTGTAATGAATAGTTTAGGACAATATACTAAAGGCTAAAATGCTCATAATTTCCTTTGAAAATGTAATCCTAACCTTGGAGGCTAAACATGCTTTATATATGTTAATCATTCTAGGTTGCCTTAATACTTAGTAGAAGAAAGTTACCACTTTCAGGAACCTATTCTTCTCATCATAAAATATGTGCATATAATCTTGGAGATTTTTTCCTTTTTTAGTTCATGATATTGTCTTTAAGCAAGTTTTAGATGACTGTCTAGTTCTTTTAGAAGTCTAATAACAGCAATTAAATAACCCAGTTCTCATAGTTCTTCACTACTAAACTATTTCAGATGCATTTAATAATTTTATTGACACAGTCATAAGCCTGTTAAAATAAGTTTATCTTTCCTGGTCCAGATTCAAGATCTCTATGTATTCATCTTGATTCATTTCTGAGATAAATTCAGAAAGCACAGATGAATCACTGGATTTTTAATCCAGCTATGAGACAGAAACCTACTTTAGTAACAAAAATATTCAATAGCAATCTTGCCTGTATCTCAGAACTCATGCACCTCTGGATCAAAATCTTGCATTCTAAGCCATCCATTTTTTTCCCCAAAACAGCAAGTACATTGATAAAGAAAATCTTAGGTAAGCATAGGATCTTTATTTATACTAATATACTTACAGTTATTTACATGTGTGCATATTGTGGGAATCAAGACCTCAGTGAAACCTTGCAGAAAGAATAGACTGAAGATAAGTAAGAGCTGGACAAAAAGCACCCAGGTCTGTTTAATCCAGTAACAAAAATAGTTGATGCAGGAATACCTATATATTCTAGTTTCCTGGCTCTTTGTAGAGGCAAATGTCAGAATAGGAAATCTAAGAAGGAATTACATTTGTGGAGTTCTGGTTTTGGAATGTGTGCCAGGCTGAAAACAGATACAACTTTGAACATGCTTCTTTACTGAAATGTGAAAACTTCAGGAAGAAATAATTCATCAGATCAGAGTTTTAGTTATTAGTACTTGAAATGGGGATGTTTCTAACAATCTACTAAACTATAACTCTCAGTACCTCAGCTATTGAATAGATTCATGTGAACAAAGCCTCAGTCAGAGAATTCAAGGGATTTACTCAAACAATGCAAAATTAGGATGTAATTGCTACCAACACTTGGCAAATAGGGCAAACTACTACTAGTTGTTCTAGAAAAAACTTATATGGTATTTGAGCTCCTGTTTGTTTTTTTTTTTTGGGGGGAAGGGTTTTTGTGGGATTTTCAGGGTTTTTTTGGTTTTTTTTTGGTAGTTTTTTTTTTGTTGTTGTTGTTGTTGTTTGTTTGTTCTTTGGCTAGAAATTTAAATTAATTCCTCTGTAAAGGCTAGTATTTGACTAAAATAATGTTAGAAAAATATTCTAGCTGATGGGACTCTGGGAATAAATTAAGATGGTTACTGACTTTGAAATATCTAAAATTACCTGAGGAAATTAAAAACTAAATAATGCATTTGAGTTTTTGAAATCAACTACTGTTAAAAATATTTGAAATATGACCTAATAAATAACTTAAAGAAAAACAAAGGGATGAATTAATACCCCTAAAGAGTTAGAATAAATGCTTTACATAGACTAAGTTTTTTATGCCTACTCCTTCAAATGATAATTTTTAAAGGTAGTGAAAATAGATGCAATTAATAATAAGGAAACAGCTATCATCACGTTTTCTTCTGAGGGGTTCTGCAAGTGGCTCATTCTCTGCCTGCCTGATGCTCACGCCCAGATCTGGCACCTCCTGCTCAGCAGCAGATCTAGCATGGACTTTGCTGCAATTAACACATATGGACCTCCCCTCCCCAGCTGTTTTTGAGATGATACAGACACTCCAACCACACCAGGGCCAGCACCAGGCAGTGTCTCAGGCTGTGTGTGCTGCCCTGCTCCAGATGTGCTGTGGACACTCTCACTCCCTGTGCTCACTGCAGGCTGCTGATGCCATTTGCCCGTGTACCTGCACCCTCAGCTGGTGCTGGTCTCTGACCTCAAATCCACTCACTCTTTGCCCAGCAGCTGGCCTCTCACCCCTACAGCACTGGCAAGGGACAGTGAGTGAGGAGGAGCACAGAAAGGTACCACAGGATTGAAGGAGAAGACAGACCAACCTGGGCATGTGAGGCTCAGGGCTTGGTCAGACAAGTCTGCTGGCTGGCCAGAGTCTGCACACAGCCAGACCCTCTCACACACAGCCCTGTCTGCCCCATGTCCCTTTGTTCCTCCCCATCCCCTTCCCCCACCTGCCCCCTCCTAAATTTTGCATAATCCCATTGATACTCCCTTCAAACATCACAAATCCCCATGTTATTGTTTCCTCTTTCTTGTCATAGAATCATAGAATGGCTTGGATCTAAAGAGAATTTAAAGATCATCTAATTAAAATCCCCTACCATGGGTGGGGACATCATCCATTGGACCAGAGCCTGATCCTTGCTGGCCTTGAACACTCCCAGGGATGGGTCATCCACATTCTCTACACATTATCTAAGGGAATTTCTTATGACACTTTCTATCATTTTTATCCCTTATGCATACTGAAAATCATTGCCCATAGAGGAGAATATAGCAATCATAATAACAGAAAACACACGTGGTATATTTTTACTGGAGTCGTTTAGAAATATGATGAGACAGGAAAACTACCTTTTTATGTCTAGAGTGACCTATTAAGAAGACCACACATTTTGCAGTCAAAGCTATTTAACTTTGTAATAATCCCTTTCTTTCCTCACGTGTGATGAGAACACTGTCTTGGAAATAACAAGGTATATGGGAACTAGATATTTGACAATACAGTTATGGAAAAAATACTGTTCTGAATAAGTGATAAAAGAAAGATGATATGTAGTTAATTTTGTAGATTCCTTGTTTCTACCCTCTGAATTTATTTCAATTTCTTGGGAGTGTTTTGTTTATGGAGCTGCCCAATCTTGTACTTCACATGTTTTTCTCAGTACAGAGAGGAACGTTCCTTTCTTTATGGTGCTTCAGCTGTTGTGTTACTCCTAATTTGTAACCCAAAGTTCCATGGGTTTTTTTGGCTGATCTCTTATATTCTGCTGCAGCTTCTTGAATATGTATGCTGTAGTTTTTTCACTCTTGTAGTTAATTTTGTAGACTCTCTTGCATTTTACATCTCTCTCTTTTTGTTATCTCTCCCTTACTCTTTTGAGTTTCCCTAAGTCTGACTTTATTCTCTTCCTCCTATACTCTTCTAATCTCCACAGGTAACCATACTGTTAGTGTTACCTGTTATTTCTGTTTTTGCCATTTGACCAAAATAATACTGAAAGAGTACAGTAATTTAAAAATATTTTATGATTTTTAGTATTTCTTCCTGTTCTTTAATTAACGTATTAATATTAACATATTAAATAATATTGTGAAATAATTTAGCCTTCGAAACCAGCAATTTATGTTTTAATTTACTTTTTTAATGAAGTTTTATATTGTGTGTATAATAACTATAAACACAACACTGTTGAAAATCTTAGAGGTTGCAAACTGCTATGGGGCTGAGGGCAAAGGGATGTCCACTGGTCCTTGGCCAAATGTTGTAGTTCCATGCCCAAGTTCACCCAGCAGCAATGGTGAGCACAGCCTGACACACACACGCACACACACTGCAGTAGCATAGCCAACCACAAAGCTGACAGAGGCAGAAAACAGAACCTTTACAGCCATCCACAGAAACAGATGCCATAGTCTTGATTTTCCTCTCCAGATGGTCAGGAATGAAGTCCACTCTAAGACACACTTGTATTTCTCCGGGAGCTGGTCTTTGATACACAGTCCATCCACTCACTCTCTCTTCCAGTTCCTGATACCTGGATCTTCTAGGTAAGGGTATTTCATGGTCCTATGCTAGCAACTGGAGCTCAGACCTTCTTTCTTACTTTCTACGTCAAGCTTCACCTGTGTTGACATACGCTCAAAATGGAGAGCCACGCAGAAGAAAGGTCAGGCTAGAATTTGATAAGAAAGTGAGACAGAGTGAGCACACTGACCAGATGCAGATTTCTCACTCAGGTGTATTGTCCAGAACCAGTTTATACATATCTGGATCCTTTTATCCCCTTTTCCCTTTCTTTTTCCACACTTGTTCCTCCCTTATCCACCTTGTTCTCTCCTTTTCCCTGCCTTTGTCCCTTCCCTTAAACATTCCATAATAAGATTTACTCAATTCAAAATGCACTTCCCTCTTGTCTCCCACAGTGAGTTCTAAATCTTTTTAAGTGTTAACCCCCTTCAGTCTGGAATGGATTCTGGACTTGGTTATTTTTGTTGCCTCCTCTTGGTTGGTAACTTACAGAACTTTTTTTCCTTTACAGTGTTAGGAATGGCTAAGTGAGCCGAGATTCCTCTGCAGGCAGTGGTGAGACCACGGTGAAGCAGCTGTGTCCCTGCAGCCCACGGGGATCCACAGGGGGTGCAGAGATCCACCCACACCCCTTGAGGATCCACAGGAGATGCAGAGATCCACCCACAGCCCGTGAGGGAGGTTCCCACATAGGTTCAGGTGGATGCATGGAGAAGGCTGTGATCCAGTGGGAGACCTGGTGGAGAGAGGGGTCCTGTCCCAGGCTGGAGCAGCCTGTCCTTGGAGAACTGCACCCCTTGGAAGAGTGACCCACACTGCAGCAATTTTGGCAGGACTGTGTGCCTGTGGGGGGAATTCATGTAGCAGCAGGTGTGGTAGGACTGCTGCTCGTGAGAGTGGACTCACGCTGGAGAAGTTCACAGAGAACTGTCTTCTGGGGGAGGGACCTCAAGGTCTCACAGGGGAAGAAAATCTTGGTGATGAACTGACCCAAACCCCCATGCCCTGTCTCCCTGCACTGTCAGTGGGAAGGAGGGAGGGGCTGGGGTTAGAGGAAGAAGGTGTTTTAAGGGCTTACTTTTAAGTTTATTTAGGGGCTCCTCATTATCTTCCTCTGATTTTGTTAGTAATAAATTCCCTTTGTACCTCTAAGCCGAGCCCGTTTTGCCCTTGGAATGCTTTCTCCCAGTCCTTAACTTATGAAACCTTCATTAAATTTTTGTCTGTCCTCTGCCCAGCTGTGGCAGTGGAGGATGAGTGAGCGCCTTTCGTGGGTGCCTGGAGTTTGGCCAGTGTCCAACCACGACAACCTGGAACTTAGCTCATAATACATAATAAGCCCTACTTTGTATGGAGGAGAAAATGGGAATGAAACAAGAGAGCAAATTTCACACCCTGGTTTAGGATAGCCATATCTAAACATGATTAGTAGGTAAAATTCAGTGTTTACTAAGTACTAAATAATACACATCTGACTATTTATGCACCAAGAGAGACTGTAAATCAGCTTTGATTGCTTGGGAAAGATGTTCAGAGGCCAGTATAGAGAACTGACTATAACAGCTGCATCCTCAGTAATAAAAGGGATTGGTGGTGAAGGGTAGGGAGGAGGGGAGGGAGGGATGGACAAGAAAAACATCCTATAATATTGGAAGAGAGGACAAGAACAAAATATAGACATGCCATTTGGCATCCACCCTCTATGCATGCTTTGAGGTAAGATTTTTGTGTCCCAGGAGGATGTTGGATGGAACTGATAGTCTGACAAAGGGACAAAAGACATGAGTAGGTGTTGGCTTGTCAGAAATGGGGAGTTGAAATTTCTAAAACAATGTGTGTAAAAACTTTACAGGAAATTCTCATTTGCTAGGTATAAAATACATGAAGTAGAAGAAATTATGAGGCAGATTTTAAATTTTTTAAGAAAAAAAGGCACTGCTTCATTTAGTGCATATCTAACTTATGACAGTTGTCACTGAGCATTCTGAAGGTTCAAACTAAGGAGAGATTCTCAGAAGGGTTATGAATTTTAGCAGAGGGTTTATGATGCCAAAAGCATCTAATATTCTGGATGCTGACGTTTATTAATTTGTTATTATGCTCAATATTTCCATTAAATTTGTCTTTTTGTATTCTAGCAAAGAAACATTTTCCACTAAAAATATTTCCCTTCCTTAATGTTCGATTATCAATACACCCTGTATACATACACAGATATTTTACAGAATGCATGATTATGCATTGCAATGCACACCCTCAAGAATTGTATCTAGTACTACTCCCAGGTTGGAAATGTATGTTGTTAAATTGGAAGATATTTTTTCAAATTTAAAAGAATCCAAATTTAATTAAGGTGGACAAGCACCAATGGTACAACTGCAGTTGATGGACTAAGGACATAATCAGAAATGTATTCTTGATACCAATTAGATATAAAATGTATTTAGGACACTGACATCAGTAGTATGTTTGCCACCTTGTTCCTGGTTCAAAGACAAGTGTTCTGTCAGAAAAAAAGTTCAGCATGCAGTCAAGTGTGTGATTAGACTGTCATTTTTTTCCAAATCAGCTGTATGACTGTTAGTAGCCATTTAGATTGCTAAAATACTGCCCTTGGCAAACAGAAGGTGGGAGTTACTCTCCATTTCTGGTCCAGCCTCATTCAAAGTGATATCAAACAAATGACATTTTTTCCTCTCAGAAACCTGTAATGCAGACATCACAGGCAACTAAAAGAAACATTGTTTGACTCATTAGCACCCTCATAAAAAGACTAAAGTCTGTTAAATAAAATTTACTGAAATATTCGTGTCACCTAAGATTTCTTGCCCTGGTAGATACATCAATCCAGTCGTGGGTTCATTGCAGGAAAATGAGGAAGATTGTCAGTATTATGAATGAAAAAATGCAGTATCTTAAATTTATCACAGAAAGGGAGATATTTTCTAAATGTATCTATATTCTATATTCTAAATATTCTAAAGATATTTTCTGGTTTAAAGGTCTAAGACTTGCTTGTCTCCACAAATGTGTGACACAGTTATTTTGCATATGCTGAAAAATATTGACACTCTTACATATTTTTCTCAACTCATCTGCTAAAACTCTTTACAATTCTTCAGGATCTTCCTGAATGTTCTTGTGTCTTCACTTATTTTTCTGAGAAAGACCTCACTTTATCCAGTCTTAATGAGTTTATCTAGAAAGTTAACTCTTATGGCCTGTAATCAAAAAAGCTAATTAGCAATTCAAAACTTGGGGGGGGCAATTGATAGACCACCAGATTATCTGGAAAAACAGATTAAGGTTTTGACTTGCAAGAACCTCCTTAGGTCTAAGTACTTCTATTTTCTCACTGTCTCTCACTCTCTCTCTCTCAATATATATGATTGTTTGTTCGTTTCTCCTTTTTCATTCTGTACATTATAAATTTTGGAAGTAACTGAAATAGAACCTCTACTCTGCAATTTATTTCATTCAGTGTATGATCTGTGAACTTTCAAAATCTTTATCTTTCAAAGCTTAAACTGAAAAATCTTTGAAAGAAAGCACCTTTGAAAGAATTGAAGGAATCTTTGAGATAAAAGTCTTCATAATTACACTTTGACAGAGTATCAGTAATCAAAGAGCATTTTCTTCAAATATCTGCTTCCCCTGATTGTCAGTTTAATAAAAGGCCTTGGGATAGTGATGTTCTTTAGAAGAGAATAGTAATAAAATGACAAAGGTTTCCTTTGCTCTCTTGGATTATCCTAGACAATTTACCAGTTTTCATTAAAAGTTATCCACTGGTTAACCACTTGCCAGTCCCCTCCTTCAAAATTATGACAATTTATTTCACTCTCTATTGCAATACATATCTTTAGTTTATCGTTTGTATAAACTGTGCAATTTCTTTGGCTCACTGCACATAATAACGTGATTAAACAGAAACAGCTTATGGAAACATTTCAAAATAATGCTTTATTCAGTTCCTGATGATTTACTTGATTGTAATGATATTTAATGACCTTGATATTAATATTCAAAATCCTTGACTAGCTTCAGCACTAATTACACGTGAGACTATTTCTCAGCTCTTCAGCCCATGGGCCATATTGCCAAGAGACACTGTGGTAATGGGGTTCAAACTAAAATTCAAGGAGAACCTAAGTGCACAAAAATATTCAAAATTACTTGGTATGAAATCCTACCTTCAAAAGAAAAGACTGAAACAGAATATCTTCAGACCATAATGGAAAATATACTTTTCTGTAGAGTAAGTTAAGTAGATCTTCAAGTGGTGAATGCTGATTACATTTCATCAGGGCTGTGTCCATGTTTTATTAACAACTGCTTTAGAAATACATGAAACGGAAAAAAAAACCTGAAACCAAGTTGAGTGAATACTTAAAAAGAACTTGAGTTCATAAGTTCTTAAATTGTAAATCGTTGTGAATTATGAAAATCAAGAGCAACAAATCAACAAAAGAACACCTTTAATTTTCCTCTCTGTGATGTTAGCATACCAATTATTAAAAAGATTAGAAAAAGAACTATAAATTATATAGGTACCTTAATGGTCTATGTGGAGGTCAAATAGAGGTAAAGCTATTAACATGCTCGGTCCAGCAGTTGGAGAAAATTGTTAAGAATTATGAACATAACTAAACTCTTCCTCTGCCTTTAACTGAAAACTTATGACAGAATTTTCTATAAGAGTTTGCCTTTGTAACTTGCAGCTTTTGTGAATTTTATATTTAAGTATGTAATTGTTCTTCGGCATTTTGCAGCTGTTCAATATTGGCATACAATGCAGTATGCTACAAAGACAGTTACTTAATAAGAATTGCAACACACGTCATTTTGAGGATTGCTTCAAGTCACCAAGAAAGACGTGGAAGATGACATCAACTTTATATTAGTTTATAATTCAATAATTAGGTTAAGGTGAAGAGAGTTTCTTTGCCATTTTAAGCACAATCCCAAGGAAGTAGTGAACTGGGTCATCGAATCATGGAATGGTTTGGGTTGGAAAGGGACTTCAAAGATCATGAAATCCAACCCCCCTTCTAAGAGCAGAAATATCTTTCACTAAACCATATTGCTCAAAGACCCATCAAACATGGCCTTGAACACTTTGAGGGATGGGGTGTGCACCATTTCTCTTAGTGACCATGTAACTTAATTCAGTGTTTCATCATCCTCATCATAAAAAATTCTCTTCCTCATACCTCATAAAACCCTACCCTCTTTCCATTTAAAACCTTTGCCCCTGTGACAAAAACCTCCTTCCAATTTTTTTTTTTTTTAAGTCCCCTGTAAATATCAAAAGCCTGCAGCACGGTCTCCACAGAGCCTTCTCTTCTACTTAACATCTCAGCCTTCTCTTCGACCCCATCCCAGCCTTTTTTCAAAGGAGAGGCTCTCCAGCTCTCCAACAATTTTCATGTCTCTCTTGTGAACTGGCTCCCACATCTCTCTTGTGCTGCACAGACTTGGGTGCAGTACTCCAGCCGGGGTCTTGTGAAAGCAGAATCACCTTCCTTGACCTGCTGGCCACGCTGTTTCTGTGTTGTGGTCAAGTTTAAGAACAAAAGACCAGATATTTATTGAAAGAAAATAAATGGGAGTTAGAAAAGGTAGCTTCCAATTCAGAAGGGCTTAATGTTGATTTTACTGGCCTCAACATAAAGTGAAAGAAGCTTATGTCATACAAAAGGAAACAGCATTGATTAGAACTCTCTAACAGGATTAAGATGCTAAATTTAATAAAGTAAAAGTACAATATGAGCAATTGAATTATTGTAGTCAAATTATATTTGCTATATCATTTTAGAATCTTTATTCAACATGAAAGAAAGAATCCTCTGCTTAATAAGTAAGTTGCACCATTAAATGAGAGCCAGCAATCAATTAGAGGTCTAAAAGAATCATAAACAATTTAACAAAGTTTTGGATATTTTAATTGCTTATGCTTCTCTTTTATAATTACTTTAAAACATAACTTGTCTTTTTCCAAGTGTCTGAATATGGTATACATTCTCTTGGGAAATCTGAAGCTAAATTAAATTTTCATTTATAAATACAAACATCTGTGTCAGAAGCACTTAAATTATATGATAATAAAAGACTTCGGATTTATTGTTCATGTCTTTTTTGTGTCTAAAAAACCAAAGCATATATTCTTTACAAGCTTTCCCCCATATACAAGCTTTCCCCCATATACAACAAATAACTTTGCATATTAATTGATTCTTATATCCTGAAAATAAAATGACAAATAAAAGCGATATCTTTAAATACGATCATGAATTCCTGTAAATATTCCAAACATGATAAAATACAAATTCCCAAGTTTCATTTCTTCCAGGGAACATTATTTAGCATCCATACCTAGTATTAAAAAACTGAATCATCAAAAATGTCAAAAGGCTCAGTTTATAAATGGAATGAGCAAAATAGCTTGTACACAATTGAGACAATTTACCAGAGAAAAAGAAATTATAATTTTGTATTTTAAAATCCAAAATGTTCAGTGGGCAGTCAGAGTGAAAGCCATTTAATGCCTGATCACAGTAATGCCAGAGAATCATCTTTCCAGTTCTCTTGTTTTATCTACAGCTTTCCAGGTTTTATCAGCCATTCAGATACGACTAACCTTTTGTTTCTTCTTTCTATGTTTTTTTTTGTTTAATGAGAATAGCACAACAAAAAGAGTGGCTAGGTGTATGGAAAACAAGAACTGCCTGGAGCTGACAGCTGTTCTTTACCTTTATTTTATTTTAAAATAAATTTAATACTATTTTTAAATTATTAATTATTAATATT
>WBNO01019919.1:11222-34645 GCA_013400575.1 Peucedramus taeniatus
ACACCGACACTTACACGGACTTCCCAAACAGCTCAGTTTACTTAGCTGGTAACTCCGTATTTACTACTGGGATTTTTTCCCCTTTTAAAATTCATTTTTGACACCTTCTAAAGCCCAGGTGGATCAGAGCTCTAGGGTTGTCAGACGTATTTGCTTAGAAATAGCGCTGAAATGTTAAAATATTTCTTAGTTCTTTATAATAAATGTTTTATACATTTTTAATTTAACTAATTTAATTAATACTATTAAAAGTTTAACTATTAAAACTAATTTAATTAACTAGTTTAATTAATTTAACTTAAATATCCTAAGTGAATTCATGTTGATTAAAAATCTGTTTTCAAAAAGCCTTTCCCATTTTAGTGGGAAAACTTGTATCTTTCAAGCATACATAAAAGAGGACACATTGCTTTAAAGCATAAGTTATGTTCATGATCCGGTCTATTTTCTGTAGGGCTATAAATCTGTACGGTTAAGCAAACTTTGAAAGTTCACATGGGTACAAGGCTGTGAAAAGGCTACAATTCTTTATTCCAGATTTCATTCCACAAGCGCTGGTAAGAAGTTAGGAGTAAAAGTGGTTAAAATAAAAAGCCAACAACAAACAAATACATGACACGGACATAACACACGCGTTGACAACATTTCATGAGATACATTTCAGCCTTCCCGAAGGGCACTACAGAGAACCATGCCAGAAGCAGGTGCCGGAGGAAAGCCGAGGTGCCATGCACACAACCGCAGCCGTGGGGACTCACCGTGTGAGCAGTGATGTGGAGTGTGAACTGACACAGGTTACACCATGCTACTGTATGGACAACGTGTATGGCATGCAGAAGAACAGAGAAGGGAAAAGAAAAAGAACCCCTAACTTTGTCTTTTCTTTTCCTACACTAAAATTCAATGTTTATTTCAGTGGTGGCTAAGAAGAGTTAATAGGAATGCAAGTTATTAAATCTGCCTTCATGCATCATTGAATATCCAATAGGGCAATGTGTTCCTTACCCCTGCTTTCTTTCCCTAGTTTACTCCACCCAAGAAACATTCATCTATTAACAGATACATCAAAAGGCAAAAATGCTCATGATCCTCTTTTCACTGTACTCTGGTACCTTGTATTCTGATCTCCCAAAGCAGTAAAAAAACCCAACCAAACAAACAAAAAACTCAGGGGAAAACCAAAATCTTTATGTGGTAGGTGGTCTGCCTGTGTGCATCTCTCTCTATCCCTGCTCCCCCTTATATACATATAATTAAAGACAGGCACGTATCACCCATCTTTTAGCATTTTCCTTCAACTTTCTGGGTCTTCCAGTCTTTTAAAACAAAAACCCCAGTCACACAATTTGTTTGATAATGTAACCCCTGTTCCCTGGAGCATTTTATAAAAAGGATTAAATGCATAGACAGAATTCATTAATTTTGTATCAGCCTGTTTAAATTCCTGGCAAATTCTTCTGGTACATGGTCATACAGTCTAACATGAAATACTGTTTACAAGCTGTGGGGGATGGATTGAAGAAAAAAAAATATTGTGGGTATCCATAAAATAGAAATATTTATCCTATGTGCAATACATATCAATGTGTCAGTTTTTGTTTAATTAAGTCACAGATGCTGTGCACTCGCAGGAGTATGGTGGATCTAGAAGTATAGTGACACAAATGAGATGTACCCAAAGTAACATTTCTAGGACAGAGAAAACTACTTGTAAGCATTTTTGCTGAAGCAAAAGAAGAAAGAATATTAGCAGTGGTATCCCTACTTAATTCTCATCTATTATTCAGCTATCCTAAAGGACAGGCAAGGATCAACAGGCATCCATCAACAAATAATTCAGGATGGAAACAGAGTTCCCCAAGTGTCATATTTATATATGTTGGTGAAATAGGACTGCCAGCTTCACATTAACCTAATAGACCAAAAGTGATGTAAAAAAGCAACATCACAATTGCTACTCATCATCACTATCACACTGCTGCTAGTCCCACCGGTTAGAGTGCTTTTCATTGCATAGATGCTATCAGGGGCAAAACCTCCCTCTTTTCCTTAACGAAAAGAGAGGTACAGAAGTGTAGACGTATTCAGAACAGGTTGCTTTTGAAATGAAGCTGCTTACACAGCATTACTGATTTGAATAATCATTACATAGTGAACATACAAAGCAAAAGTTATTGTGTGAAGTGTCAAATAACTGCAAGCAATTTTTTCCATAGAGAAGGAAAATACATATTTTGCTGTCATCCTAGTCACATCAAATACAGTAATTTTCCAGTATTGAACAGTAATGAAACACTGGGTTTCTTTTCAGTGGCCATTCATGGTTAGTCTGATGTACAAGCAAAAAGCTGGCATTAACATATATGTGTATCTATACACATATACATACAGAGATCCTGGTTTACAACTCAACATTCTCCTTTCAGCATTGGCTTAAAAAAGTTATTTCCATCAAGGAAAAAAAAAACAAGAAAAAGAAAGAAGTGCCCAAGCCACCAAGCTAGCCCACAGCAGATACAGCGAAAAAGCAGCAGGTTTCAGGGCAGCCACCTTATCGGTTTCCTCTGGTTTTGCTCCAGCAATCCATGGCATTGCAATCCATTGTTTCTCCTTCCCAGGCAGTGCTTTCACTTGGAAAATGTGGTCTCCTTTTTTCTATTTGGTTTTCATTTTATAAAGCCAATGTAAATCAACAAGCAATGAGACAGACATATACTATACATAAACATAAAACCAAATCATCTGGAAGTGACAGAACATATGAAATGAGCAAAAAAAAAAAAAACCAAAACCAAACCACCAGATATAAAGTAACTTGCAGGGGCCTCAACTTCAAGAGAAAGAAATCAACACAGAAAATACACACAATCACATAATAAAAATTAAGTTACACTTTTATATTAATGTCTGTTTCAACCAAGAATATATTTATAGCTATGAAATGAATCACTGTGTCATGAATGTTTGAAAATATGACTAACATTTGTACCTGTGCATATACCACTATATGTAGAAATATTAAGGTACTACTCAGAAATTTGAGGAATTTCTTGTCAGTAACCACAAATTAATAAAATAAAGAAGTGATGCATAGTTAGTTGCTGTGTTCTCTGTATGCACATACTCACAGTTCAGATCGCTTACAGATCTTACTGAAATAATGTCCTATTATCAAAAATAACTTTGTAGCATCAGGCCTGCTTAATTGAAAGCTCACCTTTCTGTGGACTAAAAGAAAGCTGAAGAATTTAAGGGGATAGGACAACAATACATTTAAGGAAGGAAGGGGGGAACCATGATGATAGACAAGGACAACAACACAAAAAACTGATTTCTTTGAAAGACTGATGTACTCATCTACTGTATGAAAGAAACAATTAATAACCCAACAGAACTAAAAGTTTCACAACAGCATGAGAAATTCGGGTAGGTTTCTTGCTAAAGGCATTGAGGGTGATATTTGTAGAAAACTGTATTCCATACTGCTGTTTCAAGGTTCAGTCAGAAAGGAGAGGTAGAGAGAAGTAGAGAAATTAACTTTTCAGACTTAAAGACTAAGATAGCTAAATTTTAACAACTACATTAAATGTGTCCTGAAGTCAACACTGTAAATTAACTGATCATATGAAGTCTTACTGAAACAAAACACAAACTGTGTGTGCATTTATGCACAAGCTGTCTATAAAGAGATAAAGATATAGAAAAGGAAGGAAAAGTTCTACTGCCACTGAAAAATTATTTCTATCAATCTGTATAAATCAGAGGGAAATTTAAAATATCCTTAACATACAGGAAAATGCTGCCATCACCTCTGTTTTCTTCTAATTCAGTTGTTCATGTAGAAGAATAAAATTCCACCCACTCTTTAAAGTCAGTCCAATAGTAATGGTAAAATGTAAATGTATACTTAGTATAAACAGATATTATATCAGACAAATAAAGTGTTAACCTGAAGGACAAACTGCATTTGCTGTATGACATAGAGGGTTGTATGGAAAGGCATGCAGACAGGTGTGTGCAGTGACATACCCCTTGTGTCTGGAGGGACAGAGGTGTGATACGCCGCTTTTCCCACTCATTTGGGCGTGGTTCGGGTGTGGATTCCATGAAATTGCGCTTGAGCTCACTAATGCTAGCCTGGTGTTTCAGTAAGTCGTCCTGGGTCTTATCCAGGTCCTAGCAACCCGCAACATAAAACAAAGTAGGACAAAACACGGCAACAAAAGCAAACTTAAATGGAAAAAAAAAAAGAAATAGAAGCAACCAAACCAAGAAAAGTGCCTTGTGTCTGAAATGGTGACCTCCTTTGTAGTGCCTCAAAATAAAAATGTTTAAGACTATAAAGGACCACGGTTTTCTGGTTTTGTTTTTGTAGTGAAGGTCTTACTCATACACTGTTTCTTCCATATTTTCAACCAATGCTGTACATGGTTTTAGCAAAGAGCTCCTTTCATCCAAAACATGACACTACCCTTTGAAACAATAATAATTTCCAGGAGCTGTTTGTTTTCACCTAAAATTTGTAAGCACAGATGGAAATGGTTCAGGATACTGTACAGCTAACATAACTGAAGGTAGCTTTAAGAAAGAATAGTTTAACCCAAGGAGCATAAAAATGCATCTTTCTTGATATTGCAAGCTCCATGAAAAATACTTACATCTGTGAACACAATACTACAAGGCCAAATATCCAAGCAGCTAACACCTGCTTACTTCAGAAAGAGAACTCATTGTGCCCCTCATGCAGGCTTAAACTTAGTGGAAGAATCAGATTTAAAGACTTAAAACTTGTTACCTGCCAATTCTACTTTTAAGAACCTGACAGTAGACAGACAAGTAGGAATAGTTTTTGTGCATGCCAGTACCAAGAAAATTATCTAGACCAGTGCCAAGGGGACACCACAGCGTGAATTGGATTTTCTCATAACCATTGAGGCCAAACTGCAGCACCTTGGATCAAATAACTACAAGGTATTCTTTCCCTTTGTACCATCTACAGGATAGGTAGATACAGGGCAGAGGTAAGGTTCAAGAGCTATGCCAAAACTTCAGGAGCTATGCTCTAGTAACCAGACAAAAATATATATGCTTAGCTTTCTTGGGAATTCATTGTCTTCTAAATATAATGGCTGGGATTTGGTGGGAGAAGCAGATTTCACCCTGCTTTCACAATTTGTCCTCCTTCCAGCATTCCAGGTCTCAAGAAAAGCCCATGTTGCTTATGCTCACTCTAACACAAGAATATTTTTTCAGTAGTGCTCTATAGTTATATTCAAGTTTAAGCCTTGGATCCATTTTTAGTAAAGAACTAAAAGACTGAAGATTGAAATGAAATGTTATCAATGCAGACAATATCCAATTATTAAGGAAGTTTTGTCAAAAGAATGTTATCAGAAATAATTATGTAGGTAAAGAATCTGGATTTTTCACAAGGATCTTAAATAATTTTTAGCAGAATGTTCTGAAATCTACCATTTATGTTAGGATTTTTATTGTCAGTGATTGCAATGCAAAGATGCTTCACATTAAGTCACGAAGAACCCACACCCAAAATCACTAGTTTCTAATTTTCTTTTCACTTGCATGTTCAGCCCCAGTAAGGGTTTGGTGCTGCACATCTATTTCCTAACCTTGTGGATAATCCTGCATGCATTTTGAACATTTGAACCTCTCCCCTCCCGGCAACTCTGTAGGTTTGTATTGTCACAGGACCACTTTTCATCCTGGACTAACAAATGAGACGTTAAATATGTTCCCCCAAAGTTTGTATTTCCTGAGTGAAGTAAAATCTTATGCCAAAGGCATTCTATTATACAACTGAAGCTCGTAATAATCTCGTCATTATTTTAAGACCTGTCTTGGCTTGACACAAGGCACATTTCTTGGACTTGATCAAAGCACAGTTATGCAATGCACTTTCAGTGCTCCAGTAAGTTATACACAAGCAAAGTTTCAATAGTGATCAAAAAGCTGCAAAAAGCCATAAAACATTAGTTGGGTTACTGCGATCCACACATCTCCTTATTACTGAACAAAACCAATGTTTAAAAAAAACCCTGTTTTTGTGACAAAGGGAATTATTTATAGCCCCATCTGGATGAATGAAATAAAGACAGCAGTAGGATTTTTTAAAACATCTTCAGTTACTAGCTTAAGTTATTAACCACAAGTTAAGTGACACTGATAAATAACTACGGTTTCCGATAAAATAATTGAGATCAGCAATCTATATGAAAATTCTTATAATAAAATCTCTACTTCAGGGACAATGCACTACACATGAACATACTGTTCAAAGCTCTTTGCTGTTGCTCATCTGCAATGGAAACCAACCTTCAAGAAGCAAAATTTACTTCCATTTGAAAAGGAAAAAAGAGGAAATATTTCAGAAGATATCCAAACATTCCCTTTGAAAATCTGATCCTTGCATCATTTTTCAATGTTCCTAAAACCAGTGTCAGAAGCAGAATTAGTTTTCTATACTTCTACCGCTTGCCCCTTACTAACTCTGTTTATTCAGCTAATGTATTTGAGGAAGATTGATTAAACTGGCAAAAGCTGGAAACTCTGCTCAACAGAAGATGCAAACATTGAAGTGCAATGTACAAAAAATCAATTGAAATTATGAATTGCACCCATGCGTCTCCTCTATCTAAATAGGGCTATTATTCCCAGTTGCCACCTTGAAAACATTTAGCAAAAATACATGAATTTACATTCAGTGTTCAAGCTGAGGGTTGGTTGTGGGTATTTTGCATTTGTTTGTTTTTTGTTTCAACTCAGAAACTAGAGTGGTAACATGCAACATTTCCAAGCCGGTTTTCCCCATGCACTTCATGCAGTGTGACCGTAACAGCCTGCAGGTGACCTCCCATCCCATGCAGCCTGGCAGCCCGTGAGAATGGAGAGAACTTTCTGTATTACATACAAACCTCCAACATTAAATTGCTATGTCTGACATAAATATTTTCCCCGTCTACTCTCAAGGAACTGATCTGTGAAATTGAGCCACAGAAACAAAAGGAAAACAAAAACAAAACAAAACATAAAGAACATAAAATGGACCAGCAAGTAAATAAAAAAGGACCCTTACAATCAGACAGTTAAATAAAGGAAATAAAATGGTGAGGTGAAAAGGCACTATTCAGACAAAACCCACAGAAAATTTAGGATGCTAACAAGGCAGGCAGCCACAGCCAGGTTCAATTGTAAAAGAACAACCAAGCACCTTCTGCTGTGCTTCCTCCTCTTCATATTCCACCTGTGTGAGCGCATGACAAATTATCAAGAAAAGGAAGTGTTAACATTGGCTTACAGACTAACACAGAGGCTTCATCTCTTTGTAAATGCTGCAAAGCGTGCTGGATTTTACAGACCTTTACTTTTTCGGCCCCAGATGTTGAAATTAAGCGACTTGGGTCTTCTTGCACCTACATTGTTGTAGAATGGCTGAAGTAATTTTTGGCATAAGTGGCATGAAAAATGGAAGTTTCACACTGTGTCCCTTTCTTGCTGCACTTTTTATTGTTTCCCAGGTGAAAATTTAAGAATGAGTAACAAACAAAAATGATATGCATAATTTCTATGGTAAGTGACTTAAATTCTGCAACAAGTTGATGGGAAAATGGAATCTAATTCAGGAGTTCTTTTGGGAAAAGAGTTTAGGGTTCAAGTCAAGCACTTAAACACTGCATTTACAAACTGTCTTAAATTTTAGGAATGTTCTTGTCTTGGGATGAACTATTTGCACACACACACACATACACCCCTTGTTAAGTGAATATATTTATTCTTAAACTGCAGTTCATTCTGTTGGTAATTTTCTGTAGCTAATCAATCTTCATATCTCATCTCCAAGTATTCTCAATGCCTTAAGGAATGGCATTCTTTAAAAAGTGAACCACTTCCCAGTTGTCTTTCCACAAGTACAAATATCAACTGGTAATCTTAGGAAAAGATGCTAGTCAGTGCTGTGCAAATCCATAAATTTAAAGATGGATTTACTGCTCATACTGTTGCATTTTGGATTTGCTGTGAACGATGCGGTACATATTTTTATTAGTTTCTGACTTATCTGGGGTTGTGTTTTCTGGAACGACACTAAAAGTTATTGATTGGATTGGGCTATGGAAAAATTGAGAAAATCTTAAAGTCATGTTTTTCATTATTTTATACTTAGACTGGTATTATAATGGCATCGTGTCATATTTAGCATGTCTTTAATATGTACATCGGTTTAGCAAACTTTGTTAAATGTAATATTAAACAGATCCTCATCCATTTTGATGATATAATAATTCGTTTAATATTTTCTTTGAGGATCAAAATAGAAGCCCTTTTTCTAGTGGTATTGCTGTAACATGTGCAGCAGACATAAGGAAAGGAGGCAGCCTGTCAGTCACTCCAGATGATCAGAACAACATACTGGTGTGACTGAGGTTTCTGTGCACTTTTTAGCAGTATGTTCCAAAGAATGCTCAGATTTCAGTGACACAGTCTGACATAACCTGCAATCCCAGCTAATGAACGAAATCAGTCTCAACTGCTGCTAGAGATTAATCAAAGCATGTAAAAAAAAGAAAAAGTTCCTTGGACAGACTCGGCTTTGCACACAACCTTGTAGAGCTGAAACATCTGAAATCTGGAATAACAAAACACTGATTTTAAAATATTTGCAGTTTTCTGAATTCAGCTTTTAGGAACTTCATTTTTCAGATCTAAACAGAACTTCAGAGATGTGCATTCCAGTCAATGCATGCAGGAGACAGGCATTTTAAAACCAATTGACAGTGCAAATAGAACTTGCAAATAGTATCAAATAACATATCTATTGTTACACAGAGCACTTTCAGTATTCAGTTTTATGTGCCCATAAACATTTTGAACTACAATGCAAGTCCACCTGCAGCTCAGTATGTGTGGAATTCAGGGAGATTATGCATGCTGTAGGAAATTAAGCAGAAAAACCATGAGCTATCAATTGACTGAAAATGGCACAATGCCACAATGGCAATTTTTCACAAATGAGAAATGCTAAAAAGATACAGATATACACATGTGCATTTGTGTATTTATGTATGTATTTACAGGCATGTACACAGACACACCTCTCAACTAGGAAGTGTGCAAAACTGAGCAAGCCTCATGAGAACAAGCATAAATGCAATGTGAAAAGTGTCAACAGTTAAGCAGCAAAATTACACACCTCCTCTTCCTCTGCTTTGTCATTCAGGTCATTGCCATTAGAGCTACTAAAGGAAGTCACCTTAGGCTCCAGGTAGCAAAGGGACAGAGCGAGAGGAAGGGAAAATGTGAGTGAAAAAGGAATAGACTGGAAAGCAGACAGAAGCAGGACAAAGACAAGGAGAAAAGAGGGGATGAAGGAAGGAGAGGTAATAGGAATATAGTGCTGAAGGCCAGGTGGGAGGAAAGAAATGCAAACATCAGGAAGGCTAGGAAAAGTAATATAGCCATCCTCATCAAGCAGCGAGCGGAAACTAAAAGAAAGGCATCTGAAGAAGCTGAATGAGACGCACAACTCAGTGCTTTTGTAGTCATTTGTATGGATTCTTCCCTCAACAGCAGGGGAGCCTTGACTAGCTAGGGGTCTCATAGATTCAAAGGTATTAACTGGTGAAGCTGTTCTGGTTTTATTATGATCTGATGTTTGTTCCATGGAATTGCACTCTGAAATGTCTGGAATGGTAAGGAGGGGCTCTTCAAAGGGATCTTCCTCTGAAATATCTGAAAGCATGTCAATCTCGGGGAAAGGTGACAAGTTTGTGAGATGGGATGACACAGAATGGATGGGCAGTGATGGCGGGTGTACGTGAGTGAGCTGAAGAAAAAAATTCTGTGCACAGTGGAAAATGAAAGCACAACAAAAATGCAAGTTTGAAGGCACATGAAGAGGGGAAAAAAGAGAAATTATTAGTTAGTGAAAACTTTTACTTAAAAGAAGGGATAGCTTTACTAACGCAATAGAAATAAAAATAGAAATATCCTGCTGTGTTTTACAAGCAGCCAACTTGTTAACTTCTGTGGATTATGAAAGGAACCCATTACAAATGTTTTGTTCTCAGGCTGTAAAGAATTGTGCACTTTTGAACTGTAATAGTCACTTAAAACAGATGGAAGCAGACAGACATTCAGAGCTTTGGCAGAAAGGTCAGAGGACAGTGCAGTACATGAAAGACAAGCTGGCACTTCCTGGGTTTATAACAGTTTTCTCTAAGACTTAAAGAGAACCAGAAAGGAAAAGAAGCATTTGCACTAGGGGAAAGAGAAAAAGCTGTTCACAGAATAAGCATATGTAACAAAACTGTACTGAACAGCTTCCTGGAATAACCTCACAAAACTGCCTTCTCCTCCACCACCGTTTTGGTTAAATTATTTTAAGATACATCACTCTGAAAACAAGGGAGAATCACCATTTTACCAAGCCCAAAGGCAAAACACAGTAATTTATTTTACCATTTTTCTCCCATGAAGAAACTGTGTGTGACTTTTTTTACATCTATTTAAAAATTTTTCAACTTGCCAGCAAACAAAAAAATTGCAGCTGTGGTATTTGTTCTCTTCCTACACTTGAAGGCAGTGGGAACATATGAACTGCACAGAGAAACTCAGCAGTTTCACCAAGAATAAAATGGGTAGCTAACTTGCAAAAATGTTTGAGGACAAAATTACCCTTTAAATATTAAACTAAGTTCTGGAAAATTGCTGAAATGGAAATGATCTCCAAGAGAGAAAGAGCAGCAGATTTTACCTGGCACTTTGGGAGGGAACTTTTATATCAAATCATACAAAATATAAATTAAATTTTTTGACCTATACCCCCAGTAGCTTAAACAAACAAGACAAGCAAACATTTGCAAAAGGAACAGACCACAGTACTTAACTTTTCACAGAAATCTATACCTTAGTCAACATACAAGTTTTAAAGGATGAAATAATTCAGCAATGGCTACTCAAACAAAATTGTTACCTGTGGTAATTAAACTCAATCATAATATACCAAACATTGTAGAGTGTAAACAGACATGGTATATTAACATTTTTATTCAAGTCTAAACAAACTAAGGAAGTGAATAAAACATGATTTACCCTTTGAAACATTTTTTCAAGAACTCATGCAAGCTTATTGAACATTTAAATTAGATTTACAGCAATAAAAGAAACTCTAGGTCAGTGCCATTTAGAAGTTTGTATTCTCTTTTGCTTACATATGCTTACATTAAGTTAAACACACAGAAAGCACTTGACGATTTTCCTTTAATATTTTAATATAGTGTTATATATGATACTCAGAACTGAAAGACACTAAATAACCTCACATGGATGCACACATTCACATGAATAAACAATTTTGGTGTGGAAGTCAGACATACCTTTCCATCCTGAGTCAATTCTAATTGAGGAGTTTTGAGTGGACTTTCATCTTCTTCTCTGCCACCTTCTTTTAACTTGGCCTGACCAGCAGCTTCAAGATCAATGATTTTATCTCCAGCAGCCTGCCCTCCAGTAGCAGAGAAGTCTCTCAGAAGACTTTGGTCTGAAATACCCATGGGAGCTATTATAGAACAAAATAATTTTGGCTAATTTGGATAAACTGAAACATTTTAGTTTTAAATCTTCTTAGGAAAAATGCTTTATGATTATATCAGCAATGATCAGTACTAGAAACTGAGTGATACAGTATTTTTTAGCTTCTTGGCTTTACAAGAAGTCTGTGGTTCCCATTGCACTGGTATGAATAGCAATGCACCCCGTCATAAAACTTGCCCTTATTATGTATGGAAAAGACCCTCACAGTATCAGACAAGTATTTGCTAACTGCTTGATTAGTCCTGCAAGAAAAGTTGAACGTATTGTTCTTTTGGGTGTATACATCACCATTAAAAAAAGAGAGAGAAATATGAAAGAGCATTTTGTGGAAATGCACTATTTGAGAGGACTGCTTTAATGCAATCTAGAAATAGCTATGCATATAACTGTCACAGTATTTTTCACTGGAACTGCACAAACAGCTCAGTGAAAGTAAGAACTTTCCTCCCTATATGCTTGCA
Organism: Peucedramus taeniatus; assembly: GCA_013400575.1. Lineage (NCBI taxonomy): Eukaryota > Metazoa > Chordata > Aves > Passeriformes > Fringillidae > Peucedramus > Peucedramus taeniatus. The sequence goes on from WBNO01019919.1 coordinate 23,291, forward strand.
AAAAATGGAAGGGGGAAATCCTAAGCATGTATACTTGAATATAGTCAAAGCACACGAGAGTGAAAGGCCTTAAATTATCTTCCTCTTATTTGACTCAGCATAACAGGACTAATGAGTAGGATGGCTCTTTTTTAAAATCATGATGACTGACTTAGTCAAAAATAGTAGTAATGAAATAGAAGAGAATTCATTAAATAAATGTTAAATAAATAAATAAACAAATCTCAGTTTTAATAAATACAACTTTGATACAAACTTAATTCATTTATTAATGTTCTGTAATACCTCCATATGCCTTTGCTTTACAAAGCCAAGGTGCAGAAAGTTGAGAGGAAGAGGTTTCTTGGAGCACCTCTGAGGGATACTGTCTTTTGAAAAGTCTAAGCTTGACACCAGAGGCTCCCTTAAGATGCTAAGAAGCCAAGCCCAGGTAATGGGAAATGTAGCATTTGGGATGTAAGGCTTTTGGGGAGCCTCTGTAAGTTCTGCAACTTTAACTTGTGATCCCTTCGTGGGTGGCAAATAGAGCATTTCTTGGGTATACGTTGCTCAAGTTCCACAAGTAAGTTTTGATAAGTCAGGGTAACTTAGGTTGGAAGGAACATCCAGAGGTCACCTAGTCCAAACCCCTGCTCAGAGAAGGTCAAATTAGACCAGGTTGCTCAAGGGCTTGTCCAGTTGAGTTTTAAGTACCGCCAAGGTATTTTTAAACAAGCCAAAATTTTGTTACTTGTAACTGAAATTTGCTGCCTTATCACCAGGCACCTCTGAGAAACACATGGCTCTGGTTTTTCTATAGGTTCCCTGTCAGTAGCTGTAGACAGCAATACCTCATTACAGCCTTCTCCTTTTAAAGCTGAAGTACCACAGTTCTCTCAGCCTCTCCTGATATATCACAGGCCCCCAGCCCTCTGGCCAGCTTGTTGGCCCTTATTGGGCTTGTTGTAATGCCACTGCCCATCTAATACTGTGGAGCCCAAAGATAAACACAGTATTTCAGGCATGGTCTCAGAAAGTACTGAATAGAGAGGAACAAGAATTTCTTCTGATGTGCTGGCTATGCTTTGGCTAATAAAGCCCAGGATACAGTGGGCACTCTTTGCTGTAAGGGCACTCTCATGTTGACTTGTGTTCAGTCTGTTCCACAGGAATCTCCAGATCCTTTTGTGCTTTCAGAACAAAATTCTGACCCTGATGCTTCTGTAGGAATGAAAATTAATGCCTGAACACACATGTCTGAATGCCTGTATTCTGTAGATGATGCACAAGGGATGCCAGGTAGGCTTGATTATAAGACCACTGAGAGTTGTGAAGAATTCAAATTGTTTCTAGCCAAAAGAAGAAGAGGCTGATAGACTCAGTAACACTGATGTGGTGATGGGTTTTTTGGTTGCCACAAGGAAACATCACATGCTATACTGGTGCAAGGACTTCTGCCTCATATTTTTACTTTAGGTCTCAGAAGATAAGACTTGGTAGGTTTCCCAAGGAAGTATCACAACTTGCTCATTTGTCATAGTACAGAGAATGAATATTTGCAGAAGTAAAACTCTTCTAAGTAAGAGATTTTTTAGGAAAATAAGATAAAATTGACAGCTCAATTGTAGCTAAACTCACATCACTGTCATGATTCACTTTTATTCCAGTGCAGTTGTGCATGCCTGAATCTAAGTCAAGCTTCATGTTATTTTGCTGAAGTGTTTTTCTATTATATATTATGGCAGAAGTGATTCTGAGTAAGACATGTGCTTTTACATCTCTCACACACAGTGCTGCTATGCCTGCCTTTGAAAAGAATGTCTGTTTCCAGTAAGGGAAATCAGAAAGTATTTCTGCTCAAAAAGACCAAATACCAGTAATGACAAAAAACCCCCTTTAGTTATTCAAAGTGAACATAAAAATGTTTAACTAAACACTGAAGTACTGAATAAATATACTAGGATAGCAATATACTGAATAAAATTATGGAAAACTAAGAAACAACTTGTTTAGCCTTTTCTGTTTAGAGACGCTCAGGCCAACCCAGATCTCAAAAGATGCCACTGACCAAACAATTTCATTAAGAGCCTGTAGTGTGCCTATGCCTTCAAAAAGGTGTGAGTAGTGTACACAGATGCTACATACCCAATATAGTGAACTCCATATATTCACAGCGGTGCCATACCATTTAGGCAGTGACTGAACTTTATGTTTAGGTCACCTAACACTGACAAATACCTAAAGTGGCTTCAGAAATTGAAATTCATGAATCTGTCAAATGACCTTCTGGCCATCCGTAACGTTAACATTTCCGAATGTTGGTCAGGTCAGAGTGACAACACACAATGTAATTACAACACTGAAAAAATAACTCCAGTTTCATACCTCCATCCAGGCTCCTGGAAACACGTTTGCTGGAAGTGCGTTCGAAGTACGGAGCCGGTCTGTCTATGAGGTTGCTGGCCTGTCGTGTCTGCGCCTGCGTACGGCCGCTGTAGCGGAACTTGGAACCCAAGGTCAGAAACTTCGCTTTTGGAGGCTGCTCTGGTGATAGAAGTCTGAAATGGAAATATGAGGAAAGTCAGTTTAAAAGGCTTTATTTAAAGTATTTAATGAGGTAATTTGAAGCTACTTATTGTACTTCAGCTTCAGTTCACAGTGCATAATTTGTGCTCTCCAAGAAAGGATTCTACTGTAAGCTCTTCAAAGACCTTTTAAAACAATGCATGTTATTTATTGTTTGCAGTTGGAGTCAAAGTGATGCTGATAACCATCACATTTTTCTGCAGTATGACTAAGCATCTGAGACTCCTATCTTTTGGTGCTATCTTGGTTAAATTTTAATTTTTTGTAGAAAGCTGAAGCCATTATAGGTCATGTAGAATATCTCTCAGATCTCTCCTTAGAATGTTACTTTTAGTAAAAGCTGTATGTTCCACCTCCATTGCCTTTCCTATATTCTGAGGTACCAATACAGCAGCTGCTCTTCCTCAAAGTTAGGAAATGGTATCTCAAAGCTGTATAAAAGGGAGTATCAAGCGAAAAAAGACAGAGAAGACTGGAGAGGTTTTACCCAACAGCAACAAGTTTAACAGTCTACATTCAGACTCTAGTTACTTTACAGTGTAATTTATAAAATTATATGGGTTGATGTTCACTGGATGTAAGGAGTAGGGGGAAGAAGCATATCATGAAAAGGGTGAGAAAGAGAGTTACATGTACTATTAATGCTGGGTATGTTTTATGTAATGCTGTATGTGTTTGTACCATAAGTGTTGGAGTCCTTGTCAGAAAGTCCAGAATGGGCTACCCAGGGAGCTGGTGCAGTCACTCCCTGGAGATGTTTAAGAAAAGACTGGATGTGGCACTTAGTGCCATGGTTTAGTTGATAAGGTGGTGTTAGGTCATAGGTTGGACTTGATGATCTCCAAGGTCTTTTCCAACCTGGTTGATTCTGTGATTCTGTACCACCATCATGTGAGTTTGAAGACAGGTCCTCTCTACATCCCTGAATTTCCTTCAGTATGAGGACTTCAAGTTCATATTTATCTAACCCTATTGCTTGTACTTTGTTTTTGAAATCTGACCATCAACTGCAGCACTGAGGGTCTACTGCCATCCTTGCTGATAAGGCAAACAGTCATCACTGCAAGAACTCTTCCCAGTCCCCACTTCTCTGGGAAGGCCTTTGGAATTGTTTCCTGGATCAATGTAATGCTGCAAATACATGCTCACCCATCGTGGCCTACTCTCTCTCTCTCTATAAAACTATCAGATTATTGCAGACAAAGCTTCTTGATTTGAGAATTTGCAAAGAATGAGCAGCTCACTGAGCATCAACTTCTTTCAAGCAGAACCAGCAATTCATGTGCCATTTGTACTGAGATGGGCAAGCAAGTGTTCAAACTGTGCTTTGTTCTCCTCTTCTGAAGCATTTGCACAGAAATATCTGTCAGTGGAATCCGATCCAACAAATGTTAAGGCAGTAACCAGTACTGGGTTCTGAAGACTACAACAGTCATTCTAAATGTGTTCCAGCAAAACTGAAGAATTTTCAGATAACTAGCAAACAGAATAGTGAGCTGTGGTGAGCTGATCCTGGCTGGATATCAGGGACCCACCAAAAATACTCCCCTTTCTCAGCTGGACAAAAGAAATAGATAAGTGTAACAAGCAGCTTATGGGTGAGATAAGGACAAGGAGACATCATTCACCAATTGCCCTCATGAGCAAACCAGACTAGACTTGGGAATAAATTAATTTCATTTCCTATCAATCAAATCAGTGTAAGAAATGAGTAGTAAACCTAAATCTTAAAAACACCTTCTCCCCTTTTCCCTAAGAGGGGATGTTTATTGGGGCACTAGCCAGAAGCATACAATTCCCCATGTCTGAGATGCATATGTATGCACTTAAATCTTAATCTGTTCCAACATTTATAAAGAAAACAATTCAAGACAAGTCTTTCTCCCCATTATTTCCAAGAGGGAGTGCATAAGGCTAAAAAGAGGGAGAAGAAGGCTGAAAGAGTTTTCCAAGGTTCCTTCAGTTCTTGATTTTCCAGTCTTGGCAAGGTTGCAGCATTAACTGCCATTTTTATCTTCCACCCTGCTGAGATAAACTTTTAATCTTTTAATGTGGGAAAAACAAGAGAACTAATTACTTCCTGATTAAGGGCATTTGAATGGATTTTTGTATTACAGGTCTAATTATGTTAAATATCTGAAAACTATGCTTTCACCACTTTCAGACATTCTGAGGAGACGTTGAAAAAATCATGAAAACATCACATAAAACATCATAAAGCGGAAATAAAAGCACGTTTCTGCAGACACTGGTTAAGATCCAGAGCTGCCAACTAAGCTTACCTCAAAATTTTTATGTAGATATATGGTTTGACTGCATTTTTTGTGTAGATTGCTGCTCTTGGAAAATGCTACTGGAATCCTCTAAGTTTGAGCTGATAACAAGTGAATACAATGCCCTTTGGTAGTCATTTCCAATACAGTTCATTACAATTTTTATAAATAACTTTATGTACTAGTGAATTTCCGATACATTATAAGAAAACAGATCTTTATGTGATTATTTGAGACAAATTGAAACATTACATAAGACAACACAAGGAATCTTACTACGTTATATAGGGCATGCTAAGAGATTTGGAAGCTAAAAATATGCATCTAAACTGTATACAATTTACTGTGGCATCATACACAAGCTTTACACATGCTCTGGATGAGCTACAGTCTCTTGGACTGTAGCAATTGCTTTCTGCATTTTATCTTTGAAGGGAGATAGAGCTGGCTTTATTTTACTGTTTTTAAATCAGGATGAGAGGTTCTGAGGATTTTCTCTCTGATGACATCAGCGGAGTATATGGATTTACAGAATGGTTCAAGTATTTGTTACATAATTCTTGTTATATTGTCATTCCTGATTAGGAAAAGCCACTTCTGATTGGAATAAAATCCAATTATTTTTATTATGTCAGAATTTCTGTAGTAAGGTTATTTCACAGCTATTAATGCTCCTGAAAGCTTTCAGACTTGCAAATGGTAGTTGTCAGTTTAGGATTTTTGACTTTCATAAGATTTGCTTTTTCCTTATTCAGGTCTATTTTATTACTATAAAACTAGGAAATACATCTTACCAACAAAGCAAATCACTGAATGAGTTATTTGAAGAGTATTAATGAACTTAAAATGTTATGTGGACATAACTGCATGCTATTTGTGGTAATAGACACCACCAGCCAAAGCAGACTTCAAATTTTCAAGAAGCATAGAATGCTGGACTGTGTTAATAAATTAATTCCATCAACATAAAAAAAAAAAAAATCTCTGATCAGGATTTAAAAAATAAGTGCTTCTAAATTAAGTATTTGGAGACTGATTTATGCTGAGATTTGGCAATTTCAGCATAAGTTCTACCCTTCAATTCAAGAACATGCTACATTCAATGAAAATCTGAATACTGAAAACCATCAAATGAGACAGTTCCAGTAATCATCTGCTTAGGCCTCCTGGTCCCCAAGTTCTCTGAAGTTCTGTCTAGCAAGAATATTCAGCAACAGGATTGCATCTATTTTAAAACACAACTGGCTTTTTTTAAAAACAAACAGGCTACTGAAGGAGAAAGCTTACCATTGACACAGCCTAGGTACTGCACTTTGAAGAAAAAACTCTGATTCAATGCCTATCCAATTCATAGGAGATTCAACCTAAATCTGTGACTCCTAGGTTGCAGGGGACATATGCACACCTTCATGGAATGTGTGTTATTATAAAAATCAATGTCAAAATCCTTTTTAGTGGAGGAAGTAGATAGAGGAACAACTCTGTGGCTTCTTGTTAAGGTGCTCATTTAAAAATAGATCATAGTTTCAATGACCAATTCAGAATTCTGTGTTCCTCAGTTGCTGGAGAAAAAATGCAGAGGATGCTATGGATTATTACATAAACAAATAGTCTGTTTAAAGTGATTCTCTGTTTTTTGAAGAATGACCGTGAACTCAACCTAGTTCATAAATAAGGAAAAACTCAGCTAGAAGCATTTACACTCAGCAGAATGTTCAAACTAATTGAATGAAGATTCAATCCCATCTTGTGATGATGTATAAGGGCTCTCTAGATGGTCATTCTGAAAAGTCAGTCTCTCAGGAAATCTTACCACAAATCATGGAATATGTCAGGTTGGAAGGGACCACAATGGATCATCTGGTCCAACCTCCCTGCTCAAGCAGGGTCATTCCAGAGCACATGGCACAGGATTGAGGCCAGACAGTTCTTGCATACCTCCAGTGCTCCATGACCACTTGTTTAACTCCATTCTTTCAGCACTCTGAAAGTTTTGATAAAGCAGTTAATTGTACTTGAGACTTTAGGAATTGGTAATTTGGGGTCACGGTATATTGTCACGGTATATTCTGTCTAAGAGGTGATACTGCAAGGAGCAAAGAAGGGGGGAATTTTTACTTTCCTCTACCCTTTAAAAGAAAGATATGAGCATTCCATGCAAAGTGGGAGAAGAAGAGAATTATCATTTACCTGAAGAAAGTATGGTGCTCCACACAAACCTTCCATAACCTTTTAGCAGCCCGATGGTTTGGCAGTTTGAACCCAATAGTGCTCTCAAACTGTTCCAGCTGGAAAGAATCCACAAATAAATTAATCCATTTCCTTAAGATGGCTAATAAGTAGAGTTCAGATAGTTCCATTACTGTATCAAGTTGTAATACTCCTGCCATAAGAGTTCATAAGATTTTTTAATTTTTTTTTTAAATGTCAGAATTTCCAGCCTTCTAAAATAATTATACTTGATGGGCTATGTCATGATGGCTAAATTGCATGAAGCAATTGTACTGCAGGTTGTGCTTTGCACTTTGCTTGGATTTAATAAAAGTCTGAAATCCATATGGCAGTATTACACTTATATGATCTGTATCACTATATAATACCTTCTTAGCAAAAATACTTCATCCATGCACAGCATCAGTGAATGCAAGAACAGTACATCTGCATTAGAAAACATATATAACTACAATGTTAGTATTGTAAAATTGGTGTTTGGATGTCTCTTTTATTTTATTTTTTCACACAGTAAAAGCCACCTTAAACATTTTACAGTATAATCTTAAAAAGCATTACACTATTTCACATTTTGGGGGTTTTGTTAAATTTTCTGTTACAAAGAGTTCAAATGCAAACATGTACACACCCCCTTCAGCAACTCCCAGAAACTTTTAGCAGTAACTGAAGAGAAAGTTGAATCCACTACTTCCATGGCAGCTAACAAAGTTATAAAACTCTACAGGACAATTCAAGCCTTTGGTTGCAGCCACAAACTTGAGGTGCTGACATTTAGTTAACAATGATACCCAAAGAGGAAGAGTAGCTGGCTCTCTCCCAGGACTGCAAGTTTACACAGTCAGAATATGGCCAATGTAACTAGTTTTTTGCATAAAAAACCCAATAAAATAACAAGACAGCTTCTATTACAAAAAGGAAAATAGATCTTCTTGGTTTGCCTTTACTAATCAAAACAGGTCTTTAATACAATCATTACAATCAGAAGAGGAAAAAACGCTCATAAGTTCTGCTTGAATATATCATAAGCTTATGAGGACAGCTGTGGAAAAAATGAGGATATTTTCTTGTTGCTGGACAGAAATGATCTCACAAAAGAAACATGACTGAAAGGTGCTACTTACTTCTGCTGGCCTGACTTTGATGTAGAAATTACTTCGCTTGTAGGAAATCTTCAGAATTTTTGGCCAAGCGAAGCGGTTGATCCGGAGTCTGTCTTTGTAAATCAGCAGACCATTAGCACATACACCCAGCATGATATCCACACCTTCAGAATCCTACCAGGTATGAGACAATTTCATAAAAATCACTTCAATAACATTCCAAACAAGTAATTATTCTGACATACCTTGAGGGAATATAGTAATTGGGACATATTTCATATTCAAACCTGACTCTGACAATGAGATTCTTAAATCAGAAATAGCAAAGTATATTCATTTTATAGGGAAGATTTTGGACTCTAAGTAATGGTTTTGGCATTCATACATCACAGTTCTGGGAAATTCTTCAATATTCTGGTAATAGGGACTAAGTTAACAACTTAAAAGCAGGAAAGGTATGGCCAGTGTGTGTGCTAGCAATAATTTCAACAAATATTAAAAGAAGAAAAATGAAAACCAGGCCTGTCCCACTTAAAGCAGTCAGTGGAAGTCTGAACGAGCTGGTGATCAAGGTGATCTTTTACAGTCATGTATTTTTCCAGCAAAGATAGAGGAGGTAATGGATAGGTTTCTGAGCATTCTCTTTCATTGACAGCATTTGATGCAAGTTTTACATGCTACAAAACAAATCACTTACTGATACACTACTCAGTACAGCAGAATCTCATGTCCTCCCCAACAACAGAACAACTACATCAAATGCCAACACTGTCATTATGGAGTTGTTTCACTGGCAGAACTAACAAAACAAAATTTAACAATGTTTCTCCAGTACTTAAAGTCTTGGATTTCGTTTTTAAATGCAAGACTGATATGCTTACAATACCTTAAGTTTCTTAATGATTTGAGATTCTCGATTTACAAGAGGGAGTGCTAGGAGGTTATTAGTTTGTCTTTTGAGGTTAAAAAAAAAAAAATCCCACTTGAAATGAAAATTTGATTTGACCTACCCGGGGAAGTGGAAAAAGCACCACAATCCTCCCCCAGGACTTCCCCCCCAAGTTTTTTTAACTCTCATGGTACTATGGTACTATGAAAACAATTACATGTTCCTTTCAGCTTTACTTTATTGGCCTTGCATCTCCACAGAAATTATGACATTTTAAATGTATTTATCTGCTCTTAGGAGTGAAATATTATTTCCAAGCTGCACATGTCTATGCACTAAATAAACATATATAAATTCTACTTGATGTTAGAGTTGTAAATTGACTAATTATTATAACCAAGGCTTACAGTCAAAATGAAGCATATGACTTTTTAAAAAATAATCTATATATATATAATTTTCTTTAATATTTAGCATGTCTATCCTAAAACAAAACCAAACAAACCCAATTCTCAATACCTTGGCTTGATGTAAATCCACTCCATACATGGAGAGTCTCTTAGCATTTTCTAGGAACTGGGAATCCGCCTGTGCTGGAGTCAAGCCCCTAAAACCAATGAAAAAGCCTGGAGTTTATTGGCAAAAAACTGAGTGGAATCTGGAATTCAGACTGATAGAAAAACCTCAGTTTATAAGGTATCAAGAGCATTTTTGCTCTACAGAAAAAGTGTTCTTTCACAGCATATTATTTTACTTGAGTACAGATTTCCATCTTCACTCTTTCAAACAGATGTATGTTGCCTAAATAAATTAATATAAAAATACTGTTTTCCAAAAGTTCTCTACCAAGACCTTAGTGCAATTACTATTTTCAAACTCAGCTTTCTAAACACACCAAAATAAGAGCTTTTAGTTACATAAGAAATTATTTCCAAAGTAACAACAAGTTTACCTCTGCAGTTTTACACATACTTTTAGGAGAATTGACATAAATGTGACAAAGCATGATGACTTCTTTTAAACCCACTGTATCTGACATACCTGTGTGTTTTGTGCAGCTCAGCCACTTTCTCTTCCATTTCTGGAGTCTGATTGGGTGCAAACTGGAATTCACTGATATAATCACTGCTATGCTCCTCTGGGTCATGATCACCCAGCTCAGCCTGCAGGGTATATGAACCAAGGAGGGCGTGAGTCACAAAAGAACACGGCAGTCGGCCAGATACAATATCCTGGCGAAGCTGTAGGCACAAGAAATACCTGCAAGACAAAGGAGAAAAAAACAACCAGAGAGAAAGAAGAACAAAGAAGGGGTTACCTATGGTAGATACTGAGAAATATGGCAGAATTCATCAGGATGCATGTAACTGGCTAAGCATGTTTTAAAGTAAGCGAATGCATTAATAATGACCTTATATTATTTGAGCATTATTACCACACAGTAAATTTCACTTCATTTTTAAGGGTCAATATTACTTTCATAAAAAATGTGACAAAGCAGGAAAACATCTAACTTCCAATGTAAATGAATAAAAAGCTATCTAGTTTTAAACAAAAGCTGACTTAGGAACTCATTTAGTTCACATTGTAGCCTGTAGGTATCTATAGTTTAAAAATATAAGCTATGCATTTCTTTGACATTTCCCTTTGGCTTTGAAACTCCAACTTTTATATCCCTTGCAGTTTGCACGCTAATCGTGTCATGTAATACACAAAAGAAATCCAGTTTAGTACTGAAACCCTATTTACCTTTCTTAAACAATGTATGTATTAGAATTCAATCTTTCAGGTACTGTATACAGCCTTCTACCAAATTTAACAAGTTAAACATCAGCACACATGCCCACCCCAGCAGATTTTTTTTTTAAATGTAAGTGAAAAAAGTCTTACTAGTGAAACTTAGATTGAAGATATAACCAAAAAATGTTTTTATGAGTTGAACACGCAATTGAAAAACCAACCAACTCAATGAAAATTTTCAAAGAAAATACACACAACCTCTTGTAAATACACGCTGTACTAAATGTCTTTTATGATGCTATAAATCCCTATCTGTAGCAATATATCAGCTGCACACTTGCATAGCTATCTTATTTCATGCAGAAGAGTGATCCAATGCAACATGTAGTAGTAACATATATCCTGCCTCAGCAGAGTCAGCTAACACTCAAACCTAAGTATTCAGGTTTCCTGTACCTTGTGAGAAAAATGAATCAGTTCCCTGCACTCTATCCCCAGTTATCAACCTTGCAATGCTACTTTTAGGTGCTTAGTATCCACTGCATTCCAAGTGTTT
>WBNO01019922.1:0-141961 GCA_013400575.1 Peucedramus taeniatus
TCTGTTTCCCCACATATTCTCACCTATTATATTGAATAATATAAAGGCTAACTCAGTGACTGTTTATGTACATAATAACAGCCCTTTCTACAGAAATTAAATCTCCTGTGTTTGTCCTTCTGAGTGAGGATATAGAAGTGTGACTGAAACACTGTATAGAAAATGTTATTAACTATCAGCTGATATCAATTATTAGCAATTGGGTATCAATATTTTCAGCATGTCCAAGACTGAGTGCAGAAGGTGAGGCATCTCCTGTCTTTTTTATCCTTCCTTTTCTAGTTTATTTTCCTGTAACAGTTATTACATGCTAAGATCAGAGTCAGTAATACAGAAAGAATATTAATTTTGACAGAATTGCTACTCACTTAACAATAACTGTTTCTCTTTCTATGATATTATCAAAACAATGGTTAGCTATGCTATTTTCCAGTTTTAGCAAATGCCTTTTTCTAAAAGACCTTTCATTAGACAAGAAGCAAGAAAAAAGGAAGATGGAGCTCTTCAAATACACTTCAAGACCTAAAAGATATCAGAAACATTCTGCTGAGGGTTTGTTTCTTTTTAACAATTATTCTAAGGTCAGTATTTATAAAAATTCATTTTTACTTTATGATTTTTAGGGATTAACATGAAGCAAAATTTATTTTTCATGTGAAGTCCTGATGGTCTCTTAAGACATTCAGTTATAAAATATAATTGAGAAAAAATAAACATCATTTTGGAACATAATGTTTAGGATAACCAGCATGGATGTTTTCATTAAAGAACTCTACACAAATTGTCTGTTTCCTAAAACTTCCTCTCAGACATGAAATTGGTCAATACTCCTGCAAATCTCCTCTTCCTCATCCCTTCCCAAAGCACTAAGAGCCAAATGGTCAGGTATAAAAATCTTTTAAATATATGAATACAGGTAATTTTGTTTCTGCTTCTAAATAGATGGTGGGAGTATGGCCAGAAAAGGTTTCCTAAGTGAATACTTAGGCATGATAAAATTAACCTTACTAATAGCATGGGAATATTTAAGATAAATTAATTAATGTATAGAGAGTACTCAGAGCTCTTTACTGATCTAAAAATAACAGTCACTGTAAGAATGCTGAGTGTGTTTTAGTTACTAAGTTATTTAGTGTCAGGTTCATTTCATAGTGCTAGGTGTTAGTTTTTTATACCACAGCTTGAGACACAATTTAAAAAAAAGGCAAACCAAATTATTTGCTGGCAGATATTCAAACTCTGTGACTTTTCACATAACAATGGTCACAGAATTTGTTCTTAGCTCTGCTTATCAATGTAATTTTCCTTTTCTTGGTAAATGTTTTACCAGTCTATTCAATTTACTGGTATTTTTTATTATTTGGGCTTATTAGATGTCTGATTTATATTATTTCTTCTTTGTTTTTCTTCTTCAAGTGGCCATTTTTCATTCTGCACCTTCTGCTTCATTCTCAGTTGCCCAGACCATAGGATCCCAAAGGTGCTCCACTACTTTGTCCACTGTAGTCTGAAGGTGTCAGTGAATGTAACATTTTAACTATGTTGAAGAATATCAAGGATAATGCATTTCCATGCCTTAATCCCTCATTTTTATTAAATGGGCCAGAGATTTTACAGCTTCTTTGTGCTCCATCTTCTTCAATGCAAATTGTGACTATGCCTGTTAAAAAATGTCTTATGGAGTTATAAATGCCTCCAATGTGGCTCAAATGCCACAATAGAGTGTTGTAAGATTTCTTAAAATCTTGACATGTGTGTATTTATTCTGACTATAGTGTTACATGTCTTCAAATACATGATGATTATTTAATTCTTTTTCCAGAATCCATATTGGTGTTACTGAAATGTTCCTGCTTTAGTAAAACACAAACAAACAAACAAAAACCTCATAAAAACAACCCTTCAAAGATGTAAACCCTTCTGAGAAAGCTTTTTAAGTATTCAGAAAAACACAGACACTCTCTCCACTGGCTTTTACATTGCATTTCTGAAAACCACTTCCCATTGCTCTGGAATTTTTTCAGCTATCTGAAATCAACAGAATTATTCTGTACAGCCTTTGGCTTTGTTTACCTCCTTCTGCTTTTAATAATGTAATGGCAACTCTGTCAACACACAGTGCCAAGTTCTTCCCAAAGGCTTGTAATTGCCTCTTGGATCACTTCAGAGCTGAGCTCCACAAACAGCTCAGGTCCATCCCTTTGTAACTTTCTTCTTTGAAAAGAAAGGATTTTCACTGTTCACCAGACAAGCAAAAGAATGATGCTCTTTCCTCCAGGTGAAGATTCTGCTCTCTTCTCAGGCATTCATGTTCATTCTCTGCCCCATCCTCTCCACCGTGCCCTCCAAATGTTCTGAAGTGTCTTTGTCCCTTGGCATTTTCTTTTGATTCAGTCTCATCATTAACTTGATCCAGGTTCTGAAGACATGCAGTCCTTTCCACATTCTGATCCTGATTCCTTTCCAAAATCATTGATCTTTCCTCTTGGGAGTACACTGTTGGTTTCTTCAGCAGTTCTCCTAAAGCATCTCCAGTTATCTTACACTTAGCATCATCTGCACATTTCAAATAGAAATCTTCCAAGGCTCCAAACCTGTCCTTAGCTGCTACTCAGTTTCTCTAATTGCTCAGAATGTGTAAGTCTTATTTGTAGCATTTATGTTTGTCTTTGCTAGGACAAGGCTGTCTCCTGTAGAGACATTTACAGTTTGATTATCCAGCCAGCTGTTTCCATTTTTGGGGCTTTTCTTGTACCATGTGCACTCAAATTGTTCCATGGCCTCAGGCTCCACCCTTTCCTTAGACCTCTCCATTATCTGCCTTCCCAAGATTTAGTCAAGCATTTTCTAAGAATTTGTTCTTCTTTATGAAGAAAAGGCCTTGAATTCCAAGTAATATTGCTTTAATATGACCCCACTCCTTTAGCCTGCCCAGGTTTTTACAGTCAGCAGAGCTTTAAGAGTCAAACGTGTCCAAGGTATTGTTTTATGCCAAGGGCCAAGCAACTCTAGCTAGAGCTGGTGTGCTAAGTCATTGCCTAATTTCTGTGGTGCAATAGATCTGGGGGTTGTTTTCTACAGTATTTGGAGGGTTACAGGGGAATGTTTGAGAAATCTAAATATTTAAGCCAATTATTCATATTACTGTAAAGGTGTTCTTTTATTATTTAACCAGATTGCAATTTCATAGGGTTTGCCTCTCACTGTGCCTCTTCCTGTCCCATAAAAAGGAAAACATGCAATTTTATGTTATCTTCATGAATAAGACACTGAAATTGCTAATGTTAAACAATGTTATAATTTAGTTTATTTAATAAACTAATCCATTTTTCAAAAGAGGCCTTTAAAATTGTGCAGCTTAATAGTGCCTCAAAATTGAAGCACTCAGAACTTGCCATTTACCTTGTCATTGTTCAACCTTCTGTTACAGCAAACTGCCTTTTTTATAAGAATTACCAACCCACAAGGAGTGCTTTGAGGCCTGGGTGGCTTTCACCTGCTTTGCAAAACCTTGCTTTGATGGCAAAAAACCCAGGACTGCAAAGGTTTCTTTATTTGTGTTCCTGTGACAGTGCAATGTACAAGCAATAGTTTTGCTGTCTGGGAATATCAACTTGTTGGGTTTATAGTCTCTAAAAATGAAGGCCAACAGGAAGGGCATCAGTAGATGTACCCATTAAGATTATAACTTCAACAAAACCAGCATCACTAAATTCTAAATAAGTAAAAGTTAAACCTGGGAACAATAGGATATTCAGCTTTCTGATTTCTCCCTTGTCTCTTAAGGAGTGTGATTTACAGGTGAAGATTTTTTCACAGGAGAAGAGACAAAATAAAGTGCTCCTCTAACTCATATTTACTCCAAATGCTACATTTGTGCTCACACACAAACACATACACATAAATATGTATATGGATTGGATCTCACCTATAGAAATATTAATTTGGCTTAAGATCAGTGGTCTTGCTTGCAAATATGTAAAATTTCTCTCTGCATAAGGAGTGTGGTGTCTTCTGGAGTCTTCAGGCGTTTTCCAAATTTCCTTTCCTTTCTAGTTTTACACTGAATAGCTGACAGGGGGTTGTGCTTTATGGGTGGATACTATCCTTATCAGGGAGAAGAATGAGCCCCAGTGAAATCTCTGAGACCTTCAGGCTTCCAGTTAAACAGAAATTTCCTGGCTGTGGACTGAAAAGAGATCAAGCAAAGTGGTTTTAGCATAAGTGGCTGTCTGTGCCCACCCTGCCCCTCAGGTTCTAGACTGCTAATGGCTGGCTGTGGTATTGAGATCAAGTTCTTTCCTCAGCCTTAAAATTGCCCTTCTGAGGTATCCATATCAGCAAAAAGCCATTGTAAAATCCAGAGTAATGGCACAGATTTATAGAAACTGGGAGCAAGCTCAAGCCTTTCCTGTGGTGTAGGGACTCATTTTTTAAATTTACTACTATGGTGTTTGTATTTACTGGAATCATCTTGTTATGTCAGCTGCAGATATATTCCATTGCATCAGGGTTTTGTTTCCTTGGCTTTTTGTTTTCCCTTTGACTGCAAGGATACCCTTACAGCATCAGCAGTATGGTGCAAATCTCTCCAGCTAATTCTAGGTGAGTTAGTCTGGGTACCAGAAGGGCGTAGCTGCATCAGCACTGTCCTGCACCCCTGCTAATAGCTTGCTGCTCTGCAGAGCTAATTAGCTCCATGAGAGGGCACAGGAGCCTGGCACTGGGACAAGCCAGCTTGTTCCCAGTGAGCTCAGGTAGCTCTGCATAGCATTTAATTTTCCTGTCCAGTTTTGAGGTTAGTAACACTTGCTCAATTAGCTTAATGCCAAAGCAATGTAAATAACAGCCCCGCTCCAGGAGTACACTCAGTGCCATTGAGTGACATTTTCCTGCAGGATTTCTTCTATGAGCTGGTGAAGCAAAACAAATGTTAAGATATTAATACTAGTAAGTATATTGTGCCCTTAAAAAAGTCAGTTACTCCTTCTCCTGTGAAGGCTGGCACTAACTGGCCTGAGTCATAGCTTTAAAAAACAACATCAGAAGAACTTTATAACAAAGAACAAGTGACCAAGGCACAGCAAATGATCCTTAGATTCCTTTTGAGGCAGCTTCTGTGATTTTTTTTTTGCCTTTTTTCCCTGCTGTTTCAGAGTACATGGTTACCCTCTGCACCTCCATGTCTGACATTTTGTTAGGTGCTTCTGAGTAAAGCACTCCTGCTCCAACTCCCACATTACTAATTTTTATCAATAAGGAACAGCTTTCATTCTTTCCCAGTCAAGTTGGAATATGCAAAGCAAATCAAAATCTATGGTCAATATAATAAATGGAAACATCTCTTCCAGTCAGCCATTGCCTTGCTATGTTTTTTCTCCACTTTAGATAAACAATCTACAATGTGTTTACTGAGGCTTGTACTGATATCCCTCAGTGGTATAGGCAAGTCTGCTTTTATTCCAGCAGACACAGAGAGTAAGCCCACGGTGCACAGTGCGTGCAAACCCCTTTGAAACCCAAGATTATTTGTTCTCTGACTGTTCTAAGGTAATTAAGGAGCATTGCATGTTTCTCAATTAATGATTCCTCATTCAGCTGGGGATCTTTGATGCTAATTTGTTTTAATCAGGACAGAGACTGCTAAAAAACTAAACAATTCAGTGAAGAGGAACTAGGAATTTTTAATCAAGTGGAAAAGATCTAAATGCTATGAGGGACACATCCATCATAAGTTTTCACTTCTTGTTCATTTAACTCTGTTCTTTCAGGTTCCATAAAATGTTGCGTTAATCAATGCAAGAAAGTTTGTGAATATGAAGAATGCATAGTAGTTTTTTCTTCATCTGACGTGAACATTTGTGCAAAAATGAGGAGTTGAAACAAGAGCCATGATGTTAAAACATATTCACCATGGTTTTTTAGTGGTGCACTAAAGTACAATTTTCTGTTTTGTCAAACATTATATAGGAAGTTGGCAATCATTGTGGTCTTAATATGCTGGGGTGTCACTGGAAAAAAATACTGGTTTTGTGGGGGATTGGATGCTCTCCATTTAAATGTTAATTTTTAAATTATTGTGGTATCGTTCTACACGCATACATTGGGTAAAATAACCTACTGTAAACTTCTGCCCATGGAATTAGTATTTCAAATGCTGCAGTCCATGCTACAGGAAATCACATGGTTTCTGAGGAGACCATGTATATGCTCGATAAAATAATGTTTTATTCCTAAGTACATTTATTTATAGCTGTGAGGGAAAAGCATTTTACAGTTCTGTATCCTCCAGCTGCTTTACCATGATAGACTTTTGTGTCTTCCATCCTGGAAATACCAATGTGTATATTCTACTCCTGTGGCTCCAACAGAGTGGAGTTCCAAGCCTTGACTTCCAGGGATCTTTAGCCATGTGATGGGGTTAAAGCCATGAAGGACACTTAAATCCAAAAAGTGAATCTTCCTGAACAAGCAGTATTTTAACAATATTTCAATTAAAAGCAAATTGTAGGTGCTAAGAAATTTTCTGATCAGGGGAGGTATTTAATGGCTTTGAGGTTTTCAGTGCTGGGAAACATTTTCAGATTACTGATTCTTATGTGACCTCCAGCATCTTCCCTATCACTGCTTTTAATGCACGAAACCTGTTTTGGACTGGTACCTACCTTCTTAGCACCTGTCTACTAAGCTCTAAACAGTGCCAGAATTAGGCAGAGAGACAAGAGACAAGAAATCTAACTGGATTCCGTGTTCTCCTTTCTTTATGACTGTGAATAGTGTGTTTATTTTGTAGTTGAGAAGTCAAAATGAAAGAAAATCCTTCTGATAAATTCCTAATGACCTATCTTAAGGGTGAACTTTAAGTAGTTTAATAACAGCAGGGGTTGGTTTGTTGGTTTGTTTGTTTGTGTTTTTTCTTGCAGCACGCTTAAATATATAATAGCTAAAAGTAGAATTCTATATGTTAAATGATTTCCATACAAATGGAAGCACAGTCACCAAAGAGTTGCCTTACAGTAGATGGGTTTTTTCACCAAAAGCTGTCTGTACACTGTGAAACACAGTTCAGATGTTTGAACTTATGCTAATTGAAAGATCAACATTTTTCTTTCTTCAGTGAATACCCTGCTCTTTTCCTCTTCGAGATGGCTCTCCCATGTGCAAAAAATGAGCTGTAATTATGCCCAGCTCAAGGCAATCTCAGGATCTAAAATATCCTGCCAACCAGTGTGTTCTCAATCTGCCTTGTTAGTTCACAAAATTGTGCATGTGCCTTTGCTACAGTCTCAAACCTGATAATGTCACATCATTGGGACAGGAAATGTTCTCTGATCTTATCTGAAGTGACACTTGCAATTTCAACTTCTAGCTTGATGAGATCACGTTGTCAGGGCTCCACATAAGTGTGATCTTTCCTGATTTGCAATTGTATCTGTTTTGAACGGTCTTTACACTGTTCGAGCAAAAGCATATGATAATGCATTTTGTCAGATGCAAGGATAATGAAAGAGTGATTTTATGTTTCCCCTTTTAGAAAATCCAATTCATGTGACTAAATTCAGTCAGTTTTCTTAACAGTTCCACCCCATCTGTCTAATGCTGTTTGCACCTGGAAACCCTAGTACCTGCAAAATGTGAGAGTGTCAAGGTAGTTCTCCCCCTTCATAAAATAGATGAGACTTATTACCTTTAAACCTTTATTACTTCCGTGAAGCTCTGGGCTATAAAATGGTTTTTTGCACATGCTGGAGTTGTTAAAGCATATATTATGCCTTAAGCAAAAATATTTAACATAGTAAAAGCTTGTAAAGTTGAAGAATATTTGAATATCTTCGTTGTGTTATTGGCAATAAGAAAGTCTGTAATATTTAAGAGCAGGAGACTCTCAAGTCATATTTTAAATGTTTTTATTCATGATAATAATTTTCTTTAGATTTACATTATATGGGAAGGAAAGAGCTATTACAAATGCTGTATTTCCCCTTTTAGCATAAAGATTAGTGGCTGAATCCTGTAACACCAAGTAAAAATAGAAGAGGGAAGAAATATTGCATATATCTAACCTGTTAAAACTTCAGGAGTCTGTGAACAAAACTATGGTGTTAAGGTACAAAGGCTTAGATCTTCAATCCCTGTTTAAAATACATTATGACAGGTCCTACATCAATGCAGAGGACTAAGACAAAGAGCAAGTTGTGACCTCTCTTGTAGCAGTACCACGGGAGCAGATTGATTTGTCTGGATTGTAGTGTGGATCACAGTAACAAGCAAGACAGACCACAGCTATTTGACTAAATTGCTGCAGAGCCAAAAAGGGAAATAATATTTATTTGTCCATTTAAAGTGACGAAAATAGAAGGCAGTAAGAATCCAGGGTATTTGACTTTCTTGGATAATAAGATAAGACTTGTCCTGAAAGGCTGGAGGAGTGGAAATAGAGGAGTTTCTTGGCAAGCAGTTCTGAAATCCATACAAAACCTCTGGCAATTATTTTTTTTAACGGACTTTTCTTCCTAAATAGTTGTGTCTGAGCCAGAGGAAACAGTTTCTAAGAGTTATTCTGATATCACAATAATTGCATCCCTCCTACTACAAGATTAGATAAATATGCAGTTTTGTTGTGTATCACATAAAGATATATGACCCAGATATATCTCTAAAAATTAAACCCAAAGTGTTGCATTTGGACTGACTAATGCTGGACAAATGCTATTTCTTTAATAATGAATGCAAGCCCCAAATGCATTGTATTGTAAGGGAAGTGACAGTTCTGCCAAAGCCCTGCACAACTTGCAAGATGCAGGCTCATGTGAGATTACTGTGTGCTGTGCTGACTAAGAAAAAGAAAGGACAGAATTAGGTTATTGTGATGCTACCATATACATTAGGCCATTCCTGAGATGAGAGATGCTTACGTGGTGCTGCCTCTGTGCAGCCCTTCCAGAGTGAAAACACTCTCCAAGTTTTGCTTGTATTTTGGAGTCAAAGTAGGCAGATGCCTCTCTCTACCCAATAAATAGGATTTTTAAAGTTTTTTAACTGAATGTTACCATGTCACATTCATCACAGAGCTGCTCAGATTAATGCATTTGAAGGAGAAAGCTGTCTTGCATTATTTCTAAGGGACTGAATTTCTTCTAGCTGCACAATGTGGTTTTGTCTTTATTCCCATGATGATATTCAAACTTTATGACTGGATAGTCTAAAATGTTATTAGATGGCAACAATAGCTTGCAATCTATTGCCTGGTCAGCTGGATTTTTATTGTTTAAAACAGCTTAACCTTTCCCTACCATTTTATAGAGTATATTGAGCTCATTCCAAACCTTTTAATGCTTTGGCTGAAAGATGTGTTTAGTAGATGGATTTCAAAAGTACTGTGGTTGAAAATCTGCATCCTATTGCAGTAATCTGTTCTTGGCCTAATGCTAGTTATTCTTTAGCACTAATCTGGAAGAAAATGCAAAATCTCTGCTAGTAAATATTGCAGGTGACATAAAAATTAGTGGAGTGGTAAATAATGACAGAAGAGATCATTTCTGTGTTCTGGATTTGCATCATTTCATAAGGTGAGCTCATCTGAACAATATGCATTTTAATACAGACAAATACAAAGTCATATGCCTGGGAAGAAAAAATTCCAGTCACATGTACAGAATAGCAGAAAAGTACCCTTGAAATACAGTGATAGTGATGAAGATTTAGAGTTTGTGATAGGTGGTGTCTGAATGTGAGCTCCCTGTGCAATATAATGGCTGAGAGAAAAACATTAGCTTTGAATGGGTAAGCAGTGAATGTCAAGCAGGAGGGAGATGAGTTCATGGCATGACTGAGATAATTGCTAGCATTCTCTGTCCAGATCTTGTTGTCTCACATGAAGAAAAAAAACTGAAGGAAAAAAAAAGGAAGATAAAAGGTTTAGAGAGGAACAAAGGAATGATTCTAAGCCTGTGGAAAAGAAATTCCAATAACCTGTGATTTAAGAAAATTAATCTATCCAATTTATCTAAGCGTGGGTTAATAGGTGAATTGATACCAGTCTTCAATATCTACATAAAATACCTGTTTCACAATTCTGAATATGTCTGAACACATCACTAAAAGGATTAACAGGATCTTGTGGATGGAAGCTGGAGCTAAACAAATACAGACTTTAAAAAAACTCAGTCTTTTAAAAGTCAGGGTAATTGATTACCAGAACAATTTATCTAGAATCAGAATGTATTTTCCCCCTCTGAATATCTTTTTGAAAAATGTACTATTGTTTAAACAGAAGTTAATTTAAAATAGATTATCGTAATGATCCCTTTGGTTTTACAATCCATTAAAGAGACATTACAAATCTCCAAATATGACCCAGAATGCAGATTTTTGTTTGAAGAAGAAAATGTTTACAAAATGAAAGACCTATAGGAATATGTGCTTCATTCAATTTTAAATCTCCAAGAGAAGTGTTTAAAAGAACCAAGAAACCTCTAGTGAGAGCTGCAACACAAATATTATGTATCAGAATTTAAAAGGGAAAACAGAGGAGCAGTGACATGAGTTTCTGCTAACTGTCTAAGCTGTCCCAAAATGCTGAAGGAAACAAACGGGAAAGGCATAGCACTAAAAACTGAATGCAGTAATAGCATAATTATTGGCATATTGCTTATAATAAGTCTTGTTTATGGTCTTTTTTAACTTGCCGCTGACTTTCTCTTTTCACTGAAACGTAGCCTAGATTGTGAAAAAAGCCCATAGCCATTAGATAAAAGAGTTTTGCTGAGGCTTTTTTGAAATATTGGTATAACTGCTCTATATTTCTGTGGCCTGTCATGGGCAAGAAATGAAGAAAAATATTAGTGAGCCATTAGAATATGTTTGACTCTCCAGTACTGCTCTGTACTAAGTCATGCGAAAGAACGGCTCCTGTCGCTGAAGACACACAAGGTAAAAGATATTAGTATGGAAATGACACCAGGAAGGGTCAAAGGATGAAGGAGTAATGAGAGCAGACATGTCAGAAGGATGAATAGGTGTGGTCATTAATTTTAGTTGAAGAGCAAAATGTGGATTCTGGCAAGATTTAGAGGACAAGTCGAGGCTGAATATGATGCAATAGCTATAGGACAGACAAGAGTAGGACACATTTGGATAAGGCAAGAGAGAAGAGAAACACTCTTCCTGCATACAGCATTTATTCTTTTTTACAGGGTAACACCTCATCCTGCTTCAGGGTGAGCTCAGGGACAGGAAAGGAAAGAGAGCTGCCAAAAGGCAGAATGCTTTTGTCTGCCAGGTATAGCTTTTCAAAAGCTGCTCACCTCAGTTGATTGAGGGTAGCGTTGGTTTCAGAGCAAACGATGCTAAATGCAATGACTGAACTACTTGTGAAAGAAAGTACTTAAGTACAGAAACTCATGAAAGATAAATTTCCTGAACTCAAGAACAGAAGCAGCAATGAGAGGGTGTTCATCATTTCATACCTCTCCTTTGCTTTAGAGCCACGATTAACACTGCTCAGTAACGAGAGTGTACATAAATCAGGGGCAAGGATCTCAGCAGGGCGCCATCACAGCAGCCCTGGAATCCTGGGCAGTGCCTGCATTGGGTTTATGGCATTCTGATCTGTGATACTCCCCCAATCACTTTTCTGGCTGAATATCTACAGGGATGGAGTAATCCTAGAAATGCAGTGAATGAGAGAGGATATGTTTATATGTTTTAATGGCAAGGTCATGAGCACTGATGTAATAGCAATAACTATCCAAGCATCTTTGACATTCTGATCAAACACACTCAAAAGCAGAGTTCAGTTACTTAGTTTAAGCTCCCACATTTCAATTAACTTTCAAAGAAATCTTTCCTTCTAGGCTGAACTGAAATGAGTTATTGATGTAATTATACCACTCAGGAGAAAAAAACTTTAAATACTAGTTTTACCAACTGATACTAGGAAACTTTTCAATATCCCATTAAATGCTTTTTCGTGTTCTGTTTGCCAGGGCCTCTGTTCAGCAAAAACATTAAAGTGTTTGAGGTAAGTTAGTCTATTCAATGAAACACACAGTTTCATACTTACCCATATGTCCCATTGACATTAAGCACATACTTAAAGTTAAGCACACAATTAAAGGCTTAGCTGAACTGGAGACTAAGCCCTTTATAAAAGAAGTTAGTTGCAAAGAGAAAATGAGCGAGGGTTCATTTCTACTTAGTTGCACTTTACAGCTAGATCTGTGTTTAAAGAGAATAGTGTCTAGAAAGAAAAATTTAATCCTAATTCCTCTCTCAGGAGTCTCTAGACAGAGCCAGCTGCAAAGGAAGACTGATTGGAAAATCAGGATTTTAGGACTAGCACATCAAGGATTGTCTATTTCAGTCTCCCAGTTACTGTAGACAGCAGTGTTGCCTTGTTAACTCCTCTTGGGCTAAAATGGCCACATGGATACAGAACTGAGGAACCACTCACTGGCCACTTGGGCCAAAACAAAGTCCTTGGGGGCATTTTGTAAAAGCTTGTATTTCTAGAAAAAATGTCAGTGTTGTGTAATCGGAGGGTAAAACTGTAATATGCATCCCTTTAGATTGTGAAACTTCTAAGTAACTTTAATCTTGTACAGATCTCTCACTTCTCAGGGTTCTTACTCAGATTTAGATGTGCTGCAGACCCATCACCGTGCTATGACAGCAAAGTTCATAATTTAGAGCATTAAACTCTGGTTGCCGTTCTTGAAAAGTGTTTGGAAGAGATGATAATTTTCCTTTTTTGAACTGTCAGGCACTTTTCTCCTAAATTCCCTAAATCACAGATTGATATCTAAGTGCATGCCTGTGTTATCTTTAGACCTCACACCATTCTCATAACCATTTATGATTACTGTTATTAATTTTTGTCACATATCACAGTTTCAGTTTCATATCACCTACATGTCTTTTTTTTGCAATAAATGGCATTACTTACATATGCTTATCTCATTCAATAAACAAACGATTCCAAGAGAATCTTTATGCTACAGTTGGATTCAGATAAATAGTCTTTTCAGCACTGCTGTGAGTACAAGTGACATTTTTGAACCAAAACTTAATAGAGAGTGACTGGAATAGCTGACTCCTGATTTTTTGTGGAGATAAAATGAAACTTCAGTCTTCAGACAGTCCTATCATTGATTTTAGTCTTTTATCTCCCATGAAAACATCCCCCTCAAAAATCATTTAGCTGTGGATTTAGCAAAAACAGAAAGCAGATTTTGTCTGTTTTCAAGCTACCCCAGTAATACAGTTATCTGACTTTATAATGGTATACAGATGCTGGTTGGAGAATAAACCTACTTCTAAGCTCACTTAACCCATTTCTTACCCTTGCAGGAAGAAATATATTTAGAATGTATCCTTGGCAAGTCACATAGAAAGAACTCAGTGCTGGGAACAAAACAGATGACCAAAAAAATTGCAAATGGAATAATAAGTGGAATGAGGTGCCTGCCAGCCCATAGTTCCATATTCTGGATTCCCAGCAACTTCCTGTGTATCATTGGATCCTTGCTGCTGGCCATGTAGGGAGCACATTCCTCCCTTCTGCCACCCATCCATCCTCCTCAACTCACCTCACCTCAACTCCTCCTCAACTACCACCTTCACTTGAGCAGATCTGGTATGGCTGCACGGAAGGATTTTGATCCTCTGTTTTCCACATGCTGCCAGGACTCAGCACCTCCTGGAACAGGCCAGGATCTGTGTTTGATCTGTGGATGATCCCACACCTGATGCATAGGACCACCTACAGGTTTGTGCTTTTTCTGTGCAGCCCTTATCAATCACCCTTGTCCATGTATGATGCTTGATGCCAGACATGAAATCCTTGGAGTGTGGAACATGCAGATTTCCCATGCAGTTATCTTGGCCACATCATCTTCTCCACCAGGGACATACAGGCCAAAATACTTTCCAAAAAAGCTTAAGAGCAGTGTTGGAAAAGAGTGTGGGAAGTCAGAGGTCTGAGCAGCACAAGTGGGAGTGCTACAGCAGGATGGTATGGACAGTGCCAGGTAGCCTCTGCTTGCTGCTTGAGCTTGTAGGTCTCCTCCTGAATGGCTCCACCTGCAGCAGTGGAGCTTCAGCAGGCAGATTTTGCAGGTGCCTGCATTCAGGAACATAAGGAGAATCGAGCCATGGAATGAATGTATGGATGCTTGGCATGATAATGGGAACAGGATAGAACATCTCTCTTGTTCAAGATGAACACAGAAGAGAAGGAGGGAGGAAACCAGATGTGCTCATGAATGCATAGTGAAGCCTGAAGTAAGTGTACTGGATGGAGAAGGAAATCTATTTGCATTGTTTAGCTGTGTGTGGTTATGTTTGTCTAGTAATTGGGTAATTGGAATGTCTTTCCTTAAGAGCAAGTTAAATGAAAGGCAGCAGCTACAGAAAGAATGTGTGCAGAGACTTGAAGAGGAGGATGAGGTGGGTAGAGGTTGGGTTTGCCAGTGCTCTGTGGAGCAAGGTGAGAAACTACTGCTCTTTGTTTAAATGTCTGCTCCCACTGTGGAAATTCTTGCTGCCATTAAAAATGCAGTAGGGACTGGATTTAATTTCCTAGTTACTGAAGAAAACATCACAACTCTATTGGAAACAATGGTAAACAGGTGATAGCTCAGGGTACTGCTTCTCTATGGTAAAGTCTTGATCCTCAAAGCTGCTGAGTGCTATGGCAATTTATACAGTAGGATCCATATGGAAACAGATTGGAAGAGGTCAAGTATTCCATGGTGACCTTTGTTGTCACCAGAAATTAGATGGTGCCTTTGAGTATCACTCAGTATGTCCCAGTGTGTACAACTCACTGTTTTCCCAGAGCTGCACTAGTGCCAGCTGATAGACTTGGCATATTTGCCTGTTATTAAAGGTAAAATGTTGAAGAAGCCAACTTTTGCTTTCATTTTGGTAGAAGTTTGATTGCACACCCTGTGCTAATTGCAACACTGTTCTTTTGCTGTCTGTCTCCACGCACGCATCCCTTGCAAACCTCTCTTGCTGCAGATCTCATCACATTGCCCAGCAGCTGGTGCTGGGAACAAAGAGGCTCTTTGAGCCCTGCTCAGCACTGCTCTGGGAGCTGGAGCTCAGAGAACCACAAGATGATTCAGTGTTTGTTGATCCCCCACACACAAGTGCTTGATGCTCTGTCCTGAGCATGAACCCCAGCTTTCAGGGCTGAGCCCAGATACCCCATACACAGCACCAGGACAGCTGCTGGTTGTAGCTCTGAACTGCTACAGCACCATGGGTTCAGGGTATTGCTTTAAATAACCTGTGAATGATCCTCATGTCCCCATGACATATATCCACGTTCCTTGTCTGTCCCCTGTGCCTGCAGAGTGTGAGGACCAGGAGCAGTGAGAGCTCAGAGCACAGCTCCTCCTTCTCACTTTGCTGAGCACAGGCTGCTTCTGGCTTTCCTGTGCCATTTTGTTTCATTTTGGGGTTTTTTCCCCTCCTCTAACCCCCAACAAAAGAAGTTACTGAACAGCTCTAAATCCTGGGGGCAAGGCATCCTGCTCAGGGTTTTGCTGCAGCCCATGTTTGCAGAAAAGCCTGCATGCAGCCTGGGCTGTGTAGGGTACATGACAGATTCAGAGCTGCACAGTGCTGAGATCATCCTGGAGATGCCAAAGTAACAGACAGGCAGTGAGGATGTCTGACAGCCAATACATAACACCAGAAGTGGTAGAGAGAGACTGTACGTAAAAGAAAATAATGTGAAAAATTTAATATCTTTGGTTGTTTGTTTGGTTTTTTTTAAAGCTAGATATGCAGTTTCCATGGTCACCCAGTTTTATCTTAATGTATGTTTCCTTTTATCAAATATGCATAACCAGGCTTGCTCAGGATGTGAAGTCTGGTGTTTGATTTTCTTTACATTTTCTCTAGGGAGTTACTAATAGGCAAGCAGATTTCTGGAGACATTTAGGACAGTTTTACCTTCCTGCTATCAGATGTTTCAAGCCTTAGGAAGCCAGCCAGATACAGAAAAAGGACAAAGAATACAGAGAAGGTAAACTGCTGTATGCAGTGTGAACAGACCATCTTCCCTTAACACAGCCCATTTTCCTACTGGATCCATCTTTTCTTTCAACAGGCTTTCCCACCATTTAGTCCTCTTGCTCTGCCTTTTATCTTAGCCTTGGTAGCAGCAAAGTTATTGCTGATAAAATCTGACTGGCATGGAAGGTGCTGGCCCTGTGACTTGAGGACTTGAGGCTCAGTCATGGAGTACAGGTATGTTAAGCAGAAAAGCCCCAGTGTTTAAGAGGAATTGGGAGCTTGTTTTGGTTGTTTTATTTTGGATATATCTTGCTTTAGAAGAAGAACCTCTCAACAGTGATCTGCTTTTTTGGATGGCCTGGGAGACAGAG
This sequence comes from Peucedramus taeniatus, assembly GCA_013400575.1. Lineage (NCBI taxonomy): Eukaryota > Metazoa > Chordata > Aves > Passeriformes > Fringillidae > Peucedramus > Peucedramus taeniatus. The sequence goes on from WBNO01019922.1 coordinate 16,401, forward strand.
CAGTGTCTTGCTGAGGTGTCATTTTTTAGGAAGCCAAGGCAGTGAGTTAGACTGGCCTTAAACAAAGAGAAAAGGCAGTTGTATAGGGGGTGGGGTGGAGCCTATTTTTGAGTTTTCTTAAATTTTAGGGCAGAACTCTTTCTTTTGGCTTGCTGATGAATGAGAATGAGAAGGAATTATAGATGACTCCTGACTGAAGATTTCCTTCTGTTTCCCCATTAGGACACAAGCTCAGAGTTCATGGGTATGTTACCCTGTTTTAAGAAGCAAAATCAAAAGAAAAAGAAAAAAAAAAAGCAGCAGATAACTTCTTTAAATTAGTTTCTTCTTTGATTTTCAGGAACAAGAACTAGTACCAAATTCAGCAATGCATTAAACACTATTGGTGCCACGTTGTTCTGTGTCCAGGTCTCTGTCTGGTCATTAGTTCAGGTTCATACCACTTTTTACATTATTGCAGCCTTCTGGAATCAGGGAACACACATTTCTCTGCCTGGGTTTAATGGTGACATTGTCACTGTTTCACTGATGTGCCATTTAGAAGAGAGGTGAAAAATTCAGAATTATTCTATCAACATCACTTTTTCCATTGAAAAGGAAGAGTATAGGGCAGGTTCCCCACAAATGTCATCACTTATATCTGCTTAGAGTGCAGTCTTCCACCTGAAAGCTCTCATGGTGGTTTTATCCATTAGCTCCTTCTTTATCAGGGCCATTTTCTATTATCTTGGACACTGTATTGAGCAGCAAACTATGAAAGCTAAGAGGCAGAGCAAAGGACAGGTGGCACAGAGGCTGCTGCAGGAGGTGACTCATTTGGCATTTCATTCTGATCAGATTACTACATTTAATTTGGGCATTGGAATCTGATGTTTTCTGTCAATTCTCATGGCAGACAGGAGGAGAGGTGGAGGGGGAGAAACTTTTGTACAAAGCTCTGAAGTGCAGCAGGGCACGAAATATTTGTTGCCATTCTTTTGTATTGTTATACACTGGAAAATATCAATTAATTGCTTTCTAACACAGTCAAGGGTTTCTTGGCTGTGAGTAGGAGGCAGGTTACACTGAGCTTGGTGCATGTTCTTTCTGGCAGCAGAGATCAGGCCTGAAAACACATCCACAGATTGTACAGCTGTCTTCATGAGAGGCATGGACAGTGACTGCCCTGGTGAACCTCAGTTCTTTCTCTCTCATACAGCAAGCACAGGAGCCTGGTGAAAAACTCTGATCTGACCTGGTGTGCAGCCACATGCCCTAAAGTCCTGTCATTAATCAGTTTCTTCACAGCCTGAATGTGAGTCAGGCAGCTCTTCAGCAGGGCAGAAATGGATTCTGTGTGGTGAAACCTTGGATTCCTTATGCCAGTGCTCCTGATGAGAGTGTGAAAAGAACTTGGATATGTTTTATGCCTTTATCTATGTCTAGATAAATACACACACCTGTTGCTCACCTGCCTCAGGGAGCTCACTTCATGCATCCTCCCCTTACCTTCACTCTCCTGCTGTCTTGTAAGAGGCAGGGAATCACAATCAGCAATTAACATAGTTGCACTGAAGTGCCTTTAGAAGGGATTTTTTAGCTGAAGCCTCTCCAGTGCTAATGGTTTCCAGCAGGGCTGGCTCTCAGCAGGGCTGGTGATAACCTGCTGCCCAGGGATGAAGCACTACTCACTGAAGTACCTGCAGCTTGCAGAGGCTGTGGACACATTTTGGAGTTACTTTTCACACCAATCTCCTGTGGCATGGCAGGGTGGGAGAGAGCTGCCTTGTTTAAGGCTTACAGACATGGTGACACGTGTTCCCATGGCAGACAGGGATCTGTAGCAAAGTCCCTGCTCTAAGAAGGGGTCTGTGCCCTACAGCTGCCAGGGCTGTGTGTGATTAGTCAGCCCTAATGCTGAGCTCTGCAGATTAATGTGTTCCTCTTCTCCCATTACATCCCTTCTCCACGAGGCAGCCTATCTCTTGCATCAGTAATGACCAGCTGCAGAGCCTCAGGGTTTTCTCTAGCTACTTTTAACTGATCTAGAACTTCTTATTTTTTCCATGCTCTGCCCTTTCCTTGATTGGTAAATTCCCTGATGTCTTTAATCAAGCTGTGTTGAGCCTAGCAGCTCTGGCAAGTTTTCTTTTGTTTTAATAAAAGGTGAGTTTGTTCCCCAGGCAGGTTCTGCCAGCTCAATTTCAGCTATTGCACATTGGTCTTAAAACAAAAGGGGCCTCCCATCCCAAAACCACAGGCAGTACAATATCCCAGGTGAACTCCTGCAACCTGCCTGTTCCCCTTCAGAGGAAAAAGAGACTTTTCCCTCCCATTTCACTGAGCTCAGTGTTTTGCTGAGTGCATTCTTCATTCACAGCTTCAGGCTAATGGACTCAAAGGGTTTAGTTTTAGTTGTGTGGCTGCTGTTCAGCCCAGCCTTAGATCTCAGATGACCACTCAGGCTCTCCAGAATGTCCTTACTTAATATTACTTAAACCTACAAGGCCAAAGTTAGGCATTCTTGAGATCTCCCTGTCTGTCTCAGTTCTCAGCCTCTCCCTTTTTTAGGCATTTAATTAAAGCTGGGAGAAATGTTTCAAGTAGACAGACTTTGGAAAAATTCACTGAAAAGGGAGACCAAAACTTGATATGTGTTTGGTCAGCACAGGTGAGTGGATTTTGTTGGCAGATTTTTTTTATTGGTAGTATTTCAACCTCTTCCTGAGCTGTTACCTTTGCAACAGCTGGTTATGGAACTGGAGAATAGGTGAGAGGAATCCCAGATGACTCACAGAGACTGAGGAGCCATAACCCTGCAGCTTGTCCTGGCATTCCCTCTAGGATATGATGTTCCTTCTGACAAGCTTGTTTCAAAAACCTTTTTTCAGATTTTATATAGTTTGGCTTTTTTAAGCTTCCAGCTAACAGTAAGATGAGAAAATTCAAAGTTAAGGCTAATTATCGGGAATGGTTCCAAAATTTAGACACTGGAAATGTGAAAACTGCTATTAAAAGCATCTCTGTAATTCATCTAGCCCTGTATAAAATGAAGTAATATGTCAAGAAGAGTGCAATGTAAGGCTGTGTCAGGCAGAAGAAATCAAAATTGGAATATTGAACCGAATGATGTGAAAAATCATAAAAATTTACAAAATGCAGTAATTTATTTAGTTCCATGTTTCTGCATAGAGGAAGTGGACCTCAGTAAAATTAATTAAGTGAGTCTGCATGAAATTGTTGGGTCAAAGGTGACAAAACCATCTACAGCTCTTCTGAGAGTCCTGGCTCAATTTTTTTTTTTCTCAGATGGAACCATCAGGAAATTTGATCTGAGTTCAGGAATAGCTTCTGGATAAGAGAAAATGCATTTCTTGGTTAGTTTATTGTTGTCTGAAAAAAATATGTTTACCCTGTACCACAGCAATATAAATAGCTTTTATCTCCATTACAAACAGACTGATTTTATCTATCAGTGATGTACTTTAAATCTCATATTTCCATTACAAACAGGTTTGTTTTACCAGTGACTTACTTTAAATCTTGAAGTAGAGTTCTGCCAACCTTAATTTTCTTTATGGGCAGATGCAGAACAAAGAAAAATAGGTGCTATACACTCCACATTCACTATCAGTGAAGCAGTGAGCTCAGCAAGATTTCCTTCCCTGCCGGACTCTGTACAGAACTGAATGAGAGGGAGATATTGGGGTGATTCCTGAGGCTTTCTGGTGATGGAGGAGGGAGAATTTGGATCAGCATGCTGGCTTGGGAAGCTGTGCAAACAGTGAGTGAGGCAGACAGGAGCTCGAGCCTCAGCCACCGTGCAGGGCTCCAGCAGCTCTGATGCTCCCTCTGCATGGGCCCCCAAATGTCATTAGCTTTAGGGCTCAGCACATCTGCACAAATAAACCTCCCAGACCCAGATCAGGAAATTATTGCACTTGCTTTCTGAGCAGAACAAAGCTTAGTGCAGTGATGAAGCTACACACTTAGCATTGAAGACATGAATGTATGAAGTCAATTATAAAAGGGAAGCTCTGTGGTGCACAAATAATTGGTGGAAGTACAGTGGCTTTCTGTGTGGGATATATCCTTGGTGTATTGCTGCAGCCTTCCAACACAACCAGAGCAAAGCAACTGATTGGAGAGAATAAACACACCCTAAAAACTAAGAAGGAATGGACAAAGATGGGAAGTTAGGGGTTAGCAGTGGGATAGATATTAATTAATATTTTGAAAGCCCCAACTATCAATTTCCATGCTTTGAGATACTTGAAGTTCTTTTAAGTACAGCCAAAACTCAGAATCCTCTGAGTCATTAATGGCTGTGATGATCATTAGTACTGGGCACCCAGTGAGTGTTAGAAACAAAGACAGTTTATGTTCAGAACTATTTGCAATATGAATTGAAACAGAGCAAAGTGAGTGGAAATGATGACCAAATAAAACACAAGAGAGAGGTTGTTAAGAGAGGGTTTTGGTGGTACTCCATGTGCAGGTTGCTGTGGTATTGCTGCATCACTTCTTCAGTGTCTGGGAAGTGGCCACAGCAGAAAAGGACTTGGGGGTTCTGGTCAAGAGCAGCTGAACATGAGCCCTGGTGGCCAAGGAGGCCAATGGAGTAGGAGAATTATCAGCCCATTATCTGACTTTTCCTCCCCCTCCCTCCCTGTTTTTAGGGTTTATAATTTTGTCCACTGTCATAGCCTTGAGAGGATTTGGTGGAGTCTTTGCTGTGTCTTGGTTTTGGTTTTTTGGGGTTTCATTCAGCACCTCTCCTTCCTTCCTTTAGGGATGGGAGGGGGATGTTCTGTCCTGTTCAGGAAGGAGGTGCTGGAGGTTGAATGGCTGAAATTGACATTTTCCATGTAATTTTTGGCCATCTCCTCTTCGGTGGAGGATGGTGACCATGGAGGTGTCCCGGGACAGTTCCTGTCACAGCTGATTTCTTCTCTTGAGGAGCAGAACCTGGGCAGGCTGTGGAGCTCTGGCAAGGTCTCCTGGCTCACAGCACAGCAGGATTTGGCCCCCTTTTTATCTTCCTCTGGTGTTTCTACAATGTAAGAAACATTATTCTCTGAGCTGCCCTGAATCTGTGGAGTTAAGAAGAGGTTACAAACAGAAGTCTTAATTCCCTGTACAGCATGGAAGTAACACTCAACATCCAGTTGCCAGGGAACAAAGTTCTTCCTAAGGAATAATGGACAACAGAGAAGCCAAAAATACGATTAAAAACTATTTGGCAATATACCATATTTTTACTTTGTCTCAAGCCTTCATCTTATGATTGCCTCGATAGAGGTGTAGAGCACAGAATAAAATGATGGAATGTGAAAGGACCATAGATCATTTTTTTTTCCAGTTCTATGTCACTGCTTTGCAGAGAGGATGTTCCTGCCAGGGGACATGTTCATCATTCTTCAAGTTTTGTGTCAGTCTTCTAAAGAAGATATCTGTTGATCATGCTTAAATTTATCTAGGGAGTATATCTATCTCAGCAGAGAGAAAAATAATTCATTCTTTAGATCTGCCAGTCAGAGCAAACATCTGTCCTTACAGTGAGGAAAAGTGATAGAATCCATATCCATATCCTCTTTGACAAGTTATCCCCAAGGAAGGCATGAGTCTCACTGTGAGCATGTTCTGTGGGAGAAATAGTGGTAGGCAACAGAAACAAGAATCAGCCTTCCTAAACCAAAGGATATTTATCCCTACAATTTCTAATTTACACTCTGCCTCAGTGCTGGGAGAATTTTATACCAGTCCCAGAAAACCTTCAACCCTTTTTTGTGCTCATTACTCTTCAGGTTTAAAGAAATTGTTTCTCAATTCAAGATGCCTCTCGAGCTGCATGAGAAGACAGACTGCAAGGAGACACTTTCTGACTTTGAGTCCCAGCCACAGACTTTGGACTTCCCAATCTTATCAAGATGTTCAGGACAATAGAGCATCTCTAAAAAGTAAGACAGGCCTTGAAGTAGGAGAACAAAGCCTATCATGTCAAGTGGCAAAACACAGGAGCAAAGGAATAGTGGCTTAGGGGAAAGAGAAAAATAAAATGAACTATCATCAGATTGTCAGGTTTACAGTTTTATGATCTGTACAAGCTTAATAGAGTTTAATAGAGTGGAAATCCATACCTTTGAAGCTGCTGTTGGAATGCATACTGCCTGATGGGGTTAATTGAGAAAGGCCTCAATTCTGTGAAGTCTTAATAGTGCCACTTAAGTGAGTAAAATAAGTATTCATTTTTATGTTGACAAAACAATTAAAGCAGTAGCTCATGTACTCATACACTATCTGCTGCATATCATCTTATGCAACTTTATTGTGTTTTCTTTATCCTCCCTGTGTGCTGGTGCTGCCAAACCACTGCTCTCCCACTATTCTTTTGTAACTGGAGACTGTTTTCCTCTCCTTCCCCTCCCTCTCCCTTCAGCATTGCCTTTTGTTCCTCCCTGTCTCTCACCATAGACTGTGGAGTGTGTTATGTTTTGGAGTCCTAGTTCTGAGAGACAAGCAGCAACACCTGCTCATAAAGCTCTGGAAAGCTCTTTGCCAAAGCTTTTGGGATATCATATCTATCATTGGTGGCTTTGAAAGTTTACACCAATTTGAGATAGAGCTATTGATGCAAAACCTTTATTACAGGAGGAAATTTTAAACCTGAGGAACTTGGGAACAACTATGGCTGTAATATTTTTGGGAGGAAGGAGGAGGCTTTTATTATTTTTCTCAGCTGACAGTTTCAGTTTTGACTTGTTTTCTCCTTATTGGGCCAATTCTGTTAATGCTTCCTTAGGATATATTATAATTCTTAAGGCTCCCTAGCTATGTAGTCATATTTAGACTTTTGAAAACATGCAAAACATCCTTAAGGGCTCTTAAGTACACTAGTGATAATGTTAACTGAAGCAGCAAGAGATCTTTCCTTTCTTGGCTAAAATATTTCTGCAGGACAGTGCCATAGCCTTGGCTATATTCCATCAGTCTCATCTTCCCTGGCTCACTGTCATGGCTTGCTAGTCTGGAACAAAGCTCTCAGATATGTTGCAAGAAATAAAAAAATCTTACAGAGAAAGAGAGTTAATTACCACAGTCAGAACTATTAATACCAAGCAAGGCTGAGTTAAAGGAACATGTGGCAGATCTTCACACTGGGCTCCCTTTGTGACTCTTTGATCCTGCGCAGCTGTAGAACAATTCAGAGTGGTAACACCTGCTGTAAAACAGCTCAGTGACTGTGCTAATTGCTTGACTGAGAAAAACCAGCATTAAATAACATGAGGGTGACCACACTGTTTCTGCCTTCAATCACTCAACAAGAGATCAAACACCAAGATCTGCTGCTGAAGCACAGTGAGGAGGAACAGGAGACCTGGTACTTGTGCTGCACTTAGAGCTTGAGTCTCAGCTAATACCCTCGGGGGAAGAATTTGAACACAACTTAAAGGCATTTTGGGTATTTAGGGGCCATCTTTCCTGTGTTTCTATCACTGCATATTCTGATGGATGTATTTGGGGGCTGGAAGGAAGCAAGTGTCTGCAAAACCCAAATGCACATTGGCCAGCCCCAGGTTTCTGAGAGTCAGTGAGAAGCTGTGAAATCAGGACAGAACTTCTGGCCAGGAGCTTTCTGGGTAACAGTTTCCACCCTGCTGTAAGAAGCCTTTAGGCAAAGAGATCTGTAAACATTTTTGCCTGAGAAAGAGAATGGTGGGTACTGAAATGAACTACATTGAAAAGTGTGATGGGCAGCTATCATGAATGTGGATACTTATTGTCCAAAACACAGGACATTTTTTATTATGAAAAAAGGCAGGTTTGAACTAATGGAGTGGGATGTTACTATTTGCTATTTGCACATCTGAAGCAGGCAGCTTTTTGTCACCCTCAGACATTGCAGGTGTTTTCACTGTACAGATCCGGGGGATACAAGAAGATGGGGACTAATTTGCAGGTCTTACCTAAAATAGTCATGTATTTTGAGCATTCCTTCCAGTGTGAGACAGTGATAAATTAGAAATCCCTGCCCTGGTAAGTCTTGTTAGTAAATCTGATATGCAGTTAGCTGACAACTCTGATGCATGGGGTTTCAAACCTGCTCTTTGGGAACCCTGCCTTCTGCCCACCTCCCACCTCACTGTGAGGAAGTATATCCATCAAATTTTACATGGGATAGCTCATATTGCTATCTGGATGATAGGAGCAACATTTTCTGCATTAGCAACTCTCAACAGATAATGTCTTGAGGATTGAGAGAGGGAGATTAAGTCTGAATAAATATCCTGTGTTATTCATATTTAATCATTTTACTTAGACATTGTCTAATCAGTCAAAGCAACAACTGTTACTGACATAGAGGTTTCATAAAAATATATACTAAACTAAAGCACTAGGCCTTGTCTCTTTATATTCATGTTGAGCCTGTAAACAGATCTCAGAACAAATTGACTTAGAAATTGAAACTGATGGCTGCAATGAAAGAGCCATGTCACCAAGGAATGACAAACAGGAAATTTGGACAGATCTACACTGCTGGAGGAACAGGGAAGGAGAAATTGTCCTGTGAGAAGCTTGGTCTGGTAAGTGTGTCTTTGTCACCCTATTAGCTTCTGAGTTTGGGACAGATTAATGGTACCTATCTGCCCAAGTATGCATGTTTTAATATCACCACCTTAGAGTCTTCTCCCCACATCCCCCTTCATAAATATCAATAGGATGGAGGGAAAGGGGAAAGCAGCAGGGGAAGAGGGGATGGTTTTGGAGGGACTAAAATGTTTCTGGTTTTCCTGGTACAGAACTACAATACTTGGCAAAAGGCTGGGAAGCAGCATTTGAGGGAGAGAGGGAAGAAGGAAACAGTAAAGATGAGCTGAGAGGGGGGACAGAGATGGTGACTTGAAAATTTCCAGAAGAGACAGAGCAGATATATTGCTGATGTGCTGTAAGTAAAGTGCACCACAACCAGTTTGGCTGAGGTGAGCTGGCATGTGCTTTTACAATGAAATTTGGCTCTTCCATCACATGAAACATCCTCTGGTTGCTGCCCCATCATTTAACTGCATGGCATTCTACTTAGGACACAGCAAGCTGTTCTCTACCTTTAGAGACAGCCACGTAGCAATGTCTTGAATGTTTTCATTGTAGCAGAGAATAGGAAGCCTCTCCACTGCAAGCATTAGCAATGCAATTTCATAACTATTTGTTCAGACAGTGCACAGGAGCTTGAAAAACAACTTGAGACACTTTATTCCCCCTGGGAAATGCCATCCGAGAATATGTTAATCTGACGAATATGCAAAAGGCTGTCCCCTATTGGTGAACCATGAAGAAAACCACCTCCTTTTTTTCTGGGTTTGTGAGATGTGCTCCTCCCTGCCAAGAGTGGAGCAATCCTTACCCTCTCATCAAACCAGACAGCTGAAAAGTATGGAGACATTGTGCTGCCTCCTTCGACTTGCAATGTGAATTTGATATTATCTGTACCACCTTTGACAATACACTTGAAATTAATCAGAGAAGAAATGTCTTATTTGATTATATTTGACCATGAACATTGATCAGTTGCATGCAATTTTGACTTCAGATCTGCATGTCTAAAGTCCTTTCTTAAAAGGGCAAAATATTACCCAGAGATACACAGGAGCTTGTATTATCTGAGTCTCTGAAAAGATACTCTCATGGGAAATGAATGTACATCTGGGAAATTAAAAATCATTTGCTATGAAACTCTCAGTGAGAGATGGACAGTATCAGAAGAGAGATCCCCAAGACATCAATCCTTTGCCCATTCTCTTTTCACTGCAGCTGTGTTAGATCATTCTGCCTTCCTGTGCTTGCATTCATTTCTGGCAGAGTAGAAATTCTGTCAGTCCTCTGAGGAGACCATGGCAAGACCCACTGCTCCTCAGTATCTCAAGTGGCACAGGACTGACATCTGACTTCCCTCTCTGCAGTCTGAAAAACCCATACATAGTCCTCTACATAGCCTTTTTCAGGCTTCCTTTCTGCCACAGGGGATTTGCTGTGGCCTTGGGTACCACGATAATTTGGCATCCTTAGGGCAGATCAGCCAGAGGATTGATAGGCAGACTCAGAGTCAGGTGAGCCATGAGCTCTACACAGTTCACTGCTGGAGGGCTTTGCTTTGGATGTTTTCTGTGTCTCCTAGGCTGGAATTCCCACCAAGAATGTTGTTAAAAGCTCTCCATAGGCTTTGTTGTTGGTGCAGACTGTCACATCCTCAGTGGTGGCCATGTCTGGTCCCTGACAGAGCCTCAGGTTTAGCTGCCTCCAGAAGCTGTGGAGCTTTCATGCACCAAAACTTCTCCACAGACTGAAGCAGCTCAGAACTGCCCTGCTTTACTGAAGCAGTTCTGTTGAGGAGTACTTTGTAGCATGCTATTGGAAAACTTTTCACTGTTATTGCTTGTATCATAAATGAGTAGAGATCATCACTTGCCAGTTCTGGCCCTTCTTCCCCCTCTGTTTCTTGGGCTAGGGTAGATTTCCCAGATTCTATCCCATGATATCCCTGCTCAGATAGTCCAGCAGTTTTCACTGATGACAATAATTTAAATCAGAGTGAAAAAAAAATAAAAGCATAGACGAGATGCTTGTTATTGCAGGCAGCAGGACAGTGCTCTGATGTCTGCTCTAGTCTAGAGCTTGTGACAACTTACACTGCTCAGCTGCATGGAATCTGGGAACTCAAACAGCACACAGGCTCTGGCAGCTCCTCCTAAGAGTCAGGATTGCCACAGTCCCCACACCTCTCAGAGACTTCAGTGTACTGAGGCAGATTTGCCAGTCCTGACAGGTTTTTCTTGACTGTCTTTCAGATTCACCATTCCTTTATAAAGGGCAAATAGCTTTTCCTGCCTCTCACCCTGTAACTTTCCTGCTCTTCAGACACCCTAAGGGTCTTGGATGGCATTTCAGGAGGGACTAAAGTTTCTCAATCTGTTTTTCAATAGATTGTTTTTTTGGTTTTAGTTTGTTTGGTTTCTTTTTTTGGAACCTGAGAAGGAATGAATATTTCACAAAAGTGACTGGGTGGGTGGAGGGGGGAGCCTGAATACAAAATTCACTTGTTGGTTGGGATTCTGGGGTGGGAGTAAGGTAAGAAAGCATTGCAGGGAGTGTTTTCAAGCTCTTAAGAACATGTTTTTTCCAAGTGCAGTTCTTAAGCATAAGACTTTTAATAAAAAGAGCACAGTAGGGTAATATAAATGACACAAAAGGCACTCTCATTGCAAAGCTGAACAGTTTGTGGTTTAGTAGATTTTTATGATAAAAGAGACAAAAGGAATAAAAGTTTTTTCCTTCTCAAAAGCTACCATGCCTAGTAACATCTTTTGCTAATAAAAAGAATTCAGCCTCCCCCCCTGCTCCTGAGACATGTTCTCACCCAATTAAAGTCCTCCTGCAGATCTGTAGCCTATTGACAACTTGTTCCATGTCACTAAACTTGGTTTGCTGCCCTGTTACAGAAATTACAATGCAGTGTTTCTTAAATGGTTTTAGTGTTTATAAGTGGCAGAGGAGAGGGCATTTTGCAGACCCTCAGCTCCTACCTGGGATCTTCACTCTGTCCTGCATCTTTCTCTTTGTTTTCCCTTCCATCTTGTTTGTCAGCAGCAGGGCTTAGCTACCAACAGGAAGAGATTCAGTTTTCTTTTGTATTGTAGCAAAACAACTGTTGTTGTTGTTTGCCTTTTATTCTTTTTGCCAATTTGCCCCAGGCAGGCTGGAGGTGAGGAGCTCTGGAGTGTGCAAAGTTGCCACAAAGACACACAGAAAGAGGTTGGTGTCTGTGAGCACATGGAGAGGGGAATGAAACCGAGGGAAACAGTAACCAGCATCCCTTAACATGAAATGGGCCTGTGAAACCTTGATGGAGAGAAGGGAATCCTTTTCTGTGCAGAACACTAGGAGCCTGGTGTTAGTCCAAATAATGAAATCCTCTGAAAGTAGACCTGTAGAAGAGCTGTGCAAGCAGTGTTAATGCCAACCATCATCTCAGCTGCAGCCCCCCAGCTGGTGGAGGCTGTTTGTAAAGCTGAGTGCCCTGTGGAGAGCGAGGCAGTGTCCCCCCATCAGCAGTTCAGTCACCTTCTCACACGAGTATGGAATCCAGATGACTGACTTCATGCCTTTTTCAACAAAAACAGTAGAAGCAGAGGCTGCCACAAGTTCAAAAACGGAACTGTTCAGTTGTGTCGGCAACTAAAGCATGGCAAAATCTAAGGATGAAACCACAAGGCTTTATGGGGAATATATGACCTTAATCCCACAAGAGGGCTTTGTAGTCATTTCCCCTCTGACAGACCATGTGAAAGGCTTGGGTGGGTATCTGGTACAGTTTCTGTGAGCCACTCAGGTATGGAACTCCCACTGAAATTATGGGAGAGGCCTCAAATAACTGTTTAGGAGCTCTGTCATGATGTATTTTTGATATATAAAAGAGAAATTATAAAACTTCCAGGGTTTTTCCCTGTTTAGATCCATAAGTTCCTTGCTGAATGAGCTTTTTCCAGCGCAAGGAAATCCCATCTTTTGGCAGCAGTAGTTTTAGGCACAGCTCTGCTCTCTGGACAGAAAGGCCAAAGCAGTCTGTAGCCCTTGAGTCACCAGGATCTACCACAGCACTGGCAGCAGAGCACTTTCTCTCTCTGCCCAGCTGTTGGGTCCATTCCTGATCACACATCTGGTACAACACCCCCTCTGTAAAAATGCATGCACAAAGGAAAGAGCTGTGCCTTGCTGAGCAGCTCTAGGCCAACCCACCCTGCTGCACAACACTAATACAGCAATACCTCGGTCTTTTTTTTCATTTCTCTGATTAAAAGCAAACCTTTGTCTCTGCTGGATGCATTTGTTATCACTAGTTCATTGGCTAGTGCATTTACAGCTGGTTTTAGCCTCCATTTAAAATGCAGGGAGTTTAAGCATTACGTGTAGAATACAGCAGGATAAATAAAGACATACTTGAGCAAACATACATTTACTAATTTATTTTTCTACCAGCAGTTTTAGAGAGCTGTGGGGTTTGATTTTTTTTTTTTTTCAATCTAATCCATACAGTCAGAGGTCTCAAGAGTAAAAGCTTCTGCCTCAGCTTGGGGTTGATGCTTGGTCGAGCCTTAAAGCTTCATGGTTTTTTGACACTGCACTAAGTCTGAAGCTTTGATGTCTCAGGCTGCTGCCTGCACAGCATAAATCATATTTTAAAGTTTATTGGTACAAAGGGTGCCTTTCCTCAGACATACACATGTGCATCCACACACAGCATCTTCCCACTTTTTTTAGCTACCTACAAGTTTCCATAGGATTAGAGGATTCTTTCACTTACTATTCCCACTTGGATGTTGCCATCTTTAATTGAAAGCTCTCAGTATTTGTGGGCTAAGGTAATACATGCTTGTGCTTGGCAGTGCTGATTGAGGGACAAAAGAGAAATGAAAATGTTTTTCTCACTCCATTACTGTAGCTGCTGTACCTGGTTCTCTTTGGCTGAGTGTAAAACCTGTAGCTGAGGCCAGTGGGATTAAGTGAAGGCAGTCCTGATATACAGAGACCACATGTACATCATTTGTAGATGCAAACCAGACCATCTTTGGGTCTCCAAGGAGCTTGTTTTTTAGCTTGGCACAATGGCTGTGCAGGTCCTTTGGCTGCTGTGTTTACTGCTCCCCTTTTGGCTGGGCCTGAGGAGATGTGTGAGCCACCTTTCTGAAGTGCAGAGTGCCACTGCTTGGGGAAGTTTGAGTCTTTCACAGGCTAATGGAGCACACCAGGGCATGGGATTAGCAGGATTAGCAGGATCAGTGTCTGAGTTGTAGCTGTTCAAAGCTTTCTCCAGTGCACAGATGACTGCTGGCAGGAAGGAGATGTGGCTCCCTATGGGAAGGGCAAGACACTGACTAAGCACTCATTCTTGTGTTTCAGTCATTCTCTGTTCCCAAATGTGCTTTGTACGAGGAGCACAGAGTGCAGTTTGCACGTGTGCCTTTGTGCCAGGTGTAAACTTTCTAACAAGCTATCCAAGCCAGTGGCACTGGTGATTGCCTTTGTGTATCTCCTGCTTTCCATCCACGAAGTGAGAGCACACAAAGAGGTGTGTGCTCTCACTTGTGTGGATGGAAAGAGGCTAAAACCTGTGCTGAATTTATTTACACAAAGTTGTAAATCAAAAAAGCAGCACCCAACAAAATTCAGCACAGTGAGTACTGAGGGTGACATCTGTTGTTACTCAGTTCAATGTCTTTGGAGGAGACATTAGAGGGATGGTACCGTCAGGGAGAGAAAATATGGAAGAAGGCTGGAAGTGTGAGTTTCTTGTGACAGAACAGTTAAGTCACAGAAACTTATTTCAGAGCCCAAGAGCCCTCAGAAACACCAGGCCAGGACTTTGAAGAGGTGACCGAGCAGAACTTCATTCCCAGCAGAAGTAAGACTCTTAGTGTAATAAAAAATTAAATATAATCCAACATCACCCGCAGTTATGAAGGATAATGCAGAAAATCTGCTGTTCCAGGTGTTATTTGTGGTGTGGCTTTTCAGGCAAAGCTAAGGAATGTAATACCTGTCAGTGGGACTCACGCTCTTAAATCCCATCAGTGCTTTAAAAAAAATCCTCACTGACCCCCTCAACCATTGCAGTTACCACTGCCAATGTCACCTGGAATCTTTTGCACCTACAGGGAATGCCTAGAAGTTCTCAGGGCAAGAAATAAAGCAGAGGGTCTTTCTTCTCCTGTTATTTTCAACAAAACTCTTTATCAGTCATTCTTTAAAGAGCTGAGATACTCTCTCACACCTACTGTCTGCAGTTGTCACCTAGAGTGAAAAGCCAAGTATTCAGGCTTTTTCCTTCTTCAGAGTAGCTGCAGAAAGCTCAGGGAGAACTATATTGAAATACATTAGCAACACAGAAAACCTCCTCCACCTACTCTATCATCTCGGTATTTTTCCTCCAGCTTCTATTTATCATCTATGTATAGATTCCCTGAATGAACAAAATTCTTCAAGAATTCATGATTCAGGCTGTAGGGCCAGGAGGTAACTGGGGGGAAGGAAAAAATGGCAGGTAAAGCGTAATTAATTGTCCGTGCAGTGCTTTCCCTCAGCCATCCATACAGCTCTTTCCTTTGGAAGTGGAAATGCCTTGGTATAAAGGTCAAGGTATTAGTGCGCTGGGCAGGATTCAGACAACTTTTTTCAATTTCTGCTATTGACTCCC
This sequence comes from Peucedramus taeniatus, assembly GCA_013400575.1. Taxonomy (NCBI): domain Eukaryota; kingdom Metazoa; phylum Chordata; class Aves; order Passeriformes; family Fringillidae; genus Peucedramus; species Peucedramus taeniatus. Next base: position 31,627 of record WBNO01019922.1, read on the forward strand.
TGTATGACCTGAGGTAGGTCCCTCATTTCTCTCTGTCTTAGATCTCTATCTGTAAAATAAGGGTATTTCTTTTCCTTTTCCCAGTCTATTTGTCAGCTTTTTAAGCCTTGGCATTAGGTGTGGATGCAAACGCACCCACACCTATGGCTCTCAAAGCATAATGACAGGAATGCAAATAGGAAAAACCATACCTGAGCTTCAAAATCAGCCCAGTATGTCTGCTCTCTGTTACTGATTGTTTTTCTTATTTGTATCCTTTAAAAGGATCTTATCTTTATCCATTAAAAGCTGTGACTTTAAAACAGCAAAGTAGCTGTGAGCCCATTAGTATAGAGCAGGAATTTGTGATAATCTTAAACCACTTTCAGACCACTAAAGATGGGAAGAAAGTTCCCAGCAGCAGGTTCACTTGCAACTGCAGCTTTGGGTAAGGAGTTTCTTTAGGAAAGTCTTGCTGGCCAGTCTTTACAACAAGGCACTGGACTACAGAGATCAGAGGCTGATCAGGCATTGCATTCCCTGCCATCCTCAAAGGTACTGTAAGAAAATGTAGCGGAACAGGATATGCTATTTAAATTCACAGCAGTAGCAGCAGTAAAATGTTTAAATGTCCCCACGAACCAGCTTCTTAATATCCTGTCAATGCCACTTCTCTCACACCCCTGCTGTAACCGAAAGGAGCAATCGGAGAGACGCAGATTTCCACAGCAAAGCTGGCCAAAGATGTGTTTTCCCCCGGCCAAATCCCACCTCCTTCTTGCAGTTCATCACCCCTCAGCTGTGTTGATACAACAGTTTATTATTAACATTATTTTCAGACAGTTCCCCTCAGGAACCCAGGCTAGGGCTCAGCCCACAGTCCTGGTGGCAGGAGCGAGGCGTGTCGGACGCGGGGTTGGGATGGGATGTGCAGCTGGGAGCAGGGACTCGTCAGGCTGGGCTTGCTGCTGAGCCTGGGTGCTGTGCAGTGCCCCAGGTCTCACTGTGAGCAGCATGGTGTCCTGTTCACTGCATGGGAATGAGTGTGTGTGCTTTCCTAAGGAGCTGGGTGCACGGTGAATTCCTGAGGTTACTCATGGCACAGCATTCCTTGGTTGAATGTGCTAATTTGAATGTTCGTCTCACAGTATGTAGGAGTTGGAGTCAATGCTGGGAAATATAAAACTTGTGACACACTGTGATAATGGGGGCATTTAACACAGACCATTGAGAAATCATAGTGAGGGAAATCAAACAAGAAAAACTATATGAGGTGACTTTTCATGATTTTTTATTTTCCTTTTGTTTTTCTTTAGAGGGTGAATGGATGGGGATGGTGGCTCAGTTTCTGGATTGTAAGATATAATTTTAACAGTGATCTTACTAAAACATTGTTGAACCTTATTTTGCTGGAGTTACCAAAAATTGACTTCAATTTGCATGCTTGTACAGAAGCTTATGCTAGGTAGAAGCAGAGCATTTATGGTCTCCAGATGGCAGCTGTTTTGATATATGAAGGTCACATCTTTTTAGATCCATTTATTTTGTATCCATAGACAAACTGGTTGAGATGTGGGGCTGCTTGGAATCAGAATTAATGGATAATGAATAATAGAACCTCAGTTTCCACGCAGGAAATGTAGTCTGTGAGCTACTAAGGATACACCTATTGATCAACAGATTGGCCAATGCAAGCAAACACTTTTTTAATCAGGAAAAAAAAAAGGCACACCTGGGGATACATGCTATGAAAATTGCCATCAGAGGGAGAAAGGAAGTAACTTCACAAGGAGAATACTGATAAATTTATTCTTCCCAACAAAAATTGTGGACATAAGTCCATTAACAACTTTCTGTTTATGCTTCTCTTTGTATTAATTTTCTCTTCCATAGTTGAAAATTTAGGAGAACATTTAATCTCTTGCAAATTATATAGAATTGTATGCCTATTTGTCTAGTTCCTTTCATTAGCAAGGGTAGAAAGAACTTTTTGTCAGTTATTCATTAATCCTGGGCTTCTAGGCTTGATTTGACTATTGTGAATAGAGTAACTTCCAGAATCTGTTTGAAAATGTACGTATCCATGCTTTTTTTGAGCAGAAAAATTGCTCAGCTTTCTGAAAAATGGTGTGCCTAACATCCAGCTTCAATCTCACAGGTGGAACATGGGGACTTAAACTGACAGAATCAAAGCCCAGGAAAAGAGAGCAGAACAAGGCTGGATTCTCAGAACTGACTAATGATAAGAGGGGCCTAGAAGAAGATCTGGCTTTCAGCTGACTTTGTATGTCTAACCTCTGGAGATTTAGAAGCATTTAAGATGTCTCAAACCTGAGCCAAAATTATCTTCAGTCTGAAGTTTGCTCATTGACTGTTCTCTTCTCTTTGGGCTGGTGGCTTCATTTGTCCCACAGGTCCTTTAACAATGCATTTCCCTGTCGTGCCTGTGGTCCTTTCATCTCGCCTCATTTCCTGTGAGTGTTTAACTGCTTGGAATTCCTTTCTTTTTTTCCTAATTTAGGAGTTCAAAGTATGGACTTGTAGCAAATTATTCCTGATGAGTCGTTTCATTAAAAGAACAGAAAGGAAATTTTTCTAAAAACTTTCTCTGTTCAAAAGGGGAGGGATAGTGAAATAAATTACAGCCTCACACAACACTGAGAACTTCCCAAAACTGTAATGCATTGCTTTCTCTAGATTTACGTGGATGGTTTGGACATGCTGCTACACCTTGTCTTTGCTGAAATTAAGATGAGCTCCACTACTAAACATAGTGCCCTTCTCTGTTCACAGAGGGAATTTTCCAGTGGTAACAATGGTTCACTACAAATGGGGCAATTTCTCCACAAAGATCATAGACCTAGAGCCAGAATTTTAGTGCATCTCGAGCCTAAGAGATTCATTAAGAGATTATTTGAACAAGAAAATGCAATATTTTCATGCATTTTAGTTGTTGAGCATCCAGTACAGCTTCTTGCAAGATAACTGGGGAACTGTCACTGTACACCAATCAATAAATATAGTGGTACTTCATCAGCCTGTGATGCCACCAGCCAGTCTTGATTGATACATGATACAAGATACATGATTGACATGTAGTCTTGTGAAGATTTTACAATTATTATTTAGATAGGGTCAGATTAATTCACTGTATCAAGAGGGTAAGACTAAACTGGGAGAGCCTGGGGTTTACAAAGCTTAAAAGAAAGGAGAGAACCTATCTGTCACTGGGTCAGACTCTCAGAGGGCTGTTAATAATGGATTTTCATGAGTTAACCTTCTATCTTGTCCTTTTCAAAATGCTGTCATGTAACATGAGTTATATGCCACCAGATAATTTTCCTAAAGTGGTTGCAGTGCACACCAAAGATAGTTGTGCTCTTTGTCTGGACTATCATTTTAGAACACACTTTAACTACATCTTCTGTAGGATATAGCCACTCTGGGGATCTTTTAGAGACACAATTCACAGCAGACAAACCATCTCTTATGTGTAGCCATGCAAAGTGAAATAAAACAAGGTGAGACTGAAGGCGTCAGTCGACTTTAAATGTATCCGAATTCTTTCTCCCAGGAGAAGGCAAAAAGGCAGTGGTTCTAACCTTGCTGTGGCTTGTACAACACTTACAACACTGATTAACACTTGTTCACGTTCTGCCTGATTTCAGTGGAAATTCCATGAGGCTTCTGGGAATTCTGAAACCGCCAGATGAGGAATTCATGGAGGGTTACCCGCTACAAGGAAAAGACAACGAGCTCAGGCAGCATTGCTTCAGCACAGAAACACAACATGGCCCAGCCTGGCTTTGGCTACACCCCTGTGGATTGTACTCCTCTGAAGGGCACAGTGTGAACCTGAACCCTTTGGGATCAAGCTGGGCCTGATCTCTGGATTTCCCACATTTTGCAGATGTCTTCAAGAAATGGAAATTAGCCAGTGGAGGCAGCACGAGCTCAGCACCCCCACTTGTTTTCCACCAAGAACCTGGGCAGAGTTGAGGTGTTTTCCCATCTAGCCCTGGAGTGTGAAACACTTTAGGTTGGAGACAGGCGCCCTTCTGCTCCACCCAGGGAGATTTTCCAGCATGCAAAAGTGCTTAATGAGCTCTGGAGCCCAGGATGAAGGTGCTCACTGAATTAAATCATCTTTGGGACTATGCAGTGTAGACAGTAAATGCTGTACATCACCATCTGAGAGGCTGGCTCCTAACTTCAATTTAATCCCTGTTTAGACTGCTTGAATCTTTATGTTCTCATCCATAAAATGGATTTAACAGCATTTTCCTGCCTTTCAAGGCAGCTGGGTAAGCACACAAAGATATGTGCCTTAGCACTAATGAGCTCTTATGAGTACTGTAAATGAGAATCATCTAGATTAAAATGATACAGGGGCTTTTCTTTATTTTGCTGAAAATAACTGAATCTCTAAGGTCATTTACGAGGGTTTTTTTTCAGTGGAAACCTTTAAATTTTGTGTAGGAAAGAGTGGGGCCAGAATCTATCAAACATAAAGGTGCCTGCATAAATATGAGCAGTCCAACATTTTCACACTAAGGAACTACTGTATAAAATATTTCATTATATTTAATCTTGTTTTATTTTATATTTTAATTTTTTCGCAGCAAGAAGTGTCTAGCAGAGTCAGCTGCACTGGGGAGAGATCTGATGCCTCAGATTGCTGTCTTTGAGCTTTGGACTCCAAAAGTGATGGAATAGTTCCACAGAAACAGAAGGTTGAATGAGAGAAGAAAAAACTATCATGGTTTGTACACAAATTATTTCATCCAAATTCACCAATTATTGCACTATGATATGTGCTTGTAGACTTTGACTGGTGTGAAACATGGAAGTATCTACTTTTTGGACAGAATATATTTGTTGTACAGAAGAAGGGGCAAGCATGAGTTTGAGCTGCACATGTAAGAGCAGAGGTACAGGGGAGCCATTCCTCTCACACCTGCTTTGTCTTTTTGTCCTTTACTTCTGTGTGTGCTTACTGTGCTTGTGCCTGGTACTTGTGCCTGGTTAAAGGAGTAAATTCTTCATTTTTGGCAGGGTTAGAAAGCCCTAACTCCAAGAAAGAGAGGAATATCATGGTTTAAAATTACTTGAACTTTAAATTGGGACTTAGGCTTAAATCCAATGGAGTTCATTGCTTGAAATTAGAAAATGAATATAGTACTCTCTTTTCTTGGGTTGGTTTTTGGTTTGGTTTCTTTTTGTTTTGTTGTTGTCGTTTTGTTATTTTGGGTTTTGTTTGTTTTTCCCTCAGGTGTTTGAAACAAGATCTTTTGGAGCATCCTCTGCTATTTATCACAAAACCAGCTGCAGAGCTGAAACATGAGATGTACAAGGCAAAATTAATAAAGATTTTCATCCTTTCTGGTTCGTCTCTTCCTGCAGGATTTCTGAGGTGCCCTTGCAGCGACACCAACCATGTGTGAATACAGTGAGTATGATCATGTCTGGATGCTTAGCACCAATTTCCAAGCTGAAGACTATGATCTTATTGTGTATTATTTATAAAGTTCCTGCTAGGCCTAATGCTTGCTTCAGGAGAGATCACTGTTTAATATTTGAGCTGAACCTGTCTCATACCACTTAACAACCCACTTTATCAGCACACTTTCCACAGTAATGCTGAACACACTTCCCAACAGGGAAAATTTTAACTGCTCTATTACTTTCTCAGAAAACTGCCCCCCCTTCTTGGTAAATACTTTCTCCTACCTTGGACTGAGTATACCACCTGAAAAGAGGGTCAGGGTCCCCTGCATGCAGTTGAATGTTATTTTACCACCAGCATTCCACTCTGGAAACTTTTGACTCTTCTCAGTTTTCCAAGTCAGCAATTGGATCATATTTATTTAGAGCTGGCTGTGCAAATGTATTGATTTGTAGCCTGTTATTGTTTTGTGCCTTGTATTTATGTGGCTCTAATGGACTGAAAGTGTTTCAAAACTGAAGGGGATTAAAATATAGAGCTTTTTCTCTGGGTAAGTGTAGGGAATATTATAACTTGAAATCTGTTCTAAAATGTGATTTTACAGCATTTATATACTGTTATTTTAAAGCTAGAGATACTGTGCCATCCAGTAATTGAGTACAAAGCCATGAAAATAGTAGAAAGAAATGAAGGTACAGAGAGGAAACAATGAAGCTGGCAACACAAACCCTTGTCAAATGTGAGGAATGAGCTTTGAAACAAGCTCTGACTTTGCCTCAGCACCACTGGCTTGGTCGAATAATCTCACCCCCCCAGCCAGATGTCACCATATGGCCAGTGACAACTTTCAATTAAAGGCCTATGGTGTTTATCATCTCCTCTTACATATGGATAAAAAGCAGTCCTGTGACTTGTCCATTGCACCCAAGAGGATTGTGCTCCTTCTTTAAAAGATGTGTGCGCCAAGGCTCATCCCTGTCTTGGTGCTCTATGTTTCCAAGCCCAGTTTTAGTGTTTTGAACCTTTGTTCAGCCACTGCCAGCTCTGAAAAATGGATCGAGCCTGCATCTCCAGCAGCCCCTGGGTACTGAGGGTGGGTTTTGGAGAAGCTTAGGGCTCAATTCATGACAGAGCTGAAAATGTCACTGTGCAGTTGATTCGAGCCTCACAGCTGCTTTGGTTGCCCACAGCTGCAAGGGGCATTTTCAGAGCATGGCCACACAAATGTGAATGTTGTGTCATGTTTCTCAGCTATGGAGCAAGGAACCCATTGCATTGTTGACAGCACCAGTCACACTGAGCAAGGAGTTCTGGCACCCTTCACAAATGAGGGGCAGATGTTAATGACCCAATCAGCTGCTCATCCTTGAGATTGCGTAATGATTATCCAACAAATTTGATTATTGGAGTTACTATGTGTTTTAAGCTAACTTTTATGCATGGCTGGGCTTTCCCAGTAATCCTACACAGTATCCAAGGCACCATTCAGCTGCTTCTTGCAAATCCCTGCAAAGCAATTACTGTCCTTTCTACATATTCAGGAATTGTCAGTTTCAGGTGCAATTAAAGTAAAATTGCTTTCAGTAGGTACTTGGCTATGATGACTTTTGCTGGTCATAATTCTTTCTACACTATGTTGCTTCTTCAGATAGAAATTATATTTCTCTTGTGCCCTGGAATCTCAAGCTCATTTTTGACCCAAAGTATCCTCAGAGAGTTGTAAAACTAAGATGTTATAACTGCACATTACCTAGTAATGAACATTGTGAGAGTCAGGCCAGGAAGATGAAGACAAGAGGTATGAATTAATGTTTTAATAATCTTCCTCAGATCAGTTCAAGTCATACAGGCAAGGATCCCAGTAAGTGCTGGTGAGCAGTGCAGCTGCTCCAGTATGGTCTGATATTGCTGTGTACCTGTCCCAGGAGATGGTGTTCAGTGTCTGCAGAGACAGATGGTCACTCAGCCACCAACAGAGCTTTGACCTTGTCCCAGCACGATGGTGCAACTGTGTACTTTGGGCAGAACTGCTGTTTACAGTGACACGGCTTTTGCTGGAGGCATAGGAAGCTCATTAATTTATTTTTGCTTCTATTTAATCCTAGGCTATGCAGGACATCCTTTTGGACTGATCCATGGCATCCACCATTTTTATAATGGAAAGCAAAGACCTGCTCCATTTCAGACTACCACAAGGTTTGAATTGAAACACAGCTGTGAATGCCACTTGGTTCTACAGGGCTAGGACAGGAAACCTGTGGAAGCAGCATCTCTCACTCTGTTCCTTCTCCAGTACAGGAGCCAAACAGTATGAGACATTTTGCAGACCTGCACAATGCCAGCCTTCCCACACATCCATGTGTGCTGCCAGTCCAGATCTCCTGGGATTCATCCATGGTCGAAATAACAAGAACAGTGTCTTGTTCTTGCATTTTAGAATACAAAGAATTTCCATGACAGTGCAAAAACTCTCAAAGCAGAACCCCCAAACACTACAGAGCTATATCCTAGAGAAATAGTTTAATAGATTAAGGGGCTGTCTTCTGGCACTGTGCAAGGTTTTGGACTTGCTTGAATCATTCCTTGAACACAGCTTTTCTCTGGGAAAAAAACCTTGTCTGGCTTTAAAGATTTTGTTCAATGGTGGAGAACACAGTACAAATCTTGTTTACTTGTTCCTATGTTTACTTACATTCTCTGTAAAAATACGACACTTTTCCATGCTGAACTGGTCTAGATTTAACAGCCAGCCAGACTTGTTAAAGCTTTGTCTATGGATGGAAAACTTTCTAGTTATTTTCTAATTTTCTGTTCCTTGTTAGGTTCTCACAGTCAGTGTTCATGACAGTACACAGTGGGTTTGTGATGAGATTGCACTGTTAGGGATGTACTATTAGCCATGCTTTTCACAGACACTTAGCATCACCCTTTTGGCTCTTCTTGGAACCATCTCCAATTTTTCAGCACCAGTTTGATAAGATTTACTGAAAAAGGACAGTACAGACCCAGATGGCTTCCCACCCAGTGCATTCAGAAGTGGCAACACTTCCATGTGTGTTACTATAAATACAGCAACAAACACTTAAAATGATTTAATCTTATATTTTTAAGTAGCTGTCTGCTGTGAGATGGGTGCAATGCCACAGAAGAAGTGCACAGAGAAGCCAGTGTGCCTGAGCTGACTCTATTTCTCCATTTGCTTGGTCCAGAAAATATGGTTCAGTACAAAAGGGAGTACATTTGCAGTGACTGTACCAGATTTCTTTTTTCTTTTCTTTTACAGCTTTCTCAGGTATCAGTCAACCAAAAAATTGGGAACAGGGGGAAGTTAGTAGGGAAACTGTTATCACTGTATCAACCTCCTTTGTTTTCTTTAATATACCCTCTTGATCTGTTCTGTGTTCAGAGCTACCTTCCAGTTTGTCAGCCACCATGAGTCCAGCTCCTGGCTGTTGGGTGTTTAAAAAAGTCAGTTAACCAATAAAAACCTGAGCCAAGCTCCCAAAGAGCATCTGGCTGTGCTTGTTTGGATGTGTCTGTGAGTAATGCCAAGCTACAGGAAAGCCAAGCCAGTATTCAGACATCAGTTTTTGGAAATGGGATTTGTTGTGTTATTTATCTTCTGTATTAATGGAGAGGGCCTGGCTTTTGTTTTTTAACCTTGTTGTTCCAATGCCAGAACTGTAGAAATATAACCCAAGTTAAAACAATAGCTCTTAAAAGATGTGATATTTTCTTTCATCCCCTGTTTAGTAAGCAGCCTTGGCAGTGTCATTTCATATAAAGAACTGCAAAGTCACAAGGTCCAAAAATACAATAATTCCAGGAATGACAAAAAAAATGACCTGCTTTGTCTTTTTATTGACTATAACTGTGGTGAAAAAGGCCATTCTGCATCCTCAGCCATAACTAGTTAATTACTTTCTGTTGTTTTTTGTAGATGTTTCTAACCAACATTAAGTAAAATGTACATTGTGGAGCAAACCATCCATACAGTATATGCCATAATTACTGTTTAGCAATTTCACACTAGCAAAAATTTATTAAAACTTCATGACTCATTAATAGTAAGTGATCATAATCGCTTAATAGAAAAGGAAACTCAGCTAATGATAGAAGTGCTGATTAATGTTTTTGACCTTAAGACAGGAAGTCAAGTGAAATTAATGTCATTGGGTGTTGAAAGTTAAGTTATTGTCAAGTGTAGATAGCCTCAAATCAAAAGAGAAATCCCGCAACTTCACAAATTTTGTGTTCTTCATGAGAAAACGATTGCTTTTCTATGCTCTGTGGCATTTTTTAAAATCTCACTGCCATATTTCAAGTAACAAGATTGACCCATTTATTACAAAAGTCAGTTAAAAAAGGAAGTTATACACACACACACATATATATACACATATATATATATATACCCCCACTTCAGGAGCAGATCTTACAGAAATACTTAACACACTGGCCACACTTAACCAAGCAGCATTATATGTAGCCATTTATCTTTCTTTTGGTCAATAGCATTCCTTTTATGAGCTCAGGTTAAATATTTTTGAAGAGAATAACAGCCCAGCTGACCAGTCAGTTGCCTCATCACACATCAGATGCTTGGGCACCACTGGAGCTGACAGGACTGTCCTTGCAGCCAGCTGTGTGCCTGGAAAGCATCAGCCCCAGCTTTGCATCTGGCTGCTTCTGATGCCCACTGGGGCTGTTGCAAGTGGTGGCATTTGGGATGCAGCAGGCACTGGACTGCACCAGGAGGTCTTGTGGCCAACCTTAGGCCAGATTAATGTGGCAGTGAAACATCTGTGCAAGGGTCCCAATCCCTGAGGTAACTCAGGTTCTGGGTTGTAAATGGAAATGACTTCTACTTCAGCTGTAAATATTTTTAATGTGTGCTCTTTTAAATTTTTTAAATTTTTTCATATTACTTGAAAACAGGATCCCCAGGACATACTTTTTCTTAATTATGCCCCAGCCCTGAATGTAACATTTCAAGATGAAGGGTATGGAGCCTCTCACATGTTGGCCTAATCCTGTCCCACTGAAAAGGCTGAATGGAGATGCCTCAGCCTTTCACCTGAGAAGGTAAGAAGTTAGCATTCTTTCCAGATGCTAGCTCTGGTTGTGAGCACATTAAAACTCAGTTTGAATAACCTTCTCTAGATTATTCAACAGCTCCCATGATGGGCAGAGAGGAGGGACAGTTTCTTCCAAGTATGAGCAGAAGCCTGGCTACGTGTTCGTGAGCTTTATGTTCATTTGACATCAGTCAAAGTCACAGAGGGAAGGACAATCCCTTTCTAATAATGTCACTCAATATTTAGCCTACCTACATTTGTATTAATAATAAAGCCCTCAGGCTGTTAGTTATGTGCAGCCATTGATCCTGCTCAAAACAGCACTGAAGTATTGACAAATACTGTTTTGGAGACAAATAAAAGCTAAACTGTATTTATATCCACCAGATTCTGACCTCTGACAAACAAGCAAATGGAACTGCACAGCCAGGTTAATGCTACCTTTGAGCCTCTCCAAACCAGAATGAAGCCAGCAGTGGATTGGTAAATGCAGATTTATTTTTACATTTTTGTTTTTATAATTTATATCTGTGTGTGTGCTTTGTGGGAGACTTTCCAACGGCTTCTCTTTAAGATTTTTGTGTTAACACCTCTTTTGAAAGCAAGAGGAATGTGGCACACTTGCAAACCTGGAGATAAATACCATCTGTTTAGTTAACTTCAATGAGAATATTGGTGGAATGTTGTTCTTTTTTAAAAACATATATACAAGAGCAACTCAGAGATTTGAACTGCAGGTCCTTCCAAAGTAATTGACTACAAGACTTTATTTTATAATGCTACAAAACATAAATGTGTTTTGTATTAAAGACCCTGTAAACTACGCTTTCTACCTCAGAGCAAAAGACTTTCTAGCATCCTCTTTGGGGGAAAAAAAGCCAACAACAACCAATCCAAAAAGCCTTCTGCACAATTATTATAGAGCAACATTTCCCAGTCCCTGTTTTGGCTTTTTCCTTGCTGTTGCTCTGCAGTTTTCCGTAATTAATACAGATAAAAAATTTTGGAGATGCAGAATTAGGGGGTGTAATTTGTATTCAGAGCCAAAAAGGACATGCATCTCACCAAAACAACTGAGTTTATTTTTACCAAAAAAAGTGTTTCAGGAAATCATACTTCTGTCTCTGAACACACACCAGAACTCAGCACGAAGCAGACAATAACACAGACAGGGTTTTTTGCCAACATGCAGGACCAGTGCAAGTGTCAGGGCAGGCTGATTGCTTGGGCAGAGTATTTTGGAGAGCTCTAGGAGCATGCCTGGGAAATGGTTAGGATCACCTTTCAAAGTCCTTTTCCTGTGCAGCTTAGAACTCTGCTGATTTAGTGGCACACTGGAAATGCATCTCCAAGAAAACTCCAAGTGGGAGGGTGTCAGATTTGCCCCCTCTTACCTGTCCATCTTTGTCCTTGCCTGCTTTGAAGATGCCAAACCATTCACCTGCTTACCAGGGTGTCATTTAAAATGTCTCTGCACAACCCAACCTATTTAACTGAAATTATTCTATAAAAGCCATGTAAAGTAGGTATAACCCCACTTATCCAGACATCACTAACCTTACCAACATTCCTGAAGGAAGTCAGCCAAAGTGTGATGAGCACTGTTTTACACACGGCAGTCAGGACAGTGGAGACAGAACTCAGTTTCTTTGTGAGGATGCTGGTGCCCTCTGTCATGACAAGAGATGGATGCTATGAGGTGTCATTCTTTATTAACAGCATAACCTCTACATCTGGAACAAGGGCACTGTGATACAATGGCTCATTTTTGTGCACCTTCTAGGCAGTCTCTTGGGACTAACTTGCCCAGCCTTTGTCCAGGAAAAGCAGCCCTAACTGCCATGGTCTCTCAGCCCATGGGGAAATTGCCAAAGGCAGCCTACGTGTGAGCAATTAAAAGCAAAAATCCCGCCAACCCTAGATCAACAAAACACAACCTAAAAATCATACCCACAGATGAGCCACACTGAAGAATCCATCTGGTCATGCATAGTTGGCTGCTTAGTGATGTCAAATACAGCTTGGTTTCATCTGTCCCAAAAGAAGCTGCTCAGCAAGTCTGTCATGGAGCTGTACCTCTTGAGTGGAGGCTTTGCTCTTGTTCCTCCATCCTCATCCTCCTCTTTCACAGTGCTGGAGCTGTGGCAGCGCAGAGAATGAAGGAAAGGTAGAAGGAAAGTCCAGTTCTAACTCATACTGGCAAATATTTTGATTGCTTTTGTGCACCACACTCTCCAAACACGTCTCTGAAATGGTTTAACGTTTGGAAGATGGCACTGCAGGAGCTGAAGAACCTGGAGCACTTTATGCACAGGACTTAATAGCAGCAGAATGACTCCTAAATCCAAACAACCTCAATAGTTGGCCCAGGAAGCCAAGCTGAGTGTTGGATACTGCCAAACAGAATGTGCTGCCTTCCCCACCCACCTCCTGAAACACAGATCATCTGGGTAGCAAACGATGCCAGGACAGCTAAACATCTCCTACTTGCATCACCCCTGCAACTCTAGACCCTCCTGGAGCTGCCAAAACACAATGATGATTTAGCTGGAAAAGTGTTTTCAGCCCGAGTGGAGCAGACCTTTAACCTTGGATTTTGTGCATCTCTACCACTCCCATCTCTCCTTCTCGCACCCTGCTCCCAAACCTTGCTTCTCTCTCTGAGCAACAGCAATTTAAACTGTCTGGCCTTAAAATGGTGGGAGGCTCTGGCCCTTTGCTGAGCAGCAGCTTTTTCATGGGTGAGTGTGATTGCTCTTTGCTCATAATATATTCATTTGCTAAATCTCAGTTTGAATATGAGTAAATGCTGAAATAATTTTCCTGGTTTTTAGTCACCAACATGAGGGAAAGCATCCTGAAAGCTTGTTTATCCACCTTCCCTTTCCTCTCCCAGCACACTCTGCATTTCCTAAAATATCCTCCCGCTAGCGCTTTTGTCTTCAAAGCCTTTGCAGCTCTTCTGCTGCCATTGTGTGAAAATAGGAGTGAGCCCTTTCTTTCTGGCCTGGCAGGATGAAGGGGTGGGATGGGTGTGGAGGCGTCTGTTCGTGCCAGAGAGTGAACAAGCATGAATAGGGCCAGCTGGCCCCTCTCGTGCCCGTCCTTCCATCATTTCCATCTGATACTGCCTGCTCATTGTAATTTTGCAGGCCACATTCACTAACACAAAGAGACTAGGGAGCAAGCAAATGAGCAGATATTTAAAGGGAAAAAGCTTTATTTCTTATTTTCTTAGATCATGGTAGACTGCAAAACAACAGGGGAAAAATGAGATCAACTTTGTTGTCCTTTTTTTTTTTTTGCCAGTTAAGCGTCCTTTTTTTTTTTTAATAATAAATCAAAACAGAAGAAAAACAACCAGGAAATTGTTCTCACAAAAACATGCTTTTTAATAAAAAAAGAGAGTAATGTTTATTGAGAGGGATTTTTTTTTCTGGATATGTACAATACTAATGCAGGAGGATTATGCTAACAGAAAACGCCAAACATCATGGATTGACTTCCAAAGTGTGGACAGTCCAAAGAGCAACGTCCTCAGAGCAAGTAAGTCAACAGGAACAAGTGAACAATTGGTTTTGGGGTTTTTTTACAACAAATTACCAGCCATTATGACTGAAGATCTGACACGTAATAACCTGCAGTGAGATGCACAGAAATCTGTAAGACGACACAGAATTTCCACAAGAAGGTAACTGTTTGTGTAAGAATTTCCTCCAGAAAATGGAAGCGTGTTCTAGACAGTTTTGGGAAAAGACAAAGAGAAAAAAAAAGGTGAAAAAAAGTGCAGGAAAATACTAACATTGGATATCCTCAGATCACAGTGAATGCCAGTCTTCCTGGGTCCAAATGCTACCTGTTACCTTTATCTTCACCACTTCTGCTTACCCTCAATAATTGCTTTATCATCATGATGTAAGAAAAATTACTTTTATGTGAGCCTTCTCCTACTATTGCCTTTTTGCTGCAGCTCTTGTCAACTTGCAGTTTACACAAAAAGGGCAAAATTCAACCCACCCTCAGGTGAAAGACACATGCACCTTCCCAGCCTGAGCAGTACTAATCACAGCTAATCATTTCTATACTAAGTAATGCTGCACAAAACATCACAGAAACCTGTCAGAGCAAACTCAGCAGCCATAATTCTGGGGGATGGAGAAAATGGAGATCAGTAACTGCCACCAGTTGAGTTTCCCACATGTTGGAGGGTTTTGAAGCAATTTCTCCCACTGAGTGCACTCAGGATTTATTTTTTGTTCTTATCCAGAAACAATGCAGGCTACTGGGAAGAGGTAAGAGTTTGATTTTATGCAGCACTTCCCAGAAAAGCAGCAATATAAAAATCAAGACCATATTTTTCTTTCAATTTTTTCTTCTACTTAGTTTTCTTTTTAAGAAATGTGTGACTCAGCTCAGTCTAGATTGTGCACTCCCAACTGCCAGGCACAATCCCCTGTGAGGCTTTGTTCCACCTCTAATAACCCTTACAAACATTTCTCCTGTCTTAACTTTCACTTAAAGGTTAAAGCCTTTGTCTCACCCCGAAGCAGGCAGAGGATGTCATTGCTAATAACCAGGTCTGGGGATGTGAGAAGGAGATCCTGTGCTCCCAGCATTTAGGAGAGCATGCCCCCAGAAGAATTGCTTCACTTCTCAGAAGGGGGAACAGTTTCCATGAGCTAATCCACAAAGTCAAAGGAAAAAAATCCTTAATTTCTCTGTTTTATCCTCAGTGGGACAAAAATTTCTCTCTCTGCAGTGTGCCTTCTAAAGTATCTCCTGCTAAAACAAATGGTGGTTCCCTGAACTGTAATTTTTGCATCTTCAGGCTTTCTTCTGTTTCTCCAGATTCCTTCTGTCATATATGTGCTATTCCATAAACATTACCATGAGAGGACCATACAGTTTTAACCTTATTTTGAAAATTACTCCAGAGTTTCAGCAGATTTGCTGGCTTCTGTGCTTGAAGGAGTTTACATCTCCCTGTGGTTCACTACATCTGTGGGGTTTAGGTTTTGTAGCATTTAAGCTTTGACCTAAGGACAAGTGCAGTGGCCAAAAATCAACTCCTTACTCAGCTGAAGAGCTGCAGTTAGCAAGCCTGCCATGATTTATTTGTCAGCATGTAGCTCTGACAGGTTTGTTAGTGTGGATAAGCTTCACCCCTGCTGGACGTGCCTGAGTGATGGAGCAGACACAAAAGCTTTGGAGGACAGAGGTTTGTAAGAAGTCAAATATTTTGGTATTTTGGAAGGAAGAATTTGAGGAAAATTGCCTTTAAATCTATGACTCATTTTCTTCTGGATTCTACGAAGTTCTCTGTTTGATAGATTAAAAACCAGTGCAAAAGAATTATAATGGTGGGATCACTACAAGCAGGTGAAAAGGGCCTAAGATTTGGGTGTTTTAGTCTAAGCAACAATTTGCTCTAATTCTATGCATGGCAACAACTATTGGCACTAAATCAGATAAAACAACAGGAACTGGTTTAAACTTAGGTTAAATGTGCTCAGAGAACTCTTGTGAATAGTCTAGACAGTAGTAGTTTAGTACCAATTTAGAATATCTCAGTCTATCTTGGTAAGAAATGCTACTGAGAAATTTGTTGACTCTGTGCTCCTTTAAAATTCAGGTAATTTTTAGGCCACATCTTGAATTTGTTCCTCATGCTTTTATGAATGATAAAAACCAGATGGAACATCTTGTAGGAGTTGCAGGAATTGGCTTCTGACTATTGAGGTGCCCACATCTAATATGCATCTATTAAGTATAATAGATTGCCTGGAGGCAAACATAAGAAGAGAACATGCAGCAAGGGTGTATAAAAGTCAAGATAATATTGAGTTAAAAATGGGAATTCATCATCCTCCCTGATTTTACCTCAAGAACAGAGCCAGCAAAATTTCCCAAAGAGAATTCTTACTCTTGTAAGAATTTACTACTTAGTGAGGCTTTATCTATTTGACTGAAATTCCAACTGGAAAATACATTAGAAGTATTTAAATATTTCTAATAGCTTGCAAAGAGTTTGAAAGTTTTCAATCCTATTCAGTACCAAACTAAATTTTAAATTCCATCTGGGGAATAACAACATAATGTTTTAGATTATTCAAGTCAAACCAATGCTAAAGAGATAAAATGGGAATTTTCAATTTCCTCCTCTTTAAAGGTGTTCTTAGCTCAGTGGAGACATATTCCTGATCACATCTTTTTCTTCTCAAAAGTGAAGGCTGTAATTAAAAAAGAAAACCAGAAAACCAGCACTGAAGCAAATGTATAAAGTTGAATATTGTGGAGTTGTATAAAATGACCTTCTGAAGTTAAAGAGAAGCTGAAATAGCCAATAATTGAAATGTCACAGGAGGAACTGGCTGCTGAGAAAAAGCAAATATTTAAAGATGAGAAATATTTAACAAGTCACTGGATTAATTTCTCTGCCAAGTTCATCAGAACCAAATATATTTCTATTTGATGTCAGGGACATCAGGTATAATCTGACTAACCTTATGGGCATAAACCAACCCTGGAGGCCTCTTTAGCCCTGAACAGTTTTAATGCAGAACATGCAGAATGCAGAACAGTTTAATGCAGAAAGAAAGAATGTCATAGATTGAACATATATTTTTCAGTGAGGTAGATGCACCTTGGTATTGAAGACAAAGAATTGCATTTTATGAAAGAAAGTTATAATTGTATGAATAACTGCTTGTGCTTCCATCTTTTACTGCTTGCTCTCAAGGAGCTGCTGCTGCAGCAGAATCCAACTCTTTTATTAGAAGCTAAATATGAGATACTCCTGTCACTTGACATACATAAGATTTATGTCCCTTCAGGGAGCTGTTCTGAGTTTTGCTCTTCTACTTCACTGGTTTCTCACCATCTTTACTCCATGGAAATATCACAGTCATTAGCTAACAATCGCAAATTTTAATTAAATTGAGATTTCAAGGTGATTCCTGCTTTGTTTTCTTCATCTCTAGCCTTGTTGCACAGGCTTTGCAAAAGTAGATACTGTCATGTTTTCAGTCTACTGATTTGAACTGCAACAAGTTGTGACCACTCATGTTCAAAAGGCTGGGTCTCTAGAGGGATGTAATTTCACTGGGAAAAAAAAAGAAAAGAAAAAAGCCTGGGAACAGGTCTCCAGACAAGAGTCTGTCTAGGCATGCTTTGAAATGATTAAGAATTCCAGTTCCTCCTAATTCTTCCTACTGGCACAGTGGGAATGAAGCTGCTCAATGGGAAGTGGCCAGTGCCCTGGTAGAGACAGATGGACGGACAGACGGACAGATGGACAGCTCCTGCTCTGGGCTCAGCACCTCATCCCCATCCTCCTGAAGGGGCCAGATCTCCAGAGCCTGGTCAGTGAATCAAGGGTTGCACCAAGTCCCTGCATGGTCCCTCCTTGGGGCTGTGCCTGCTGGGGATGCCACCACCCACACTGGGACAAGGGAAACCCTCAGCTGCTGCTATTTTTGCAAATATCTGAAAGGTTCACCTTCAGTGCCTCTTTCACTGGAATAGCTTGTGGAGCTAAGAGTTATGCTGACTACGGCAAAACCTCAGCCATATATTTCAGTTCAGTCTCAATTTTACCTTTGTGTGCACTACTTTTAGAAAGAAGCATAAACATGCTATTAATAATACTAATGACAGTGTCTGTTCCAGTACAAGATGATCTGGATGTGTTTATGGTAGCCCATGATTTAATTTACTCACATCTGAACTGGTGAGATGTACAGCTGGAACAGTAGATCATCTCTATGTACATCTTTATTTGCACAGTCTCTATATTATTGTAATATGGATAAAATTAACCTTTTAAAGGAGTATATAAAGCCCAGTCTAAGCTTGTTCATTAAGCACTCAACACGTGGTATTTTAGTGACTGAAATGGGAAAAAAAACAATTTGTGTAATTCAGTACTGTAGCATGTGACTGCATTGACAAGGTCACCATGCTGAACTGAAATCCACACCACATGCAACTTCAAAAAATCCTCCAATATTTGCATGGTGATGCCTGTAAAGTGTCAGACTCCCAAGAGTATTTTTTCCTTTTTGCCTGTTTAATAAGCAATTTAATTTTTTTTTAATTAGGACTTACTGAGAGTAATCAGTATACTTTTAATTTACAGGACAAAAAGCTTAAGCGCCCTGTTGAGCTTTTTTGGTACCTGTAAAAACCACCATTTTTCCCTCTACTACAGATAAATTTTATTTCCAAAAGTAACTCTCATTGACTCAGATAACCAGCAGTTTCTTATGTAATTAGAACCTTATTAGGTTGTTATTTACAGTATAAGTGATCAATAGTTTTTATTCTGGATCAGACAGTGTCAAATCTCTAATAATTGGTATTAAATATGAGAGATACTGCAACCAAAGCAAACATGAAAAAATCTTCAAAAAATATATACTATACTGGGAGATTATTAAAATTCCTGATACTGGCTAAAATGTTTAATGTGCTGAATACAAATGATATTTTAAAGAAAGATTTGTGGATCAAAGATGGATTTAATAATCATAATGTTTAGGAATTTGTTTTGAAAATATTTTAATTGGATAATGTCAGACTTCTGAATTACAATGCTGTGTTCATTAGCATTTCAATAGGTTATACTATCAACTCCTTTTGACATAAAAGAGTTTGATTCATTTTAAAAATCATGAATCTCATGATCTTTTTTCTGCTGCCACTAGTTTTCAGTAATTTGATTATCTTCTACAAGAAGAGCAACAGGAACCACATGGGCTTTGCTGGTAATGATGGTCTATATATCTCTTCTCTGAAAGTAGCTCTGCTGCCTTTGAAAGTAATTTGCAATTTCTTATCAACACAGAATTAAAAAGTAATATTATATAATTTGTTATGTTCAGTGGCACAGAGTATTGTAGAATTCTATCACATGCAAATTGCTTTGAAACCTGTATTATGTGACCATAATCAAGAGTACATAAATGAATTTCAAAATTTATGGAAGTGTTTATTATTAGCCATGAAAAATCTCAAAAGACAAACTTGTCAATAGGTTTAATAGTTTCTTAGCAAGATGTGTATTTTGCACACTCAAACCTCAGTGCAGTTTATAAAATAGTAATTGGTACTTAATAGTTGTATTGCAAATAACTGGTCTGGACACTTCAGAGCAGGACAGGGCATAATTGTGTAGGTCTCAGAGTAAATCTGTACATTCAACATGATGAACTCCTTGCTTGCAGAAGTTATCTTCTACTTCCAACAGGAACAAAAACTGATTACTGTTGATCACTTAGACATAACTGCTTGTAACAGTCAACAAGCCATCACAGTAAGGTATAAAGACAGCCCTTAGGAGAAATGCTGCCTATCTGATGACATTTAAAGCTTTAAAGAATTCCTTCTAGATACTGCAGGAAATCATCATGAGCCAGCACAGGCTGCCAATGCCACTGAATGGAACAGAGTGATTAAATCATGTGTACTGGTAACATTGCCATCCAAACCATTAAATTAATTTATGGAGCTGGTCTTGCAAACAGTTCATGTCAGCAATGCCAAGGTCTGTGGTAGGAACTACCAGGGTGAGTAAAGCCTATCACAGGTGTACATGTACATATTCATGATGCTGCCTTGCCATTGGATCAACCATCCTTTTGTTGATTTTAGCAGTTCTAAGAAATAAAACACGGTTTATATTGTATCCTACTACCTCTTGTCCCTCTACCATGTTTTAATAAGAGAAGTAAGGCATGAAGTTCCTGTAGCTGTTTGATCTGACATTATCAGGTATGTATAAACAGATGATGATGTTTTAGCAGAGCAAATAAATTGTATGTCATTTTTTATTAAACAAAGAGTATAATAACTGGACTATATTATCACAATGGAAGCATAGAAGACCATAGACTGTACAGCTGAAACCCTGTAGCAATATTTGTTCCTCATATTTAAAGAAATGTATCTTTATCAAGCTTTCACAATGGCTGCATCTTGCTAATGTAAAGAATCTTCACTCTTGTTAAGGCTAGATGATTATAATTAAAAGATAAATGTACTGTTAGAAGGTTCTACGCCACACTCTATGAGAATTTAACTGAAAGACATACATTATACCTGTATGTGAATTATAATGGCTTCTCAGCAGGGAACGCAGAATCACTTACAGTACGTAAACATTTAAAGAGGAAAATGCTAACACACTGAAAGAGTTTAACATCAGTAGCGATTTATCAAATGAAGAAGTTTCATAAAGTCCACTCTCTGGGAGAACATTCACCATTAGACAAAAGCCTGGCATCCTTGATAGTCTGAAGTTCAATCAGTTTGAAAACCAAAACCATTCAATGAGATAAACAAGATTTTAAGAAAACCATCATCTTCTTTCTCAGGTAAAAGCCAGAATTAAAATAATAATTATTAAAATAATCCAACCAGGTCGCTTTACAGGCAAATTTACACACTGTCTCTTTAAAACACAGCATGCCCAAAAGCCTTTTGGGTTTGGAATGTAGCACTGCACCAAGTATTTCACAAAGCCTCTAAATATCACAAGAAGCTTTTTTTTAGAGAGAAAAAAAATCAAATTCCAGCTGACTGAGACTGTTCTAGCAGGAGTGCCTCAGCTTAGCTCCCAGACCTGGAATTCCAGATAAACAACAGAGGACAGCAAACAGATTTTTTTTTTTGATTTTTTTTTTTTTTAACACGTCCTTTTGTAATGCAGCTACTACAAGACGACTGATGAGCTTAGGGACAGAGAGAGTGAGAGTGCAAGTGCCATCAGGGTGAGCTGTGTGCTTAGATAGGAGCTGGCAGGAAGAGCCAGGGAATTCTCCGCGGATATGTGACTGGTGGAGACTCCTGCTGTGTTGTCCTTCCCCAGAGCGTTCTGCAAGACACAACACCTTCCTTGGTCACCACCACAAGATTTTCATTGCAAACCATTTAAGTCTACTTCATGAAATTCATCTTTTGCTCGCCCATGTCCCACCCTCCACTGATACCTGTACGTCAATCTCATAAATTGAGATAAATTGATAAAAAGGGTATTAAAACAGATGTCGCAATGAAAATATTTTGAAATTAGTTAACACCAGTACTGCACACTTCTAATAAGAGAAGAATATTAAAAAAATCTTACTTTAGCAATGCTTCCATGTGTAAAAGTATGGTATTTTTTTAAGGATCTGTGTTTATCATGCCAGTTTATTTTATAACAGCAAAAGCAGGACCCCTAGAGAAACTGCACCTTCTGCACAGCCAACAGAATTAGTTTGACAAGTTATTTCTGGATAACAATAAATAAAATTTAGTCCATGGGTGCATATTATTAAATAAATATCCTTGCTAGGTGCAATGGTGTTTACTATGGGATCTGTCTAAATATTTACCCTACAGGTACTGAAATATGAACTTCTAAGTGAGATCATTCATTAGTGCATTACAATATCCAAACACAACAAAACTGACAAGACAAGCATGAGGTAGCCCATGATAATCTTGGCAGACTTGGAATGTCTTTTCTTATGGAGAGGCACCTGTGCTGTGAAACATCCAAGATTCACACTTACCTCATTAAGACAGAGCTCTGTATCTACAGATTCATTGGATTTTCGCTTCTTCTGTGCCTATGAAAAAATACAGATTTTATTCCCTGTACAATTTATACTTCCAGCAGCACAAAGCACTTAGATAAATTTGCATCAGTTGTCATAATCCTATAATTTTGACAGCGATTTGCACATTATTAGCAAATAAACTCCAAATGTAACTGCATGTTTTCCAATAATATTCACATTCTCATTTGAATTTACAGCAAAATTTCCAACAGTCAACTAAGGGTACTTAGTAATTACAATGATGAGTGCCATCAGCTGCAGAGAACATGTTATCTCTTCTATGGCCCCTTAAAATGGTGCTGGACGTTCATGAGAAGAAATTAAATATGACAGTTAATAATTACCATAATACCACTGCATATTAACAAATAATCTATGATATACCTCAGTTTTAGGAAAATATACAACACAGGAGTATTTTATCCTTAATGAGTCTTACAATTTTCCCAACTATTATGATAAAAATATAAATATTATTTTAATATATGTCATGGTTGCCAGAGAATCTCTTCTACAAAGCTGCAAAAGGAACACTGACTCAAGCAAGAAGCATTTCAGGTGACATCATCCAAAATGGAAGCAGCAGCCTGCACTCTGTCCAGCAGCAGGAGGTGTTTAGTATTTCCATTCCTCAAGTGAGAAAGTGTGGGCTGGGTGTTTTCTGCTTTTCTACCAGGGCAGTACTGATGCCCATGGTGAGGAAGGTGCTCTCAATAGACACTGCTATGGCTGACTTGAGCACTTCAGTGATTCTCAGTTATCAGCTCCTTCTTTGTATATTCCAGAAACAAACCAAGCTCCCGTTTATAGGAGGTAGCTGTGCTAAAGTAAATCAGTTCTTGTAAGAGAAGACTTGGGTTTACAGAACTATTGACTGCACTGGGCACATCTGGAGCTCCCACCTGGAAGTTCTGCTGGACCTGCAACTTATTTCTGCAAAAAACAAAGATCTGAATCTCAGAGTGCTGCATTCATTCTGAACTGCAGAATTTCACTGGTTTAGGCAGTCATGGCCTGGACTAAAGCAGATGTGAGGAAGTGCTGAGCAGGCTGATTTTATGCCCTCAAAAATTCAGTTCCACATACTGCTATCTGAGAGCACTGGCTCTGCCAACGGATACAAAATAGTCTGACCTAATTACTGATTTTAGAATTCAAATGAAGGAACTCATCTTCTTATTAGGAAACACAATTTCTGCTTTTGATAATACATGAAGGTATTACAGACAACTGAAAAAGTGAAACAGCTGGGATTTAAGAGAAAGCTTAGCTCTAGTAATAATACATACCAAATGTATGTTGATAGTTTTTGTATATATGACAAAATAATAGCTCCATTTATTAATAAACACCCTCTGTAAAATTTCCTTCTTACATACCCTCTCTACTAATTAGTACTATTACAGTGGTTGTGGTAAGCATAAATTTAACTGTCTTAATGGAAAAAGAAATGCCTAGAAATAAATTTACAACAAAAAGAAGCATCACAGTGAAGCCTTTGTGCCGTGTTTGTAGTGGAGAGGAAACTTCTTTTAAAGGTATCTTTCAACTCCTAAATGGCTGGCTCCAAGGTGACAGGTAAAGAAGGAGAAACTAGATTTAAATCCTGATTTTCTTGTGTCCATAACACACATACTACCTTGAATTGGAATGTGAGGCTTCAGATAAAGCCTCTGGATCAGAGGTTCAGATCCTGAAGGTGAAGGCTGTAAGGATCATAAAAGCCTCTTATTTCTTTGTCACTTATTGCTAACTTTCCTATTCCCACACGTGTTTGTTCATTTGAAACACTGCTTTGCTGCTTACACCTGCTGTGGATTGACAGCACTGTGTTATCTACAGGTCTACACCTGGTAGTTGGTCTCAACACCAAAGTCAGAATTGATATGCCTTTTGTACTGCGTTTATCAAATGAGTAAAGAGAAAACATCATTATTTTGCCTATATGCAGTAAAGTCTTCCTTTACTTCATTCAGCCTGAAAACAATAGAGTGCAGCAGCTAAAGCATATTTACCTTTGAGAACACTATTTTAAGGGTCAAATCGACAGCTAGAAAAAAAAATCGCCATAAAAAATCCTTTTCAATCATTTTGATAAACATTCTCTGGTTTCATTTGGAAGGTGATACATCTCTACATCCATATACTTATTGTAGACATTGTAACATCAACACTTATTCACATGCATCCTCTATTAAAATGTCCTCCTCTCTTAGCACTGAAAAGCAATTTTAATAATCAGGCAGGCTTTTCTTTTATCAAAACAGAAAGGACAGTATCTTCTATTTAAAAATACAACAAAAATGAAACCTTTTATTGGGAGGAAGGCAAACAGAAAGAAAAAACTGTCATTCTGAGGATGAGATGAGACATTATATGCCAAGTTTCAAATTGGAAGAGTACATTTTTAGTGTTGAGTTATAAACCTGTGAGAATGGGTTATAATGGAAATACTGGCATAGGCTGCACTACTGGAATACAACAGTGCACCACTAAATCACAAATAATGGGATAAAAACCCCAAACCTACATGTTGAAGAGAGTGCTTTAGTGAATGTCCTTTATTCACAACCAAAGTGGAAAATTCTTCCTGTCTTGGGCAGAAATAGCTCTACACTTAGCAGAACTCTTTGTCTGTGCTACAGTGAGTGAGCACCTCATCAGAGATTAAACAAAAAAATCAGAGTTTAGAGGTTATACTGATAACCCTGGTGGAAACAGACCCAGACTGGGAGACGTGCATTTGAATTAAAGAGGATACCCTCTGCTGTCAGGTATTTACTTTGTAACATCTTCCACGATCCTAAAAATTTAAACAAGAGAAATGAGTGTCCATCACGTACAGCTGCAGACAATTCTGGAATAACTCTGCACCACCAGTTAATTTGGGAATTGAGAGTTGTTCGTTATGCAAGGTGCCAAGGATTCACTGCCAATCCCATCTCAGGTATCCAGCTTGCCTACCAAGCAGGCAAGAAGGTGTTTTCAAATGTTCTGGAAGTACCAAACTCCACAGGAGTAAAAGAGCACACATAAATGGCTAAGCTGTCTGTATTCAAATTTGTATTCTTTTAAAATTTTAATATAAAGCTGTTTATCTGGTGACAAAAAGATCTATGTGAATTCTATCATTAAATAAAAAACAAGCAGGGCTGGGCTGGTAAAAGTAATTATTTTAAAAAACAGTGAAGGAAAATCAGCTTAAAATAAGTGGCTAACAAAGATGCATGAGTTCTTTTCTACTGAGGAAAAATAGCATTTGCTAATGACTTACTTAATGACACACTGAGCTGTGACATATCTCAGTCTGTAAAACAAAGTTACATAAATGGGCTGACACTTACTCCAGCTTTGCAGGGAATTGTAATTCATTAATGTGAGCTACTCTGGCAAAGCTGTGTCCATACAGCCAACAGGCCTGACCTCACTTAAGCTTTTATGTTTTCTAAAAATGAATACCTCCTTTCCCAGAGAATCCTCTCACTGTAGCAGCACAAGCAATAGATGATATTTAGAGATAATTGTATTTAAGCACCTCCTGATGAGCTTCAGTATCATGTCTGCTAGTCACATACAAGCCTTATTTTGGTCTCAAAACACTTAGCTTTCAATATTAGAACTAAAATATTGGACTTCATCAGGGGCTGGTAGAGTAACCAACAGCATGTACAGAAAAAAAATCTC
This sequence comes from Peucedramus taeniatus, assembly GCA_013400575.1. Taxonomy (NCBI): domain Eukaryota; kingdom Metazoa; phylum Chordata; class Aves; order Passeriformes; family Fringillidae; genus Peucedramus; species Peucedramus taeniatus. Next base: position 57,417 of record WBNO01019922.1, read on the forward strand.
ATTATGAGAAGCAAAATTTTACTTCTTTCTTTCCTAGAAAGAGAGTTAAATCAGGATCAGCAGATGAGCTAGTGGTTTTCTGAGAAGAGAAAGGAATATTGCTTATAGAAACATTTCTCTACAGAAGACTCCATGGACCTCCATGTTTCCCTCTGATCCCAATGCATCCTAGATGAGCTAAACTGTATGTCCCTAATTAGTCTTCTCTTGCCCTGCACCTAATAATTATCATAAGATCCTCCTAAAACAACTCCCTGCCTTCCATCCCCCAAATCTCTCTGGATCCATCCTCTGCAGACACTACAGCCCTGAATTTATGCCCAGAAATGCAATCTTGCAATTATGCATCCAGCTTTTGCAAATCACAGCACTGCATGGTTAATAAAGGCATTGAACACTGCAGCAGTGTCTCACCAGGAGTCAGCACACACACTTAGGGCTTGTCACCCTGCAGTATTTTTAGATGTTCACTACAGCATCCATTTCTGCTACTCAAAGCAAGGAAAAGTTCTGACTGGGGATGTCTCCAAATGGAGGTGAGCTTTAATGGGAGGGAGGGAAGGAAAGGAGAAGGATGTAAAGGGAGCTGAATGCATTGCTCTGAATGCAAACAGGCACAGAGTGAGCACCCAAATTCAGAACCCAGCCCCTTTCTTTAGCTACACACTTTGGGCTTTATGAGCTTTATGAGCTCTATGGAACATATTGCTTGGATCCCTAGAGGCAACAGAAGCATCATTAGGACAGAGATGTGCTAGGTAGGCTGTTTATACAGCTGATTTTAATGAGTGAGCCCTTGTCCTCTCCTGAGATCCTGGTTAGTTATGCCCATATTAACAAGCCTTTCTGAAAAAGAGGGACAAATCTCCCAGAATGCATCCTTCAAATGACCACACTTCTAAAGTAGCTGTAACAAATGAGGGTGTTTGTTCTTTTTGTTCTTCTCCTGTGTTGATTAGAGAGATTTACTATGCAACTAACCTGCTTTCCCCAACAGCAGGACACAAACAATAAGCAGAGAAATATACAGACTGTAAAAATGCAATCAGTTTAACTCTTCTGTGCTCACTAAGTGGATGGTGCATCTATCACAACTGACAATAGTATTTTCTTATTAGCACAGGAGTACTCTGCCACACTGGAGTATAATTACTTTCAACAGGGAAGATAAGAAAAGTGTGGGTCAGAGACAGGCTACTGAATCAAGGATCCAATTCAGCATGGGGTAATTCTGAAACCCATACCATCCAGCCAGAGTGCAGAGCTATTTAAACTATAAAAACAAGCAGCTCTGCACTGTCCTATAACAAAGCAGACAGATCTTTTTTCTGCTTTGATTTTTTTTTTTCTCCTCTCTGCTGAATCAACCATAAAGATACAAGCTCAGGGCATGAAATTATCAGTTGTCATTCTGCATAAAAGCACTACAGTTCTGTCATGACACTTTGTGGAGAGAAGAAAGTATCTTCTAGAAAAAAGCATCATGAAGACATTACTGGCACTGGGCTCCAGAGCTACACAGATAACACCCAGCACAGAAAGAAGCAAATCACAAGATTTTCAGCTGAGACACATTAAATAAAGCAAACCAAGCATCCCCTGGTGTCCAAATATGCACTGGGAAAACACACACTGAGGGTTATCCCTCAACATTAATAAATTCTTGCTGGATTTGAGGACTTAAACATGAGAAATGAGAAACAGAGAGCAACCTTAAAGCAGGGAAGTTTGTTTTCTGGCCAGGAAAGAGAAAGTCTATAGGAATCCTCTGGAAGAGGGGCTGGAACAAAGCCAGCTTTGCAGCTCTGCAGTCACCAAGGAGGGAGAACCACCCAGTCCCTCTGGACGGGGCCAGGTGGGCTGGGAACAGCATCTCCTTCCCAGACTGCAGAGGAACAACAACTCCAATCTGCTCTGGTCTCAGAAACACTGCAGACACTTGGGGATACTGACAGATGCAGATGGAAACACACACAGCAGCAGACACCACTTCAGAAATCTAAGAAATGGGCAGAAGAGTTGATAAAGTCTGAGATGGACAGAGGGAAAACTCCCTTCAACTTCTTCGATTTCCAAATTGTTAGAAAATTTGATTGAAGGAGTAAGAATTGGAAGTAATCCTCCCAAAATGACCTGAAAAGAGTGTGGAAGGAAGGAAAGATGACCTATATGATTATTAATTATTGCTAGACCATTCCCAGATCCTTATGTTAATAAACATGAGACCTCATTAAGCTCCATCTCTCACTGCACTTATTTGGTTGGGATAACATGGCACAAAAACTGCCTAACTGCAATCTTAAAGGTTTTATAAAAAACAGATCCTATCAGAAACACCAAACTGATCAAACAGCTTACAAGGACCAGACACGGAGATCTTCAAATATTTATTTCAAGCAATTAGTTTCCCAGTGAGCACAGCACAAAATATGACACCCAGCCAAGACAACTGAGCTGACTTACCTTTCATGGCAGTACAGTAACTTGCTAACAATTTTGTTTTCATGTTCAGTCATTGATTTAGCTGAGTAAAATGAATTTCTATAGTCCCAGATTCTTCCTTCCTATTTTTAGGGGATGTTATGCAATTTACCTAATATGGTCTTTTTATGGATTTGCTGCAAGCAAATATTTTTGCATTAAGAAAGGCAGAGGAGGAAACAGAATGCTAAAAAGCAGAGACTGAATAAGTTTTATTAGGTTAATATCTCAACATCTTGGGCTGCCTAGGTTGTTGGGTTTTTTCTCTAGTTATAAAACTAAACATCCACGTAATCCAAAGTTGAGTTGTTTTGGATTTTATCATTAAAATGCATTTCTCAAGTGATTCACCACAGAGATCAACCCAGTGCCATGGGCAGCAGGTACAGGTTGCATCTGGCTGCTGCACACTGAGCAGCACCTGAAGAAAAACTGCAGGAACACAAAGGCATTGTAATCCCAGGTAGAAGAGGGGAATTTAGAGGGAAGGTAAGTAATGGAAGCACAAGAGATCTCAAAACACTTCTCCAGGCTGGAGCACGTGGCCCCACGTGTCCGAATACCCGAACAAAGTTGTTCAGCTTGGCAGCAGGTGAAGTTGCTGCCTCCTGGATTAGCCATGATGCTCTGGAGTGTGGTGGGAGCAGCCCTGAGCAGCTTTCAGCCAGGGCTACTGTGGGACCACAGCATCTCAGCCAGAGCAGCACAGACCTGCCCTGTGCTAATGAGCCTTGAGAAGAGGCACCAAACCCGCGTGGCTGCAGGGCAGCAACACCTCCAGGTGTGCCTGGCAAGGGGCTCCAGGGCAGGCAGAATTCCCTGTGCCTGCTGCTCACTGGAGCTTCCCTCACTGCCATCACACACCAGGACACAGTGCAGGCAGGACTCTGCTGAGGGAGCCTCCACAGCCAAAAGCAGAGCTGCAGCAGGACAGCTCGGCAGGGATGCTCAGCGATGGTCTCTTCGTGAGACTCCTGGTTGGGAGCTGTGGGAGGTGGAAGGGATGGAGCAAACAAGGTCAGGCACTGCCTCTGTGCCCCAGCAGCAGGAGCAGGGCTGCTGCTCTGTGCTTCTGCAGCTGGAAGGGAAGATCAGGCAAGCTTGCCTGAACACCAGTCTGCACAGGGCCCTGAGCCGCAGCACGACAGGAAGCTTCCCTTCGTGCCATGCCAACCTTGAGCAGCCAGCATTACTGCTGCTCTTCTGAGCACTGCACTCACTCATAAATTTTAAAAGGAAAGTAAAGGGAACGACCACGAGCATCTGCTTTTTGTTAAGTGCCCAAAAATGTTCAGGACTTTCTATTAACGATACGTGTATGCACGTGTGCATTGGGAGTACTGGCAGGGTTACACAGAGAAGAAAAACAGAGAAAGCCTTAAAAGGGTGAAAACACTTCAGGTAAAAAGTGATTCTTTCTGCAATTACAGACAGACAAAGGCTACAATAAAGTAACAGTGAAGAAACCTTGCACAAAAAGGTAAAAGAAACCAGTTATGAGCACCCACCCTGCAGCCATGCCTTCCTGCCTCTGTTTAGTTTGCACATTTCAAGTCCAATGTATTAATTCCCACAGTTGTGTGGTGCTGTACCCAAGTCCCACTAAATCATGGCAGGATTCAGAGGGTAGTTCTTTTCTTTTAAAATAATCCACTCTTGAACAGCTGTGATTTGGATTAATTAGTGAATTTCCCATTTTTGGCGCAATCTGCTCTCCAGAAGTGCCACTGAAATAAAAAATTAAAGCATTCACTCCCTTCTCTAATCCTGTAGCTGAATACTGCAGGTGCACAGATGCATCCTCAGAACTGCCAGGGCTGCAATTGTAGTGAACTTGCTGCAGTACTTGTCACAGTTCCTTTCTAGCACTGACAACACCATTTAGAATAAAAATATAGAAAAAAGTTTTTTAAAACAGTGGAATCAAATCTAGCAAGGTGAGTAAAAAAAAACCCAGGTTATGTATGGTGTATTGTGGCTTTGACAGGCAGCTATTCCTCAAGAATTTAGCTAGAACCACACACAACATGAAAATTTTCACCCAAATAATTAATGTTTTAGACCTTTTTTAATATGAAATGTAAGACAACTTCAACTTAAGGCATAGCTGCTAGCAATGTCTATGACAACCTATTTTTATTTTCATTAGAATAAAAGCCTTTAGAAGCCTGTAGAAAGGTGTTCAAATTCACTAATAGCATTCCTGTTTAATAATTCTGGTGGCATTTTAATTTCTAAAGAAAAAAGTAAATTAGTATCATACAACTTGGATTAGGCATTTTATTTCCTAAAACAAGCATATTTTTCAACAGTTTTAAGTCGTGAGTGAAAAAAAAAATCCAATGGGTCTCATTCACAGATCTCCATTAGCTAAGCTAGACCTTGGTTTGTCCTGTCAGCTTCCTAAATGTTATTAAAAGGCTCCTGCAAAATGGATCTTAAAACTCAATACTTGTGAGAGACTTTGATGTAGCATCCAACATTCATTCTCCCCTTGCTGAAGTGAGTGAGGGAAAGAAAAATCACCCCTTCTCAGAAATACTATCAGTGAAACCCTGACAGTAATTCTCTTTAATGGGTTATCCTACACTGGACCATACTTTAATGGATGATATTAGAGTGGCCTTCCTCATATTCCTGATTTACACATGAATGATGCTCTCACAAACAGCCACACTGTAATTAATGAAGCTATTCAAAAAAGCACAGAAACTCTTGTAAGAGATCTCTGCAGAATCATGGCATTATTTGAAAAGTACCTTATTTTTACTGCCCTGATCCCACCACACCAACAGGAATTTCTCCCCTTGCCAGGTAGTACCAACTGGAAATGAAAAGCAATTTCCTAATATCACCTGCATATATGGCCTGAAATTTGAGAAGTAAGAAGTATGAAGGATTTTTTTCCATCACTGAAAAAATTTCTTAGACACAAAAAAGTACTGTGCATGTTAGATGTTTAACAATTATAACCCTACTAAAACAAATGTGCCTATAATGACCAGATTATGCAAATGATTACCAGATTATGCAAAACTGTATTTACAGGATATAATCCTTCGTTGTTTCATCCCACAAACTCTTCATAGAAGGACAGAAGGCTCAAATTTATGTTTAGGTTTAATAAGCTGGAAAATAAAAACAGATGAATGCTAATAATGTCAGTAATGCAAATCAACATCACTTTGGGTATATTTTGAAATGTTTCCATACTAAACTGGAAGTAGTTTTAGAAGCTTAGTTGTGACTAGTCTGCCTACTTTTTGAAGAATTATATTGTGGTAGACTGGATAGTTCAGGGGATTATTAATGGGACATACAGATTTAAATTCAAAGGTAGCTTGTGTAATCTAGCTCAGGTCAATACTGACAACTATTCTGAAGTAGTTTTGAAATGAGGAGGTGGTTCTGAAGCACTTCTTCTCTAAACAGGACAGGTTCAATGCACAAAAGTGGCACTAATTTGCACCTCGGGCAGTGCACCTCATCAGAGACTGAGGAATTAATGGGGTATAGGTTTATAATGCTGCAAAGCACGCAGGATGTTTTCCTATGCCCTTCACTGCCTTTTCTGTGAGAGGAGCTGCTGTGTTAAAAAGGGACAGTCCCACTCTAGCCTCAGATTTTTCTGTATCTACTGCAAATGCTACAAGAAAAATCTTGAAGGTGCATTGTGCTACCAAATTTTAATATCTTTTGGTGGAACTCAAGAGAGACATATTATAAGATTTCACCCAGAAAAACATCTTAGGAGTGCCATCTGAAGAGAATCTTGATTGATGATGGTTGGCAGCAAATATTTCCCTGAGTGCATAATGGTTTTATTAATAGTTCTGGACTGAGCTGAAGCAAGTAGGAAACAGACCAAGTGTGGGGTGTTTTTGGTGATCCACCTACTCAGATGCATCTAATCCCTCACTAGCATCAGCTTTGTCTTCCTAGCAAGTTTCAGTGTCAATACATTGCCATCAAGTATCTAGAGAGGAAGCATTAAAAAAAAAATACAACTTTGTGTGTGCCAACCATAACAGCAATCTGGCTTCTTGTGTTACTCCTACCTGCAGATCAGGGAGTGGAAATCACAAGGATGACAACACTGCTAGAAACAAAGGATGGGTGTGATGCAGACAGTACCTACTGCATATTATCATATGCTATTGTATCTGGACACCAGTGCTGACACTGCACTATTGAGCTGTCCCAGTCAGAAGTGAATTAAATGGGCTGAAGAGATGCCTTGTTCAGTGGCCAACACAGGCTAAGCCTCTCTAGTGACTGAGAGCAGCATCCTTAGAAGGGATTTGGGATACCACTGTGCTGCTCCCATTCAGTGACTGCACGAGACATGCCACTGCTGAGATGCTGTGCACAGATGAGTGTAGCTGCTCTCCAGCAGGCTCTGCACAGAACAAAGGGCAGCAGATGATGAACAAGGGCCTGCAGAGCAGATATGAGCAGATGTGTCTCGCTGGCGTGGAGATGCTGTGGAGCTGAAGCTTTGCCAGTTGCTCTCTTTAACTGTCCATGCAACACCAGAGTCCAGTCCCCTGTTACAGGGACAAAAGCCAGCATGACTGGCATTTTAGGGGCTGTCCCTGTGATATGGACCCAGTTCAGCTCCCAGACAGCACAGCTCTCTCTGTCACTGAGGGTACTTACCAAGGAGCTGCACTGATACTAAATATAACATGAGCCACCAGCCTGAAGGTGAAAAGCCTCTGCCTAATTAATTATTCCTAAATATTCTCATTAAGCTGTTCTCTGGGTATAGACAGACTGTGTTTTTTATCTAAACCTGTTTAGTTGTGCCCATAACAATCTGAATTTCTTCTCTGCATATACCCATGACTGAGTCCTTAGGAATAATCAGGAAATCTTAATCAAAATTAACATGGGCTGGGTGAACTCTTGATGAGAGCAGGATTCTGCAAACAGTTGCAAGAATTTCTCAAAGTTCAAAACCACTTTGAAACAAAAAGGGATAATTATTTTCTACTGCATTTGAATTTGGATTCTGAAACAGCATACAAGCAGCTAGTTCCCTGCAGTAACAGACCCCAAAATTCACCCTGAGAACCAGACAATGGAAGTGCATACAGGACTGAGGTGTGCAGAACAGCACTCCAACACAGAAATCACTATAGACCAGTCAAGACACATGCAACTGTTAATGCACTACTTTTCCTACAGAAGGTAAGCCTTTGTAAAAGAACATTTCTGATCAAACCATCTTTTTTTACATTTGTGCAGGCACAAATTTAGGAACGGGTTTTCACAGATTTTTGCAACTGCTTTGCTTTCATCTGTGCACACCTGATTTATATGCCCATTTATCCAACTCTCTGCACAAATTAGGTACTTAGGGCTGCAGGTAGCTTTTTAGAGCCTGCCTGGTACATGCCTTACCTGCCATGCACATAAAAAATTCAAATGCACATATTTCAAATCTGAGGATGAAGTCAAAACATCCAAATGTTTAGCGTCATGTGGTAATGTGGAACTTGCCTTGAATCAGAGGTTTCTTGAGGCTTCTGAAAATGTCAATCTGGAAAACTATAGCACCATGTAATGCAGTATTTAATAAATTACTGCCTGAATACCTAATTCTGTTTTAAGAAAGACATGAGGGAGGATAATCCTATAATTCTTAGGAAACACGCTGAGTGAACCTACAAAAAATAATCTGTGTTATGCACATCAGTCTGTTTACCCATGACTCATAAAAAGAGCTAAACACGCAGAAGGGCTTAACCTGAGGTGGGATTATTAGGACAAGTTCACTGATTGGGAAGAGGATTTGGTGTGAAATAGTCAGGCTCTCCTCCAAAGTTCTGACTAAAATAAACATTTTGAGCTCCCATTGATTTTGACGGCAAGGAGCTGAAATGGGTGACAGTGTCTCATGTTCTGGAACTCAACAGCAAATTGAAAAATGCTGTAGAGTAGATGGCTTGATGCAACATAAAGATCTATTATTCAGGTAAGATAGCTGATTAGGAGTCATAGGCATAGAAATTAGGAGATAAAGGGTGTGATTTATTCCCAGTGTTTGATTACTAATGTACAGAGAGGACTGTAAGTAAAATGAGCAGTGTAAAAGCAGAACAAAAATTTCTCTTCAGCTGTTTTGTTGTCATAATTTTTTAAGAGTATATATTAGCCAATTTGGTTAAAAGATTGTGTTTAATTTTCTGTCCTATAAACTTGGTTTGATCACTTGAAAAATGAATGAATGCTATGGAAAAGGTTCCAAATTTTAGCTCTTCAACATTCTACTATTTTTGCAGCTATGCTGCCTCGTCAGCAATGTATGGGTTTGAATGATTACTTATTATTGCATTCTAATTTCCACTGGGCTTTTCTGTATTTCATTTGCTGGCAGTAACACAGAATAAACTATTCCTAAAAAGTCTTCTTTATTATTCCTGAAATTATTTTGATCATATCTGCCACATGGCAACTGAGAGTCTGGGTAGTTTATTTTTTAAGAATGTTAAGTCTCTGGGTTACACAGAAACATCAAAGAATGGTGTGCATACATGTAAGGGGTAATGGGTAATTACAATGTACACTTAAGGATAATTGCAATATACACAACTGTGGAGTTATTCCCTTTTTACAAGTGTATAAACAAAAGCAGAATTTGATTAGGTCGTGTGATTGCCTATTTAAAATCAAATTACTTTATATGCATAAACATACTTCAGATACTTGGGTTTGCTGTTGGCAGAGGAAGGCAATGCATCCTCTTTAATAAAGGATAGGGAAGCAGGGTTGATTCAGACATTTTACCCAAATCAAAATGCAGACTTACTCCAGTCTCAGCTGCACCCCAATAGGGCCACAACCCCCTCTATGCCCTTCTCCCCTGTGCCTTCCAGGACAGCCCAGCCAGTGATGGAGACTACTCCAGGATTATACAGGCTCAACATACATTCAGCTCAGTCTGGTGCAGATGTTCATGGCCCTTTTTTTCCCCTGAATCTGCATTTAGCCATTAAATCATGAGAGGAAATACAGAAAAATAATATAAATAAGTTTCATAGCAGATCAAGTCTATGAGGCAGTTGAGTGTCCAAACATTATAGAATGCATCTGCAAGAAGAAAGGACAAAACAACCCAAACAACAAGAAAAGAAAACAAACAAACAAAAACCACACACGAAAAGGAAAAACAACAAACCAACCAACCAAACCAAAGAAAAACAGACAAGAAAAGTCTAATGAAGACTAATGACTAACTGGAAATGATGTTTCAGATGTTTCAGCTGTAGATATGCCAGTGAGCATTAAGACCATGAACTCTAATTGACACTTTTCTGTAGGATTAGTCAAAATATGATCAACCACTTGTCCCAGAAAAGAGCACAGGTTTGCTGTACTCTAGGAAATAGATAGCTCATCTATGGAAACAACGTGCTGATCATTAAGATAAGTGTCCAGTAGTGTCTGCAGGACTTCAAGAGCCACCAAGGGTGACAATAAATGAGAAAATTATAGGACAATGTGAATGCAGTTCCCACCTGTGAGCTATTCTCTACCCACCCATGTACCCAAGGAGTCACAGAAATCTCAGGGAACAACACTTTTGGGAAAACACTCTGGGGCAGACAGTCCCACCCCCCTACTCCAGGATCTAGGAACATTTCTCCCACCTCTGGGCATTTCAGGGAACATAACCAGAGACAAGGCAAACCCCTGCCCCAGGACTGTGCACAACTCATCAGGGTCCCCCCCTCTTTTAGTGAGCTTTCCCCTCCAGAGAACGAGGAGCTTGTACAACAAATTGCTGCCCTGCTCCCCTAAACTCTCACCCCCCCTGCACCATCCCCCTCCAAGAGAGAGAAGACAGGTAATTCATAAAACTCTGCATCTGTGACTAAAATGCTCCACTATCCAGAATTATTCAGCCTCCACACTGTCATTTGTCCTAAGCCATCACACTACAAAACAAAATTGTCAATACCACTTCAATAAAAGTGTTTAAAAGTACATTTCAATTACAGAAGTCTTGTGAAATCCTTCTGCTTACCGAGGAAAGAACAGTTCTTTGCAAAAATGGCAGAACCGATAAAGATTTTATTTGTTAAATTTTGATCTATTCTGGCAACTGCTGAGCTATTTTCATACTTTAGCAAGAAACATCTCTCTGTTGACAACTGTATTCATTATCTCATATATTTATATCTGATAAAGTCTTTTACTTTGGTTTTCCTCATGAATTTTTGTGGATATATTTTTTTGAGGATAATCTAGTGCATTAACATAGTTTACAATAGTAAAGTAATATATTGTTTCTGAAGCACTCAAATACACAATGTGTTTTTCAGAACGAGTAGAGGCTATAAGGTGAAAGCTGCACTGAAGTTAACAACAATTAATTGGGTTTTTAAGGCCAAGACTACCTTTTCATTATGAGCTTCTGGAATAACTACTATGATGAGATTTTGGTGTATAATAAGGACTCCTTGAAAGCTATTCCTGTTCTTTAAAAAAAAAAAAAAGTACTCAAGATTTAAAGGCTTCTACTCTTGATTTCTGTTCCATTAAAAACCTGGTGGAAAAATCACTTCTGCCTACTCTTGCTTGGTAACAGGGTGAGCCTGCTGGCATAACCAGAGCTTCTTTCACTCCAGCAAGTACAGATGGGAGCAGAGCCATGACTAAAACCTAATATTTGCTAATAGCAAACAATATGTCTTAAACAAAGCACTTTGTCAGGTCCCATAAAGGCACAATATATTCTGAACTCTACTTCCAAAGACAATATGATTAAACATGTACCATTGCAATGCAATGACCTAGAATTTTTATTGGTAGTAGTTATGCCTTAAAATTAATTTATAATACTGTACTCCTTTTTATGGCTGTTTTTTGCAGACTATAGTGAGCTATCTGTTTTAAAAGGGAAATACATGATGGACTAGGTATTTGATTGAGAACTGGAGTGGGCTGACATTAGGAATACCTTCAATATGATAAAGAACCACATAATGTAATAACAAGGGCTATGAATAGTTTGATTTGGCTTATCTGATGGGATCCAATTTTCTGATTCTGGTTTATTCTAGCATTTTGTATTTCTGTTGTATTCTTCTAAAAGGATACTCATGTGAAACACAGAAACAACTGTAGCTTAGGGGAACACTGCAAATGCAAATCTGCTTTTAGTAGCAATAATTTGCAAAATTCTTTCTGAGGATAAAAACTATAACCTATCCAAAAAAATTTCAATTTTCTGTAAAAGTGTGTAGTGCATTTTCATAAAGCTGTATTTTTTTAAGTCGTTAAATTGGTTTTTAGTAACCTCATACTCATTTTCAATTGAACAATTATTAAACTATAAAACAAAATTGCACAATTCCTAAAACTGTAGTCTGGAGTTTTACAGTCTGCTATAAAGTGCTGTATTATTATAATACACTAAAGACGCTCAGACTATTAAAACTTTTTTTTTTTAATGAAGCATAAAATATTTTATCATTGATGAAATAATTCTGAAGTATTATGCTCTTCAGCAGTATACATGCATAATATTTTGGTCTCATGAAAAGCCTGCTAATCAAAAAAACACAATTTAAAATGTAATTCTAATATGCAACATAAACCATGTCACTGTCTTTCAGGAACAGGAGTTTATTACACCCAACTTCAAACATTAAAAATCAGAGTACTGATCATTAAATATAAGGTCCAATCTTACAGAGAGATCTCCATGCCAAAGAGAATGAGTGTAAAGCACTGGTGATAACAACAGAGATGTGACTTTCCTGTTGTAAAGTTTTAGCCTTTATTTCACTCCACAAATCATGATTGATCTTTTAAGGGGGCCTGATGTTCAACTCAGAAGTTCAACCAAGCCTGGTAAATGAGAACAAGTTTTTCCTGGCTACTGATGGCTGATGTCTCACAAGCAGCACTGACAGTGATATGATGTGTCTGAGCTATTGGGTTTGGTCCTTGGCCACATCCTCACACAGTTCCTCTCTGTTCAAAAGAGAGGTCAAGGACTCCCTGCACTTAGACATTCATCAGCTGTATGAATCACATCTTTAACTTCAGCAGGATTTCAACAAACTTGAAAGCAACCTATCTTGTGTGGTCCTGAAATTCTTTGGAAAAAAAGGTGAAAAGCTCAGTCTTGCTCTGAGTGGGAGCACCTACATGACCATACCATTAACACACACACCTGTACATTCCCTGCAAATTCCCAGCCTGTGGCACTGGGATCCACTGTCTGCACAGCAAGGCAGCTGGGCTGGCGTTGCTTTCCTGCCAGGAAACACCAGGATTTCTAAGCAGACTGAAAAACCCAACATGTCTCCACTACTGTCCCCTCAGCTCCTCTGGATCTGGCAAGAGTCACGCAGTAAATGACTACAGTCCCAGGGAACTGTACATCCACACTTTCTGAGGACCCACCCCACTATGGTGCTGAAGAAAATAAGGATTAACCTAGCTGAAACCAGTGTCAATGAAATCAATGGACAAAGCAGTATCTGTTGTGGCAAAACAGAACTTCATTTAGTGCTCCCCAAATCAGAAGTGTAAGATTAAAGACGGAACTTTAAGTTAGCCCTGGCTGTCAGATCTTAATCTGTATACACAAAGCACTCAAGACTTCCCTAGGTACAAGGGACTTGTCACTAAAGCAAATTAAAGACATTGCTTTTTTAGCAGAAAAGCTGCCAATAAGTGTTCTCTAAATCACTTGTACCAGCAGGCTGACCCCATTATGTCAGCTAATCCTGGAAATACAGGAGGTAGATTTAAATCTTTTCATAGAAAACAGTAAGTTTTTGTTGTTTTTTTTTATTTTGATAGAGTTTTATATTGTTGTCCATCTTTTGCCCCACACTGTATCTTTCTGTGTAGCTGGAATGCCCAGAGGAAGAGGTCAAAGTAGGACTTTTCCAAGGGATGGAGCAGGCCATGCATTTGAAAAATCAGCGCTTGTATATCACAAAAAGCTCATGGTCTGTGTCAGGGATGGGGGAAAGAGGGTGCCAGGTGTATGGGAGAGTTAATAATGGTGCTCAGGGGATAAAACAAGCTTTGTCTTTACCCCAGTACTTGATCTCAGCAGTTGTGCCATTCCCTCACCTACACACTGCCTGTGTTTCCTGCTTATGTTCACCCACTACCCAATTACCAGCCCATGGAGATCCACACCTGCTGTGTCCTGATCCTCAGAATGCTACACTGGAGCTTTAACCATCTCCAAACATCTACATAATGCTTTTGAATAATGATATTTAGCACCTGGGAAGCAACACTAAGCAGTTATACAGGGTACTTAACCCACCAGATTAGCAGCTCCCTGCACAGTGCTGCAGGTCTGCACAGACAGATCTACATGGCAAAAGCAGAGTCATGTTCAGTCTGAGTCACGTTTAAGTCCTGCTCTCCTCAGAGTACTGGGAGCCCTCACTCCTGTTTTTGTCCTAGGATTCACCATTATAAGTATTTTTTTAAATCACAAGTATTATGTGAATTTGTGGAAGAGCAACTTGCATTATGACCCCCACCTGGTATAAACACTCAATAATCTTACATGTAAATAGAAAGAATTGATATATTTAAGTATCCAGATTTCTCTTTTCCCACGTTCCCCACAAAATGTTTGATATTTTCAATTTCTAGCTCATAGTTTTTAAATTTTGCTGCTGAGCGCACAACATTACATACTGGACTTGTCTTCAGTCCAAAAGGATCATGTATCTCAATTATATCTGTCCACTGCTACATTCTCCAAAAGCACAAAAACCTTTTCTCTTTGAATGCTGAAAATACAAAGCAAGACATAATAAATATAGGAAAACAAAGTATAGAGCTAGCTAGCAAGACTTTGATGGGTATATTTACTTAAATGTCCTTAAGCATCTTGACTTTTAAAATTTTTGTCTTTTGCAAAACATTCTGTAAAATATTGCAGAAAACCCAGTGTGGAAGTCTGAGTTTTGTATTTATCTCTGAGATGACCCAGGAACAACTGATCTAATCTATCACTTGAGGTTCATTTCATTATCATCCTTCAGCTCTGTCCATCTCTCCTAAATGCAAAGGCAGCCTTTTTTTGAAGAATACATGGTGTGAGTACACATCCAAACTCGTTCCTTTGTCTCTTCCAAATAATGCAACACGATGGCTCAGGCAGTGGGGTACAACATGAGACTGGAAGACCAGAACCATTTTTTGACTGGCATACTGAATTCAAATTATGACAGAAAATGAAGGATTAACATATATGTCAGTTAAATTGAAAACATTAGAGGGAAGCTACCAGAAAAAATATAGGCTTGGCAATTACTTAATAAAATCTGCCTGTATAAGGAACATGCTGTTGGGATTCATCTTCCTTTTTGTTCACAATATTTTATGTTATTTTTATATGGTGCTGAGTATCCTTTGCAAGATGTCAAGCACTTCAAATATACTTAAATTTAACATTTCGTATAAACCTAACTACTATTTACTCTGTTTAGAAAATTCTGTCAGAAGTCACGTTCATAGAAAGAGTTTAGAGGATTCTTGAATAAATTAAGCATCTTCCTGGCAAAGACAGAATGCTGATTTAATTGAGGGACAGAAAAAAGAGCATCTTACACGATCCGTGCATATGTAAACATAAAGTAAGCAGATATAAGAAATAAACATTTTGCTGTGTCAATTTGAAATAAGACAATACCCCATAATAGGATGAATTGCAAATTCTCACAGCAATGATAAGTTCAAATGAAGAACAATTTCTAAACAGCATCACTAAAATAAACATTATTTTAAATTCCAAACCTTCAGCATGTTTTTGAAGTAAATACTGAGTACATGTAAACAAAAACTATCTCATCTTTTCTTCAAGCATTCACCACCCTTCCCATTCCCAGGTTTGCTTGTGCAGAACATGGCACAGCAACAAAACCGTGGGTGCACTCCTGCTCTTCATATGACCATTCTGAACAAATCAGAAAGAAATGTATCAGAAATTCTCAGTCAGTGGTGCTCTTGGCAGATTGGGTTAGTGCCCTGTATTTTACAGCCCCGGGAGGTTGGTATTTGCTCATTTCTGTGGCATATTATACTAATCAATCACTTCCTGCTCTTTCTTTCCTTGCTGTATTTCTTTCAATGGCAATTTATACTAATCAATCACTTCCTGCTCTTTCTTCCTTCGCTGTATTTCTAAATCCACTAACCAGAATTTGCAGCCCTGCTGCATCTCAATGGCCACTTCCTTAGCCCCTCTCTGCCATTGTCTTTTTGTGCTGAGACTGATGCTTGTAATTTGACTTTTCACAGCGTTCAGGCTATATTGCCTTTTAGAAACCTTTCAGCTCAGCTGCTAAGCATATAAAAAAGCTTTTGGCTGCACTAGTTCATGTTTTGAAAACACTACAAAGGCATATTTTCATAGGAGGAGAGGCTTGGAATGAATACCCTTCTCCAAGTGCAATATGAATACCAGTTCTTTTATAAAATTTGCATTAGGGTTTAAGTCTCACATGCAAAGTGGCACCATACTGTCCAAAAACATAGGTTTCTTTTTAAAAAATTGGGGGCTTGTTTTGGCTCTGTTCGTAAGTTACTTTTTGAAAAATGCATTAAAATATTAGAGCTTTGTTCTTTGTGTTTCAGTTCTGACAGAAGGAAATGGTAGGCACAGAATATTGTGCTTCACAGGAATAAAACTGCTTGGTTCACCTAACTTCAGTGACGTTTTAGTGCAGACTTTATCTACAGTTTTTACCAAACACCAGAGATCATTTCTTTAAAGGAACCTATTTTTCCTACCAACCTTTACTTCTTGTGCCAAGTACATCAGGGGGTACCCTTGAAGTCAGGGCACAGCTTTAAACCAGAGCTGATAAACTCATGTGGGATCTGACTTCAAAATGCCACAGTAACAGGAGGAAGGATGGGGAAGAATTTAAGTCATTTTCTAAACACAAAAACATCTATTCAGACTTAAGGAACATTTGCAACTTCAAGTGAATCCAAAGGGATTTGTGATCACTTGCCATTTCTTCAGTTCTTTATTTATTATGTGTACTTTGGTAGCATCTGGAGGCCTTACTCTACAGGGGGCTGTACAAACACTGAAGGAGAAAGTGATCTCTCCCATAACACAACTTTTTAATATAACATGAAGTGACTCAATAATATCCCATCAAGGCCTTGTTCTAAATGCAAGATATTCCAAGTCTCAGGTTTAAGAGGATGTGTTTCTTTCAGCATATTCCATTTGGTTAAATGACTATTGCAAATAGCAATATATGCCTCCAACTATCTCTCTTATCAATAACTTACAAAGTTTAAATAATAATGAATGCACAGATGAGAAAAACAGAATCAAACCAGAAGGACCTAAACTCAGCACCATCTATCATTAAGCCCCTATACTTTGTGACTCTGTAATGTCCCTCATGTTGATACTGATACAATTTTCCAATGCAAAACAGATGCAGGAACTGGAAAAGTATGAAGGAGAGACAGTGGTGCAGGAAAAATTAAGAAGCAAAACATACTTCTCAAAAAATAAAGTATTTCTGGTTCAGTGGACATGGACCATTTAATATTACGAAAACAAAGAGATTTTTTTTTTAATAGGAAGTGAAAAATCAGTGCTCTAACAGTGAAATCCAGAAATACAGAAAAAATTATCTTAATACCAGCTAAGACCTTAAAGCTTGGACACTTATATTTGTGTCACATAGCAATTTTCCTTCTGTAAAGGCAAAATAAACAGGACAAGCTGATCTATCCCTGCTTGACCTAATTTTGTATTTAAACCACCAGAATTTTTTACAACCTGATTCCAATCTGGCCGAAGGATGTTTTCATTTTACATTTCCTACTACCTTCTTCCTGCCTTGATTTTGCTGTCTTCTCCTGCCCAAGTCCTTCAATCTTTCAAAGAGCTGCAAAAACTGTCTTCAGTAACTGGTGAGCCTCTAAATCCAGAACCAATGATCCACTATCAATAGCCTAATTTAAGTGTCAAAGAAAATCACTACAGTCATTGGCCAAAATCACATCATGACCCTGACCTCAGTTCAGAGAGTGCCTGATTCAAAATAGTTTTATCTTTGTCCAGTTTCTTCAACATGTAGCTTGCAGCACCATATGTTCTTTAATACCCAGAACTACTCAGCCAAAAAACCTTCTTGAGTTTAATGCCAATAACATAAGAAAGAAGGCAGCAGGACATGCTAGCTCACATTAAGGGTTCCCTCTGAATTAGGAGTACTCAAGGGATTAATTTAATCTGACATATCCTGGCAGGATTTGGAGAGTGCCACATTCATATTCAGACCTGTGATAAGAAATTAAATACCATCCCCTGTTTCTGAGACAGCAAGGCAATAAAGTCCACTTTGAGATATGCAAGTTCCTGATTTAAAATAAGAGTGTCTGACAGCTCACAACATATGCAGCTTGTAACTACACCATGGGAATAAACAGATATTCCAATTTAAGCAGGCATCTAGTTAGGCAGTGTGAGACTCCTCGACAGGTACCCATGAAAAACTTTCATTTATGCACAACAACAAGTACAAAACTCTCTTACCTGCAGGTTTGCACATGCTGGTGAATCATTGTGGGAGGGTATTTCGTTGTTGGTGGTCTCTGACCCTGTGTTTTTAAGTCTGGAAGCTGTCGTAGTTGTGGCTGTAGTGGTCTGTACTGGTAAGATTGGCTGCCAGACATTCACATCAGTGCCATTGCCAAAGGCCTGAATTGCATTTTCTGTGAAAATAAATTACAGGCAATTTTCTATTTCTAAAAAAAAAAAAGGCAAAAAGCAGAACTGAGTTGTTTTTTATTGCCATTATTATTATTATTACTATTATTACATTTTAAATGTGTATTTGTAGAAATTCAATTTTAGGCTGAAAAACGTGTCTAATTTTTGAACCTATCAGAAACATGAACTGAAAATCTGGGGTCACATGATTATTTGGTGCAGCCTCTTCTTTGTAATGTTTCCAGTAATTCTTGACAGAAGCTTTAGGACTTACCATAATCATATTTGTTACCATCCAAAAGACTCAAAAATTTACTTTCAAGATTAAAAATACAGTTTGAATGTCATGTCCTAATTCTGGCAGGTGAAGTTACAGAGCAAAGTAAAAATGGAGAATAGGATAAATATTTATTTCTACAGCTTGCTGTAGTAAAACTAATATGCCTATAACTACAAAATAGTTTAACTAAGGCAATCTTTTCCTTACCATTTTCAATCAAAATCTGCATAATTGGGTGAGGGAAACATGGTTAAACTAAAACTTTAGAATATAAAAGTTAAAAAGCTTATCACAGTTTCACAGGATTAAAGAGTGTGTTTATAGCAAGAGTAAATTGGTTGGAGTTTTTTTATAAACAAATAGAAAAACAGTTTTTAATCAGGTCTTTGGGGATTCAACAAGGATTTGGGGATTTCTTATTTCAAATTCTTTGTACAAGAAATCAAACAATTTCACTGGGGACTAATATGTGGAAGTTATTAACACTTCTTCTCAGTGCCATTCCTTGCCTTATAAAATAATTTACATGTCATTTTCTTCTGAAAAAGATGTATTTTATTCTGATATTAGTTCTCAGAACTTCAAGATGCAAAGAGAAGAACTTGAAAAAGCACCAGAATGAGCTGCATTAATGGAAACAAAGTGGGAAGAGGGATATGATAAGTTTTCTTGTGCTTCCCTGAATAAGGCAATATAAAAAGCAGTATTTCCTAAAATCACAGTAACTCTTTGTTTCCACTGTTGCAAGAATGGTCACAGAAATACCTGCAATCCTTCCAGTTTTCAAAGTAACTAGTGGCCTTTACAATTAGTCTTCAATTATTTCATACAATCATAATTGATGATCCTTATGACTCTCTTCCAACTTGAGATATTCTATGAGTCTATGACAGAATCACAGAATTGTTTGGGTTTAAGGAACCTTTCAAGGTCTTCCAGTCCAACCTCCCTGCAATGAGCAACTTCAACTAGATTGTAGCTGTAAATGCCCCAAATAACAGATTTATTTTCCATTTTGAAGGGGCAATATACTGAAAAATAGACTAGCAAGAAATTCCTAGTTTCTTCCTACCATGGAAAAAGAAGTTTATGTCTTGTATAAAAGAAGTGAGAAGGATTTTAATGACATTTTCTCCAGGCAGTGGAAGGCTCACTAATGAAAATAAAAATTTTAAAAAATTCCTATTCTATGTGAAAGACAAAACTTTGTAGAAAATCCAGAAACCTTTAATTTCTTCCTGAAGAAGACATTATCTTGCAGTTAGGATGACATAATTTGTCTCACAGTAACCTCCAATGTCTTTGATTTGTCTTCATTAATGCTTTTGTACTGATGGCAAAAGAAAGGACAAGGAATCGCTCTGTCTTTATGTTCTAAAAGGAACCTGCAACACTCTAGAAATTAATACATTCACAAGTTAATAAAATCTGAGGTACTGCAATAGATATAAATAGCAACTGCCATTAGGCTTGAAGAAGGTCTGATGGCATATTGTTAAATTTTACCCCTCCTAAAGTTTGAACTCTTTTCTCTTTTTCTTTTGTTAAATGATCTTGAGTAATTGATTCGTTCTTCCAAAGCTTTATAAATAGTGTATCACAGAGCAACTCAGGTTGTTGTGCACAGACCTCCCTGTGCCTTCACTTGGTAATGCTGCCTCTTAAGAAGCTACCAATGGGGATTTTCAGACCCTCTGCTGAGCCCTGCTCTAGCATCAGCTCAAGCCTGTAGGGCTGGACGGGCCAGTCTGGATCACTGAGCTCATTTACTGTTCTGGAGAAAAGCAATGATGTCTGCTTCTTTGCATAAGCTGATGAAATATGAATTTTAAAACCACTTTTACCCTCAAAACTCCTGCTGGAAGCCTATTTCTTAACTTTAGTCTGATGGATAAAAATTTTCCCATTTCAAGTCTAAATATGTATGGCCAATATCTTCCTTTTTGATCTTATGCCAACATTGTCCTGCAGGTGAAGTAATCCCTTCCCCTCCCTGGGCTTGCCCTGCTAATGCATTTTCAGAGGACAATCATGTATCCTTTCAACTTCTGTTCTGCTAGACTAGGGAAGCCAAGCTCTTTTAGTCTCCTCATTTATCTGAAATTAAAACTCTGATGCACACTCCACATCATCCAATTACGCTGCTCCGGGCAGACAGGAAATTTGAAAAGACAACCTGCCAAAATCGACTCCACTGAGCCATTCTGAAATTTATAATAGTCCCTAATTTGGAAGTGAGTCTGACTGAAAAAAAAAAAATCAATAATTTAACAAAATCTTTACAATAGTTACTATCCAGGCTTGTGTTAAAACCAGGCATCTGAGATCCAATATCCTAAAAAAAAATGAAGGTGGCTGTAAATTGCAAGCACAATCCAATTTATACTTACTTACAGCAAATCCTTCATATCCTAAACTACATGTCTTTTTTATATGAAGTTCTTAAATTATACAGAAACCCCTCAGGTGTTGCAATTCCATGGTAAAGATGCTGCCTGACTGTTAGTCTCCAAATATGACCTGTGATGTAAACACATTTCAATACCATACAACTTTGGGTTTTGATTTTTTTTTTCCAAGAGCTTCTCATGTTTGAAATCATGGCCATAAACCACAGTATCAGGCATATTTGCTCATTCCTTTAATTTTTACACCTACAACAGAACCACGCTCAACAAAGCGCAAAGCGATGGCCTCGATGTGTCGTAAGCAGTAAAGGAATTCCAGAAAACAACACATAGGAAGACACCTAATTTTGTACTCACTAAGGCATATGTTGTCCTGGAAGAAATTCAGAAATTTCTTGCATTCCTCTTCGTCGTTGCCACTGTTGCTGCAGTCGCACCACGGGGCCACGCTGAGGCTGCTGGAGTCGATGTAGTTCGGTGTCATCACGGTGCCTGTCACCAGAGCAAGCACAGCACTGTCAGCAACCCTTGCACTGGAACATTCCTTCCACCCTAAGATGGCAAACAGCCCTTGGGAAGTCATGCATTCGGGGCTAGATTCACAACACAGACCCACAGCAGGGCTCTGACCTGCAGGTTTGACAGCTCCTGGCTGCTCTCAGCCTCTGACACCCAGCCCTGTATTTCACACCCTCTCCCGTTTGAATGCAATCAGTTTAGGGACTGTAACACAACTCACACATTGAAGACACATTTCTTCCCTCCAAAAAGGATTCCCACAGAGAGCTGCATCAGCAGAACTGACAGGTAGAAAACCTTGGCAGAGGGAGGGATGGGTTGGGAGAGAAGGTGAGCTCCTCTTTGAAGGGCTTTGCTGCCAAATCAAACACACGTGGACTTTGTCCTTAGAGCTCCACTTAAAAATCTTTTAGGATTTTCCTTCCTTACTTGTGGTTTTTCTTATTGTAATTCTAGTTGCAAGTAAATGGCTGAAAACCAGACCTGTGCTTCCTCCTTGAGTTTGCAGCCAGGCTGGAAAAACATTTCTGAAATGCATGAACAAGGAGAATGCTGGTCATGCTGAGGGGAGCCCTACCACATCTTGGAGCAGTGTTAACCCCAGGATGCTCATGAGGGACCTGCCAGCAGAGTGGGTTAGGGTGATAAACAAGAGCAAAAACCAGCATGCACGAAAAGGTACAGCAGATCCTCTGTGGGTAATAAATTATTTTTAATCCTGTTGTTTCACTACTTCTTCAGTAAAGTGATTATTTCCTAAAAATTGTCAACAACTTTCCAACCACAGGGTCATTCTAACACTGTTACAAACTCTTGGGTAAATATTCTCCCATTTATATGCCAGCTCAAAGCAACCAAGAATGAAATGACACCAAAGCAGGCATTTTGTGTCCTAAAAGATGTACAGCAACTGTTCATTACTCATCTGGATCAGGAAACTGTTGTATGATGAGCACTTGCTGAAGCCACTAGTGTCACTGAATGCATTACCCCAGCAGGTCAGATATTTCAAACTTTCCTAAGAATTGAGAAGTTTGAATCTTTATTTTATTTTTCTGACCAAAGGGAAAAAATTAAATAAGAAGAGGAAGGTATTCCAGACCTGAACAGTTGCCAGCTGCTTCAGGGAACATGTTCCTCACTTTATAATCTGCAATTCTAGGACAGGTCATATATTGTGAGGAAATGTGATCACATCTCCTCAAAACTGACATCAAAGTAGTCATTAAGAAGATGGAATAGATGAAGGACAAATGTTAGAGACTCAAAGTGTACACTGGGGAAGAAAATTTGGTCCACAGGTCCAGGGTCCAACAGTCTGCAATAACAGACGGGAAAGGGCTATCAAACATTCAGCTAAAAAAAGGAACATTAGAAATAACACAAATCACAGAGTGATGTCTAATAGCCTCTCAGTCACCAGGCAGTGCTGGGAAATGAACAAATCAACATGCAAACTGCCTCATATGTGACGTGGGAGACAAAGGACAACAGGCACTAGGGCTGGCCTGAGGAAGACAGTAATGGATGTGAAAATGAATGTGGTCCCACTGTGAGATTCACAAAAAGCATCTTTTCTCTTGTTTTGTAATGTTCTTAAATTTGACTATAATCCCATACCTTTGGCTTCCTGCAGCTTTTAACAGATAGTTGCAGTAATAATTGTTTGAATTCTATATAAGATTGGTACATGAGTAAACAGCATGGTTCAAAATTCATTAAATGGAGATGGAGAATTTAGTAAAACAGGCAAATTTAATTTGCATTATTAATGAAAAATGGACAGTAGATAAATAAGAAGAGGAATGATGATTAATTAAAATAAAACACATTAAAATGTCTCTCCCTCATCCATGTGGTGGTTCAGATCACTATTTCAGCCTTGCAACATGATCTGAAAAAAAGTGTGAGGAAGTGAAAATCAAGAGGATTTCGCAAATGGAAAGAAAATAGAAGGCTGAAAAAAATTCTAATTAGCAAATGCTTAGTGAAGGGTTGAAAAAACAGAAAGGTACTGAGGAAATTAAAAAGGTCACTGAGGTAAGACTTTCTTATCACAAAGAGGTAATAAGGTAATTAAAATGGGTTAAGACAGGGGTTAAAAGTGTAACAGATACCAAGGTACAATTAGGGTTGATGAATACAGGAAAGACAGGACAAGGAAAGTGTGTACACAGCACACAAACTGTGCATCCAGCAAAAACAGAGTGGCTGAAAGAGCAGCTAGTAGAAAATCAGTCTGTCATTTAGACCTGGGGGCAGATGTGAACCCAAGCAGATTATATGCTTGGTTTCCTGGGGTGGATTTTCTTTTTTCTCTGCAATGTGTGTGCCCTTCCCTTCCCCCCACCTCCACTCGCTGGCATCTTGGGAATTCTGCTGATGGACACTAAGGGATGAGAGAAACCATGGTAAAATAGGACAGGCTTGGTTTTCTGAGCTCTAGGTATCAAACAGCTCTGGGATGGTCTCTAAAGGCAGCAGTCAGACCCCACAGTTTAGACAACATCAGAGTTGGCCTGAACACAGCCTGGAGGTTGCTCAAATTAGGGTGAACTAACAAGGAGATGGATGGTGAGTCTAGGAGAAGGGACAAGGGGCTGAAGTTTCCTTGGCCCAAAGGAAGTCCAGCTTACTCACACGAACTCTCATGGAATTCCTGGGAGTAACAGGGAACTAGGACAGGTTTTGCTCAAGACAAGGGAAAATGTGTCAGAAAGCAAATGCAAAAGCAGATCTTGAAGTCAGTACTTTGAGCAAAATTTAATTCATGTGGGAGTGCAGAAGGTCCAGACGGCTTAGCCAGGCTGTAACCAAAGCACTGACTCAAACATGCCTATCCACAGTCTCCTTCTACATTAATTACTTTTTATATTTTTCTGGTAATTAAAAAAAAAAAACAAACAAACCAGAAAACTTATCCCTATACTACAACAAGGAGCCTAAAGCAATGAATTGAGGTTTTCCAACTTGCTGTAAAACATACATATCTTTAAAATTATATACATAACAGCCTGATGCAAACATTAAAGCAGCTTCTACAGATATTCTCGATTTTATTGATAAAGCACCTCATACAAAAACTGTGACTGGCTCTATTTCCATTTCAAGTCATTAATTTTAGGCGGGATTCCATTAATTTCAGTGAAGTTAACTCATTTACATCCCTGTATTTGAGGACTCACATTCACTGTACCTTCCATAGAGAAGCCTCAGTTTCCTGAACACCTTGGAGGTGCAAGTTTTCCTACATTTAATGAAATGGCCAAACATAATAATATTTTAATGAACAATAGTTTATCTTAATTAAATGGAGATCCTGAAGATCTGATGAACTAATGGATCTGCAGCAGTTTCTCACCCACAGTGTAACTCTTCTTCTTGTGTTTTATATCTATTAAGCAGACATTTGAAAGATTATACCCCTGATTTCTGCCTTACTCTACTTTCATATCAGATTGGTATCAGAAGCAGGAATTTACTGCTTCAGCACAGGAAACGTTTTGGTAATTTCTTGATGTAACAGATTACTACTAAGAAGCAAAAATTCTCTTAACACCAGTCAGTTCCCCTTTTGCAAGTCTCCAGGGGGTAGCAGGAAGGAAGAATGATGCTTATTTTTCCCTTTGAAAAACCAGATCTCCTTTTGATTTGAACTCCTTAGGCGCCCATTCCACATTTCTGATGTGTGACAAGAATTTTGCAGCATGGTCATCCCCAGTAACACAAGAACAACTCACAAGAGGAACTGGGTCATCTTTGGGGTAAACTGAAAAATGAAACCAACAAAACTGCCAGCAAAATTCTCTAGGTCCAGCAATAACTTGGCAGCTCTTACCCAGGAGTATCTGTTAGTAACAGTTCCTCCTTGCCAGCAGCCAGACTTCTTAATCTCATTGACAAGATCAGATTTCAAGGCTATTCAATTCTCTGTTTCAGAGTCAAATGACAGTCTGTCATAACTGCTCAGATGTTATAGCCTTTGCATACTGTCTTAATCTCTTCAGTGGTAGAAGAATATCCTTTGAAGCCATCACATCTCATTTCACCCATTGCCACATGGACTTACCTCACTTGTTAGCTGCTAGAGTAATAAGAATGGTAACAATAACTGAGTATAGCTTTCAGTCATTTTTCAGCAAACCCAACCTATTCTAGGAATATTTTCATTTCGATCTTATCTCCAGAGACATTTATTTATCAGCAGGATCAGCTTCAGGGCCTCAGCTGGCACCTTCATGCCCAACAGAAGGGGTTATTACTGCACTGCAGCAGGTGCAGGCTGTAAGCTTAAAAACATCTTATCTGGTGGCCTTTCAAATTTATTTGTTTCAGAGTTTTGACATTCACTTATTATTTATTGCCCAACTATGATATTTCTACAACACATTCAGCTTCTTGACATGATCTCTCTCTTTCAGGAATCAAATACTGAGGATGGCATGTGGAATCTGGCTTCCATAAAGGCATCCATGTGCCTGTTGACATGCAGGAAGGTGACAACAAATAAAAATAACTACATTGGGGAGGGAAGAGGATTTCAGATTTGGTCTCAGCTCCTCTCACTGACAGGCATCTCTGAAAACATTTAGAGTGGACAGAAGGCTATCATGGGAAGAATAGCAGCTGGAACTGATAAAAGGCTGGATTGATCTATTGTTTCATACCTCAGATTCAGGTACCTTTCTCTGAAGGTGTTTACCCAAACTTGTGATAACAGCTGCAATATCAACCAAGCTGCACTTCCTCTTGTTAACTTCCTACTCCTCACTCCTGTCTACATTCAACCCTCTAAATAAGCTTTATTTTTTAACCTTGCATTTATTTCAAATCCAAGCCCCTTTCTCTCCTTATCTTCCATCCTTAATTTTCTTGTAACCTACAGGCTTACCCCAAGAATCCCCGCAAGGCGAAGCAGCGCCACTCCATGCAGGTGGAGAAGCTGGCCTAGTATCCTACCACACAGTATTATACTCCAGCTTTTATTTCACACAGGCCTTCCAGATGCAGTTTGGGGTTTTTTTCTCATGAGCAAGCCCCCACCCTTCCCTGCCCTCTCACCAATGAGCCCCGAGTAAGCGAGCAGGCAGTCAGCGTAGTTCTCCTTCAGACAGCCGCTAACGGAGCGTGACTCGGGCTGGCAGTTTGTGAAGAAATCTGCAAGGCGAGATCTGCAACAGGAAGAAAAATGTGTATCTTTAAAAATCAAGCCTGAAGGCGTTCTTACCTTTTACACTCTCTGTTTCAGGACACGGCTTAATATTCTTTAACTTAAATGCATATTGGACACATTTCAGCTATTGAGAGACTCTTTCTAAGATGCATCTCTTTCCAGAAATCTATTTTTGAAGTCAGAACAAAAAAGTGTAACAAAACAGTAAAAAGGAACAGAACAACAGGGAAATGCCTGCCCTTTACTAAAAGAAATGTTCTGCACTTTCATGCCAAGAAAAAAAGACAAAGACTGATTTTATCATATGAGGAGTCATTTTGCCTGGATCTGAACTCTAACTGGAGTCTCTTATTCAGAACACAGTTTCTGCTGTTTTACTGATTACACAAAGCTGTATGTTTGTGCTCACAGAGCAAGCAAGACTCTCACTGCAAGCCTGGAAGCAGGGCCTGCTTTGGTGGTGTCCCACATTTCCAGAGTGGGCTCACCCTGCCCTGGCCTGGCCTGCAGCAGCTGGGGCAGCAGGCAGGACCAGCTGGCACAGCCTCCTCAACCCTGAGCCACAGAGGTCTATTTGTTTTTGTAAAACCTGCATTTATCCAAATTCCAGAGTACTGACTCCAGGGCTGAGATGAAAGGAAAGTGTGCTCTGCATGGAGTTCTGCTGCTGAGTTCTTCACTTTATCTTCACTTACCTCAGCCAGCCCATGGCCAAGGAGGGGAGAGCACTGATCACATGCAGGAGGTGCTTTAAGACCAGGAGTGAAGCTGTATTGTGATCAACTGATCACTACCATGTTGGAAATTAGCAGGACTGACAGGATCTCTTCTGGTTATTTGTGGTTTAAAGGCCACATAATGCTCCCAATTCAGGTCTCTAAAATTTGCAAGGCATTGATTGATGAGGTGGGTCAAGGTCACACATCCTACAGTCACTCCCCTGCCCATATTAGCCTTATTATCTTGGAGTAGTGACTTTTGTTTATTTACAAAGTGTTATTTACTCCCTCATTTATGAAAAAAAATCACCTCCCTATTTCAATCTTCTCTTCTTTGAAATAGGTCTAAAAATGTTCTTTTGCATCTGACAACCCATGGAACTGTCTCAGGATAAGATGCTTAATCTCTGCGAAGCCCTCTCAAAATCAGAATAGTATAATCTATGAATTTTCATTACTGCTCCAGCATTATGCAGATTTGCAATATAAGTGCTCTTTTTCAGTTTTGCAACAACCCCACAAAAGTTAGCAGAAACAAGTGATTTGCAAGTGATTTACTTTATTTGTTTACATGCTCCAGAGACTAATTATCTTTGTTTGCTTTATTGTTTTACCTACCCCAGAATGGGACTGGATACACATCATTAATTGGCCTGAAAGTAACGATGGGCAAACATCAAAAGGTTCAGAGGCTCAGTTTGAGAAAGCATCCTATAAATAAACTCCATGCAACCTATACCTGAATTTATGAGGGCTGTTCTCATGGCCTTATTTTAGTTCCATCTCTCTCTAACTGTACTGACACCAGCAAATCCATGGCTGCCTTCAAGCCACAGTCAACCCTAAGCTTTTCACTCCCTCTCTTGCCTTATTTAACCACTTAACCTTGAGATGGAAATCTGTACCCAGCTGCTTTTAAAAGCTTTAATAAGTGGATCTCTCTAGCAATCCTTCATACATACATATATACATGTATATCTATAGATATATACACATACGTATGTATGTATACATATATTTCTAAATTTACATAAAATCCCTACTTAGCTGGTGAATACATATTGTACCTACCAGGAGACAGGCTGAGAAGAAATGGGTCTCAAGGTATGGAAAGAGATAAATAGCAGCACCATGAAGAAAAGCTGGGAAAGGAAACCCTCTGTCACTGCAGTGATTCCTCTCCCAGTCAGTGATTAAGATAGTGGCTCAAATACAGCTTTTGGATCAACTGGGAACAAAGAGAGTTGACAATTTCCAAGGATTTTTCTAATTCTACTTATACCTGGATGAAGTCAGGTTTAGAACAGAATAGAGCCTATTACATCTATCTAGTATGAAAAACCCCTGCCGTGGTAGAAAGGGCAAGCCTTCTGCATATACAGTATTCTTGTATTTCTAAAACAAAGTAGCTCCTCAGATCTAAATTTCATTATTTATGTGACCACAAATAAATCTTTTTGGCAATGTATTATACAATCAGCATCTTTATAATCCTGAAAACACTTCTTGCAATCATTTCATCATTCTTGAATATCCAGCTCTCCCTTAGGTTATTAGGTGCATTGGTCCAGAGATCATTTAAGACATTCCTCTTCTCTAGATGTTTTTAAGGACTGATAACCATGGAATAAACCCAGTCATTTACTACCCAGCCTGCTTAAAGAACTTATTTGTTGTAAACCCTAAAGGAGGCTAAAAATAGCTCTGCTGATCTCTTTTGCATACATCTTGATTTCCATGTGAATTTCTGAAGAATTTTTGTGGTCATAAAAAGTAATGATGTGACAACATTGCACATTTAAGTTTTCATAAGTCAAATATAGTTCAGATAGCTCTGGTCTGAGCATTACTGGACATTATCACACAACCCTTCCCTAGCCAGTCATCCAAACCTCACACAGCCCAAGCTCTCACCCTCTCCTGAGCTGTTAACTACGCCAGATACCGATGTGGATTATTTGCACTGGAGATGAAGTTAAGGCCAGAAATAAAAGCAGAGACCTCCATCTGCCCTAAAATACTCCCATACTTTCAGTGAAGATCTGCTGATCAACACTCAGTGAAAATCTACCCCCAATCATTTCCAGCAGACTGGCAGTGATGAAAGTGTGCTCATCAGTGAACACCAAAACAGTGTTACTGCTATTTATCTAGAGAGAGAGACAAATTATCCTAATGAGAACCATTAATCCTAAAGTAGTGCACATGAATATTAAGAACTGTTTGGGTAAAGGAGACAGTCCTTTTAGGGATGCAGAATCAGAGCAATCTGACAATAACAGTGCTCTCAAAAAATATGCACTGTGTTAAATTAGTGCTCCTTCAGCAGGAGGCAACTTGTAGGTGGCAGCTTGAGGGTTTCTAACCCATGACTGAGCAGTTTTGTTATCCAGAGAACAAACAGAGCTTGCCATATGTACCTTCAAGTGTGCACAGCCTTACATGTGCAGTGTACACAGATATATCCCACTGCTGGAGAGAGACAGGCAGTTTTATATTGTTCATGCCATGTAGCAGGACCACATCTAAAAGGAACTATTAATTTCTTTTTCTGTCACAAAATCCTCCTTGTGCACAGCCACATTTATGATGTGTTCCCTTTTCCTTGCATAAATAAGGGGTACTACTCAGAAATCTTCCTCCCAGGAAAACACAAAAACAAACAAAAAAATCATCTCTTTCAAGGGCAAAACCCCCACAAATTAACTTAGTTCTACCTTAAACCTGGAAAACCTGCAGATGTTCTGGAAAGCTTACTTTAAATATTCTGTATACCACTAGCTGGAAAAGTAAGAATAATCCCATCAGCAAATTCAAAGAAAATCTGTTTAAACAACAAGCAGCCTTTCTGAAAAGAAGAGAAAAAAATCCCAAACCTGCTATTCTCTAAAGCTTTGTATTAGTACCTGTAAAATAATTTGTAACAGTTAAAAATACAAAGGAAGCAAAGTTAATTTGCTCTCCTTATGATAGTGGCTCTTCAAATACTCAGTTGGATAATTCAAAACTTTCATATTTGCTTACAAATAAGCTTTTTTTAATAGCAGTATTGTATTGAATCTACATATAATTTTTGAAGCAATTTAATTTTATATTAGCACAGCCTGTTGCATAGGCAACATTGATTAGGTTTTCACTACTTTTTGTTCTCAAGGTTCTTTAAAAGTTCTTTGATGTCCTGAAGTTATCTTTGATATTTATCAGTTCTCCCTTTTTTAAGGTTGGTTGATTCAGCTTTAGCATTGGTGAAATATTGATATGATAAGAATTGTGAAGTTGCATAAAATTTTTACAATTTTTCGTTTGGATCTGGTGCAAATAACGACCTACCAGAAAAGCAACACTCTGAACCAGATTCCTCCTCAAGAAGCACCCACCTCACTGAGATGGCAGGTGTTGATTTCTCCTGGTTTTTCCTCTCTGACTGCATTGTTGGTACACGAAGGCTGAGCCCAGAGGAGAGTGCACTCTCTCAGCCTTGCCTTGGCACTGGTGATGCTCACACCAAGCAAGACACTGAACTCAGGTCTCCTGCTGGTTGCCCACACTCAGGTTGTGATGTCCAAGTGAGGGGTTCCAACCCCTTGCCCTGTTATGCAGGGAGCGACAGCGCTCCTGTGCCACACCTTGGGGATGTCAGGTGAGGTCTGGACATGCTCACTGCCACCTCTCCTTGCATTGCTGCTTGTGTCTAGGCACCTATTTATAGCAGTAACATAAAGAGTAGGTAAATGCCAGAGCTGAGAGACTGAGGTGACTACACTAATTAGTCAGAGCTGCTCGAGCGTCTAGACACCATTTGGCAGTGCAGTCACGTAAGGGAAGTGCTGCATCAATATTCAAAACAGAAAAGAGGTATAAATCCCACACTGAAAATAGCCAGACTAAGTCAATGAATGTGTGTCATAGTGATAAATGGCACCATTACAGAAAAAAACAACAAGTCAAAATACTTGTTCTTCTTTCGTGGGGGTCAACTGCAGTGTCCTGCTCTGGCTACAAATAGCTCCTGTATGGCTGGAGTGGTGCTGCTTCTGCTGGGATGCAAGAGTTGGTTGCAAGGATTGGTATGTGGCCAAACTAATGGCTTCATTGTTGGAAGAGCATTTCATTTTCTCTTTCTTTCATAAACAGTGAGAAAATGAGGCAAAGGCCAGATAAGCAACTCCATCAATGAGTGGGATGAAAAAAGCCCCAGAAGAACTCCGTAACGAGAGATGACTCTCCCTGCACGTCGTAAAGTAGCTTTGATCCATCTTTTTTTCATTAAAGGACACTAGAGCTGTGTAATATTAATAAATCTTACACCTCCTTAGCTATCTAAACACACTGTTGAGCACCTGTGGGCAACTACAAATTTTGACATCTTTATTTGAGAGGTCACTTTCCCACATATTTCTGAAACAGCAACTCCACTAAATTTTTCCAACGAAAAGGATGGTTTGTGTTTGGTGGCTACCCTCCTTCTCAAACAATGACAGTGTCCTGGCCCTCAGTCACTGATGCTCCTGCCCTGCTCAGCCATGGGCCCCATGGAGCCAGGTCTGCCCACTGGCTGATGTCCCACCCTGTCCCCAGGAAGATGCCCCAAGCCTGGGACTGCCCTGCTCCCAAGCTGGGGTAGTGGGATGAGCCCAGCCTAAAAGATTCTGTCCTGCCTGTCCCTGGAGTCCCCAGGAGCCCCAGAAAGCCACCATCCCATGCTGCATCCTGACATCCAGCTCAGCATTTGTACATTCTGGGGAGTGGGAAGGGTAAAAAAGGAAATTGCTGCTGGCAAACCATTTACCTCCCAAGACTTGAATATTGAAGGCAGTTTCTCTCACATCAGCTGATCCAAATCTTTTCCAAACCTGGCAGAAACCATTACAGGATTTTAGATTCCAAATATCAGCTACTAACTGAAAGAAGCTGTTTTTTAATCTGGTTTTGCTGCTGTTTTGTTATTTTAAATGTCTGGAAGCCTAAACCCAAGCAAATATTTGATTCTGGGTTTAACTTACCCCTCAAAACTGTGTTGTTCATCTGCAAGCAGAATATGGACAATGCCCAATTACGCAGAGGCAGCCTGTTTGGATTGTGGGATAACTAGACACAGGAACAAACACCAGGGACCACACAAGATTCACTGAGATGCCTTCCAGCAGCAGGAGTGCTTGCTCAGAGCATCAGGCACAGGCACAAAGCCACCAAGGCTGGTCCCTCCAGAGGAGCACCCACACTCGACCCAGCTCTCTGCCTGTACCATGTCCCCACCACATCTGCCAGCATTTATGTTACTACTCAGTAGTAGTAACATAGTAGTTTTTGTTTACCAGGGGCCTCCTGGACATTTAAAACCCAAGAAAATGGAGATCTAAATCTTTGAAATTCAGTCATGCAAAATGAAAAGCATTTCCACCTATGCATATCTGTATTTTAAAATTAAAAGTACAAACATTGTATTCTTTCTATTCTATTAGCAAATTAATACCCTACACCCATGTTCTTTTACTGCACTTTGTGGAAAGCAAAATAAAATAAGTTTTATACCATTTTCTGTTAATATTATCCTTTCCCTTTGTTCATGTCATCTGCTGGAGACCAGTCAGATCTTTTTACACAGTATCTGCTACAGAAAATCAAAAGAACTTAACAAAACACTAATGTCATAGTTTATCAATGTTAATTAAATCCTCTAAGCAACTCAAGATCATGCATGAGAGTAATTTTAATTTAATATATTAGGTCTCCTTTGGGTTTAAGGGAAACTACTAAGCTCAAATGTGATTCTAAACAAGTATGATTTATTTGAAATTGGGTCATATAAATATTTATATACTACTGACCTTTTGTGTAATAAAACCAATTTTGAAAAATATGGTGAAAATCCTGAGCACAAGGTAATGCAATAAAGAATTAGAGCAGTGATTCTCAGATGCTGTGACAAAAACCAGAATTTTCTCTTTCTGTTTGCAAAAAAAAAAAATTACCTCACATCATTTTTTAGAGGCCTGTTTGAGAGAACATCTGGAAAACATTCCACAGGAAATCAAACCTATATTAAATATGTTTTGCAGGGCTCTGTTTCCTTGCATCAACCTTAAGCATTCATAATGTGTTTCTGTCTTCCCAGCTGCAAAGAAAACACTTCTGTCAGAGTCCTCTACAAAATGACAGGCTGAATTGTCAGCCAGTGATTTTATCAGGGGATGCTGGTAAGATTTCTATTTAGTCTACCTGTCTCTGTACCAAAGCCCTCCAATAACATGAACAAATCCACCAGCTGCTTTCCAACTATCACGAATTTGTATATTGTTTGTTTAATTTCCTTTATGCTGTTTAATTTGAAGCTTCTAAATAAAAATGACTGGCATTTTTAAAGATGCCCAAGCCTCAGTGTCTCCTGACAGGATGTTATTCAGGAAAGAACTATTTTCACTTCATTAGCTGGGAGAGCAGAATAGCCTGAATTACAGGCTAGTAACCTAAGAAAATCACTGTCACTCTCAAAAAGCAAGCCAAGGAAAAGTAGTGCCACTGCAAGTCCTTGAGAATGCCACTGGACGCTTCAGTGTTTATGAATAACTTTATTGTGAGTGCACACTGAAAGGATGTGCTTCCAAGTACCTGAGAAAGACATCCATGGCAATAATATTCCCTGTAACCACTTGAATAAACTATAATAGACTATTACTAGCTCAAGCATGAAACTGATGGGAGTTTGGAGATGGAAAATAATCTAAAAAGTCCAATACAAGTTCTCTCTTCACCAGAAAAGTTTCTGTTGGTAGATGTACTGGAACATCAGGTTTCCTGAGGTTATGCAGGGATGCTCTTTGCCTAAGAAAATCTCTCAGTGGTACGTGTGGTGACATTCCTGAAGGAAACAACTCCGTGTCCCCTTGTCAGAGGGGTGGCTCAAGGGAAGAAAGGGTGTCCAGAGTGTCCTTGCACTCAACTGAGCAGGGTCTGTGGGCAGCCAGCATGGCTGAAACCCATCCTGGAGCTACTCTATATACTGCTCTGACCTTGGAATAAGACAGCAAATATAAAATCAGAAATACAGAAGATAAAAGCAGAGTAGAGTCTCTTTAATGTGGACCCATTTTGCACAAAACAGCCCCTCCAAAGAGCAAGTCAAGAAGTTCCGGCAGCAGCGACCAAGAGAGCACTGATCTTATTCAGCATGTTTTACTTGCTTTTAGAAGTAATATGGATATATAATGATAGTACAGAAAGCACTGATTTGTTGTGTAAGGTTGCAAAACAAACCATTTTTACCAGTTAAGGATGATGTGCTGTCCCAAGAGCATTTTTGGACTCCACTCTCAAAAGAAGTGAACACACAAGGCCGAGAAAAAAATGTGAGGCCAGGAGCTGACAGCCTGTGATACACCCAGACATTTCAGTTGTTCTGAAATGAACTGTCCATTCTGAAAAATATTTTGCAATGCTGCATGATGGCCAGTTACTGAGAAGCACCTCCAGCATTTCATAATGACTAACTGGCAAAGGGAGCATTGTAACTGAGAGGACAACCACTGTGATTTATGCTTGAACTGGAACAAAACAAAGTGAACTAAATATTCAAATAATATCATTTGAATTTAACAGAGTTTTTAGTCTTTATGTGCTTTACAATAGAAAAGCTTCCTTTAATAGTTTATAGAATGTGCTTGAAAAAATATAATGTAAGCACAAACATATTTTGATGATTTTTGTCTTAATAACCTTAGACAAGGGTCACAGTCAGCTCACACAGAAAATCTATCACCAACAGTAAACACACACCAAAAAACCCCTTCTGTGTCACTCGTTTTAAAGCCAGCAGATCATTAAAGCATAGGAAACAACCACAGGAAACAGCCACCACCTCTGCTGGGAAGCCTTTGCAGACACTGCCACATTTACATCTCACTTCCACTTAGAGGAGTTACTCCAGTAACACTGGAGTGATTATTAACATAATTAAAGCAATACAATTTCTATTCAGTAAACATGAGAATGCTAAAATTTGAAAATATGCATGTGGCTGTCACTTGCTCTGTTGAGAAACAAAGTTTTATTTTTAGCTCCAGTGCTTACATTTTCTTGCAGCTATTTTAACAGATGAACTGCCACCAGAAATATTCTCTCACTGGGCCCTGATGTAGAATGATATAAATAACCTTTACAAAGTCCAGCATAATGGAATGGTAAAATCAGTTGACATTCTCCTAATTAGCACTGCCTGAAGATTTACCTACACAGAACAGGAAGAGCCAAAATCACCCCTGGAATAAATCCACTGAAGTCACTGATGTCAGAGGAAGTACACTGGGAATGGACTTGATAGAATAGATCTGTTATTTACATTAAACACAGAGCAGCTTCTTGCCTGTAGCATATACATGGCTTGAGGTAAATGAAAAAAGCATTTTGATTTATTAAAGAAAATGCTATTGTGTGATATATACATCCCTTCTTTGCCCCAGAAACAGCAAGTTAGCCAAATTTGACTGGGGGTACATGACAGATCTTCTCTACACTACATGTAATAGATCAAGGGGTAGAAACTACTCATCAAACCAGTGGATGCTAAACTTCTTTCTACAGCAATCTCTCAACTAACAATTCAAAAAGTCAGCAGTAGCAGTACTCCTAGTGGAACCCCATCCAGCAAAGCAATTAAGTGCTTTCATAACTGTAAGGACATGAGTAGCTTCAAATTCAGTTAAAGTTTAATGCCAAATTTAACTGTCCTGGATTTCAATATTTTTGACTAAACATGTGTGAAACTGCTTAATTAGCATATGTAGTTTAATCTCTCCCCCCTGCCCCAATACATCAACAAAACAAAATGGGTCACATTAGCCCTGCTGTAACCCCCACCCTGCCTCATGTTCCTAATCTGAAGTCTTCTTATTTCTTAAATTATACAGGCAAGCTTTTCTTTTCCACTTAAATTAACAATATAAGGGTTTTCAGACAAAATGGACACTCAGGGGAGTGTTCCTTATCATTCTCTACAACTACCTGAGGAGGGTGTAGCAAGGTCTTCTTCCAAGGAACAAGTGACAGGATGAGATGAAATGGTCTCAAGTTGTGCCAGAGAAGGTTTAGATTGGATATTAGGAAAATCTTCTTCATTCCTGGCTTGGGATAGTGCCAGTACAGATGTGGCCCCTTTTGTAGGTCCCTGAACAGTTGTCAAATCTCCCTTTTACTCTGTCCTTTTTTTTTTCCCTGGTTTCTGTACCTTGCATATTTACTTTCNCTGGTGAGCTTGGCAGTGTTGGATTTTTGGCTGGACTTGATGTTCTCAATGGTTTTCTCCAACCTAAAAGACTCTCTGAAGGAACACATTTAGATACAAGTGCCCCAAGTTTTTAGAGCTG
Organism: Peucedramus taeniatus; assembly: GCA_013400575.1. Classification (NCBI taxonomy): domain Eukaryota; kingdom Metazoa; phylum Chordata; class Aves; order Passeriformes; family Fringillidae; genus Peucedramus; species Peucedramus taeniatus. The sequence goes on from WBNO01019922.1 coordinate 94,098, forward strand.
AAATGGTCAGAAGTACCTCACTCAGCTCACTGAGTCATTTTCCTAGAAAGAGACTGACATGGAAGCAGGGTATCTAAATAGAGCCTATAAAACCTGAATCATTGGCATCCAAGTTTATTTTGTGATTGTTGCNACAATTCCAAGAGGCCAAAATCCAACCAGAAGCTAGTCTTGGATGGAATGAGTTTTCAAGCATTGGAATAGCTGCCCAGGGAAGTGGTGGAGTCACCACCCCTGGAAGTGGTTAACAGACCTGTAGATGTGGCACTTGGGGACCTGGTTTAGTGGTGGGCTTGGCAGTGTTGGGTTTTTGGCTGGACTTGATGTTCTTAATGGTTTTCTCCAACCTAAAAGACTCTCTGAAGGAACACATTTAGATACAAGTGCCCCAAGTTTTTAGAGCTGAAATGGTCACAAGTACCTCACTCAGCTCACTGAGTCATTTTCCTAGAAAGAGACTGACATGGAAGCAGGGTATCTAAATAGAGCCTATAAAACCTGAATCATTGGCATCCAAGTTTATTTTGTGATTGTTGCATGCTCAGACACGCACTCTTTATTCCCACTTCCACTTCTTCAGCCCTGCAGACAGGTAATATGGAATATTCAGGTTATTTTTAACCTGATCAGCAGAGGATCTACCTGACTGCAGGGATGCTGCCTGGAGAGTTTGAGCTTGTCTGACAAGGGACCCCAGCATGAAATACTGTCTAGTTACTGCTCCCTGGAGCATGAGCTCTCCTCACTGGTACAGCACAAAGCCAAGGGAAAGCTGGGTGCAGGACTAAAGCTGAGCCATTTTTCTAATTACTGTATCCTTGTGTCTCTCCTGCTTTTGGAGAAATGTCAATCACCCAGCAAGCTTTTAATCTGCAAACCCTCCTAAGCTGACCAGAGAGAGTATAAATGAGGGCCAGCCAAGCAGATCTGGGCACCGCAGAATGAGATCCATGCACACTTGAAAGGGACAAGTCTTGTTTTGCAGGATGTTTGGATTCTTCTGATTCCAAAGGGATTTATGGATACCTTATAAGGAGGAACTGCTTGATTCATTTTGACTTTTATTCAGATGGAAGAAATTTAAAGTTACCTTTGTTTCTGAGGGGGAAGGGAGAGCAATATTATGTCTATTTGCTCTGCTAACAGAAGACATCAAAGTAATGAATCATGTAAAGGACAGAAAGGGAAGAAAATAATACAATATTGCAGTATTTTCTATCTTTACTTTGCCTTTCTTGAAAGGTTTTCGCTTATTTTGCAGAGACTGCATTAATATTTTTTTCCAGGCTAGCAGTTCCACACACACATATTCCACTACACCATCAAGTTTCCCCTGCAGAATACACCAGCTTCCTTCCCACCTCCCCTCAGACCCCATTTTTTGAATTTTCTGAACTGTCACCATGCCTATTAGTTCATTAAAATGAATGAACACCTGTTTTGTCTCTTTTTTCTTCACTTAAATAAATAAACCTCTAGCAATATAGATATGTATGCACACATTTACATGCTTGTATATACATATATGTATAAAAATCACTCTTCAAATTCAGGCTATGTGAGGTGAGCTTGTGGGCATGGGCCAAAAAGCAGACTTACATTTTTTCTGCCCCATTTGGTATTCTAGAGACACAGGAGCTCTCCTGAGTGCAGGTGCAGAGAGCTCAGGCTCACCCTACTACACTGCAAGCATCCCACACCTACTGCAGGGTGAGTCAGGTTTTGCACCCACTCCCTGACTCAGTCTCCAAACACACAATTCAGGCACACCCTGCACTTCTCTAGAAATCAAGAGTATCCCTTTCTTAATGGAAATAACAGCATTACAGAAACTACACTGTTGTCCTGGTTTTGCATAACCACAGCAAACCAATCATCTCAAGGAGCTGCCAGAATGCTCCAAGTGCCAAACTGATATAAATGCCCTGGAGGGACCCAAACCCAGCTCTGTTATCCCAAACTGTGTAATGCTACTGTGTCCTTCATAAAAATACCCACCAAGGGCCCTTTTAACAGGCAAAACTAGAGTCAGGCTGAGAATGAGCACTCAGGCTTTTATCTGACCAACTGAACTGTCACCAATATCAGCTACAAGGCTCAGAAAGGGAGACAGCACCTCTGTTTTCCCTCTCATTTGCTGAATTACAGATGATCACTGGACCGTGGCAGGATATTGAGGGAGGAAAAGCACAACATGCAGAGAAGCAGGTGAGGAGGCACCATAAGTGGCTGTAATGGAATTCAAACGTGTCAGAGAGGCGGTGAAAGTCAGGTAATTGCAGGAAAATCTGGAAAGAGGAGATGAAAGGAGACTAAGCAAGGGGAAGAGGTAGGAGGGGAAAAAAAGCAAAGGAAAAAAGTGAGAAAAATGAAAGAGAAGTATGAAGAATAGAAAATGTGAAGAAAAGGGCAAAAATCTTTTTCCCCTCTTCCAACTCCTCCCGCACATCCCTCCAGTGCTCTGCTCCCTGTTAATTCTGGAATTGATGGGGTTCTCTCCTAGAACAAGGTGGTGGGCTCCCCCCATCCTGGAGTAGGGCAAAAAGGGTTGCCTGAACATTTACAACATCTCTACAGACCTGTCTCTAGGGCTGAAGCACAGGGGTGAAGGGTTTGCAGTCAGCAGTGGCTTCTGCTGCAGTCCACAGGACTCACACAGAGAAGCCACTTTTACCAACAGGTTCAGGTGTAAAGCACCTGCAGATTGTCTCATGCCTCACAGAAAAGGAGCACAGACACAGTGACTCCCTTTCCAGGAAAATTATCATTAAAAGTGTTCAACAGAATGTCATGAAGGAGAATTATTTCCTTGGCAAGTTTCTGATGCTTTCAAGCAAGCAGCTGAGCTTCTGCTCTAACATTTCCAGTGGATGAATTCTTCTCTGCACTGACAATAATGTTTGCAATTCCTTCACAGAGTGTTCTGATACCTGCAGACATCCTTCATGCAGAGCTGAATGGGTGGTTGCAACAAAATTAAGACTAGATAGGACAGGTGACCAAAAACTGGTCAAAAGGTAAGAACACACCAATGAAAGCACATTTATAAAGATTTAGCTGTCTGAACACACAGTGCTGAAAACATTTTTCACTGTGTTTTCAAGGAGATGACCCATGTACTGGAACCTAATTGGTATTTCATTATTATCCTTCCCTATCCCACATGAAGAAGTTATTTAAATATGTTAAGCATATTTTTGTATTTTTTATAGTGTCAAACAGCTGCAGACAGCAATATGTACCTCTTGCAGAATTAAGGCAAAAAAATTAAGAAGACAACTGTCTTCTGAAATTAGTTAAGGACTACTTTATGGCTATTTGACATTCAAAAATGGACCTCAATGATCTGACCAGTCATTCTGAGTATAATTATTGTGAAGGACAAGAAACATGCTCCTACCAGTTTCTTGTATTAGCAAAAAAAATGCTGCCCTTCTTTTCTGATCTTTGCAGCACATGAATGGATTGATAGCATTATTTCAATAAATAATGTGCCTGTATCATTATCATTCTGGTCAATGTCCTCTGAACATACCCAGAAAAAATCCAAGTATGCAAATTCAAGACACAGATTATTAAAAAGACCAAACTAATGACTCACACTTTCATTACTCAAGCAAAATAGTATTTGCAGTACTGTCAAATGGGATAGTGGCAAATATGAAGCACCCTGACCTGCATTTACAGCAGGATGATATTCTTAAAACATGCCAGTCAACTTTCTGAAGACTAATTGTTAGCTGAAGGGATCAGATCATGAAGTTCTTTAGAGGTTTGTGCTATTCCAGGACACCACTGGTGAAAGTTTTTGATGGTAAAAAAGTCAGTGGACTTTTCTTAGAAGAGTAGTTTATGCTCACAACAGAAAAGAACTCTAATGGCTTCTTCTTGGGTTTTTCTTCTTTTCTTTTCACTGTGCATTGACAGACATGCCTGAGAGACTACAACTGTTTCAAAGCTGGATATGGACTGGGATACAAGCAGAGGCAGCAGACAAATGATAATGAAAGTGAACCATTCAGCATTCTGATGAATTTGAAAATTAGGGCTGTTTACATAAGTCAGAACTTATTTGCATTTCCTGACATTTCAGGTCTCTTGAAATCCCTCGATTGAGAATTTCTTATATAACAGATTAATGAACTGAATAAAAAATAATAATAATAAAGCAAAGCATCCTGCCATGTTAGTGACACCTATAGTTTGGCCAGATTGCTTCCCTGCTCTTAACTCTGCTTCAAGAACAGATTTGGTGATAGATACACCAGGATAAAGCTTTTAAAGAGTGTTCAAAACTGAATGTTAAAATACTTTACACAGGCCCAGGTGGTATTTTAGATTCAAATCTTGCATTTCTGAGTAAGCACCATTCATAAACCATTTTATGAACATATTTTCAGAAAACCTTTAGAACTTGTACCCCTTGTCCAAACTAGCATTATGAAAAGGCTTTAATAGGTGTAATAGGCATGCAAATAACAGTTTCTAAATTACGTGGTTTCACAGTAGGAAGACCATATTTTCAAATTATTCTGCCATTTAGATACTCTCTCTGATTTCAAAATGAAATAGAAGTTATCAGAGCTAGAATTACACACCTACTGACTACTCCTCTTAGTTATTCTAAACATATCTGAAATGACTGTAAGGACTGATATTCATCAGTGCCAGCAGTTACAACAGCAAGGAGATATCCCATTCCTTTCCTGCCCTGCCCAAGTCCCTGTTTTCCTGCAGGACAAGGGGAACAAATCTCACCAATTTCCTTAAAGTGCACAAGTCACAGAGACAAAATGTCTTTCACTGTCTGACAGGCCGGGACAGCTTTGGTGCCAACTCCTCCTCCCCCTGACAGCAGGGAGGGAAGGTATTAAACCACCAGCAGTTTAGAGAGCCCAGGAAGTTGTAACACCAACATGAGGTGACTCTCAGCAACACACCAGGGTTGTGTTACCTGCACAGGTCCTAAGTGCTGCCCACACTGAGTCTGCCACAGACCATGCAGGAATTTCCCACCCATTCCCTTGTACCAGGGCTGCCCCTCACCCTCACAGCCAGGTCTCACTCAGCCTTGGAAGAGCCAAAACTTTTTAATTTTGATGTTCTAAAGCAAAAGAAGCCACTGTTTATTTAAAAATAAATCCATTTTTATATCAGTGCTGGCTGCAACTTCAGGCAGAGATTTTACCAAGCTTTCCCCTGCAACACTGCAATGGAGAAAGAGCAACACCAGACTCATGAAGTTAAATTAAACAAAATGCCATTAAAAACTTAACTGCTGAGACAACATTAGATCAAAGCTGACCAAAGAAAAACACAGTCATGAGAGAAGTAATGGCATTAATTTAACAAGTTAATTCCAGAATACTACAACCCAAATAACAGGGAGAAATCTCTCTATAAAATCCTCTCTCTAATTTCACTGGCACTGTAACACACTGACAGCTTGGCAGAAAACACAGTAAAGATACAGCAACTCTACTAATTAACAGGACCTGTGTATAGGGAAGGCAACACATAGAAGCAAAAATCCTAATGGAGCAACATGGAAATAGAAAATGGATTATTCCATGTACCCATCTTTCATAAACTGCAGCAGCATCAGCAATCAAGGTGCTGAATGCAAGACTGCTCTGATTTAAATCTGCTCCTGTTGTGGCCAGCAGGAAATGTGTCTCCAGATTCCCCCAAAGCCATGGAGGACAGGGCACTGCTCACCTCCTCACCTCTGAACAGCACTCAGGCTCAACTGAAGTGCTACTGCAAAAGGCTTAAAACCAGCAGTGGGAATCTAATAAACAAACTTCAAAGTAAATATTTTACCAGGCATAAGTAAGTACTTATTAAGATTTAGATCGTATCTTCAGTGTCCTTGACATTTTACAATAGTGTTTATCTCCCTTGTTTGCTAATTCACAGAACTGGATAATCTACAAGAAATTTACACATTAGAAACGAGCAGGATTCTCGGGCACGACTTCATAAATATGACATTAGCACAACAATGCTCTAATATAAACATACACCATGCTAAGTAGGAGCAAAGCATTTCCTGGGGGCAGAGGAGGCCCCGTTTGGCACTGAATAAGCTCTGTGTGACCACCTGTGTGAACTTTTTCCAGGAGGGGAAAGGACCCAGTTTGTCCCGTGGAGCAGGGCTCTGCACTGCCAGAACACTCAGGGAAGGAGGCTGGGAATTAGGCCAGTGAATCAATGACCCCCCAGCTGCATCAGCCCAGCACTCTGCTCAGGGGAGGGGAGATGAAACAATTTCCAGGCTAAACCAGCTCTATGAAGATAGTGGGATTCTGTCTACAATGTGGGCTCCTTTTCTTCCAATGAATTAAAAACATGTGAGTAGTCTGTGCATTGTGACTATTTATAAACTCCAACACGAAGCTTGTATTCCCAATTATTAGTACTCACATGTACAATGAAAATAAATCCCATTATAATGAAAAATTTTATTTTTACCTGGTCACTAGCGGGACATAAAAATCAGACTGAGACATCATTTCATAGAGACACACAATGTTTCCAATAAAAATCTGTAAAAATTAAACAGGGGGTCTAAAGACTCCTCCATAATGCGAGGGAGTAGCTGTGAACAGTTTTGGGGAAGGCACACACTGTAAGCAAACGAGGGCTTTTGTTACTCTGTTAAGGATGTCAGAGGCATTTGCTTTTTTTCCCTGACTCATCCTTTTCCTTAGTGGGTACTCCGACCCTTTAGTCCTGGCAAATCCATCAGCACCAAAAAGTTCTCTCTGGTCCCTCATTAATCACTCCCCTGCCGTGTGCTATCTTACCTGCAGATGTAATTCTTCTTGCAGGACTCTTGTAAATTCAGGCAGTTTGGTTTCTCCCTGTCCTCATATGAGCACACAGGAACAATAGTCTGCCGCCTCCTCTCTGTACAGGCTACGTCTCGACAGGAGCAGAAGAGCATCCCGTAGCTGTGCTTGGGGGGGACCTTGTCAAAAAATAGCCGGAGGGCCTTATGACACTTCCGCTTGTTACAGATCTCATTAGACGTGCTGCTGGTGCAGGGGGTTATGTAAGCAGATCTGAACCTCTTGCAGGTATCATTTAGGTTACAAGCTTTGGCTGCATCCAAGCAATTGTTCCCCTTTGAAAGTACTGGCTCCACTAGAAAAAACAACACAACAGCAGTGAGAAAGGCGTCACATTTACACTTTGTGCTTTGTGGTTATTTCACTGTTAACGAGATCCTGAATACATTTATTTGTTACATACAAAGCTATCAGTGCCAGAACTGGGAGCAGTCCTGCTGTTTCTCGGGGTAATGGTTTAACAAGTGCACAAGAGCATGGGCATGCCATGAGGGCAGAATGCTGGTGAACAAATGACACTCTGGGCAGGCTGTACTTCATCTTCTTCGTAGCTGACATGCACAGGGTGAGTATTGGGCAAGACTTGGTCTCACTTAACAGCTCTTAAAATCTCTGGTAAATTGGAAATCTTACATCTAGCATGAGAACACAGTGAGAACATGGGCTTCTAACTCTGGTTTTGTAAAGCTCTGGTATTTCCCAGTTCTTTCCCTTGAACAAGATAAATGACATGCCGTGCCTGCCCCAGGTGACAACATTTTAAAGTAATCTGTGTACTGTGCAGAAATTAAAACAGATATGCCCATTACTACATTTTTTGAGGTCTGAGGACAGCCCACCCAGATAGGAAGGAAATCAGGTGCAGCCTCATGTCTGGGAGCTCTCTAAGGCCACCCACCAGTTCCATGCTTAGGTAAAGCACTGTTATGAGGTCTACAGATGCCACCAGAAACCTGGAAAATTTATGAACTTTACAAGCTTTGAAGAAGCTGACATAAAATTAAAAAGTGACTGTGAAAGAAACATTTTAAAACAAGGATGTCCCCCCCCACACACACAAACACACTACAAGAAATTATGGGAAAAATTAAACTCAGATATAAGTTAAGGCTATAATTACACATTTAATTTCTCAATACATTACCCAGATATTAAAACCCAATAGATGCTTTGCTTGAAAACTAAGGCAACTGGCATCAGATTGCAAAATTCAATTAAGAATAATTATAATGCTGCTTTGGATGTTAGGAATGCCAACATCAGAGATCCAAGAAAACACATTAATTTCCCACTGCTACAGAATTTGCAAGCTGAACAAAACATTTTGCAAATATCTAAAATCTGCTGCAACCTCTGGGGGGGGCTGGCCGAAGATAAAACATTTTAAACGATCCAAAGCTCTAAATTACTCCTACAAAAAGCCTTTTTTTCCTAGATCTTTAACCTTTACCCAGAAACTCAGTCCAAGGTCCTTCTACAACTCCCTGCCATTCTCCTATCACGCTTCCTGCCATTCCCAGATCAGGACATCAACCTTTTCTCTTTTTCCACAGCAGGAAATCACGGAGCAGCTTGGCTGAGATGCTGCACTGAGGTGCTGCATTTGTTGGAACACACTGTGCTCTAGATGGGCCTTGGCTGCTCACACAACTTCCCATTATTCAAATAGATCACCTGCAACTGTCCCATGCATCTTACCTACCCCAAAATAACACAAAGCTAAGGAGCATTAGATTTGTGTTTCACTCTAGCAGTGTGCTGTGACTGTGTTCAGTGTGTTTGTACATTTAACCTTTGTAATTCAACAATCACACTCCAAGTCCTTCCCAATCTCAGCTGCTTGCACAATAAAATGGCAACTTTTGCATCTTATTTTCATAAATTACAAAATTGTAAATATGCAATATTTGACTATAAATTAAGAGCCCAGCATTTCTTATAATAGCAGCCTACAACAGATTATGCAACACCAGATGCAGAAGAGATGAGAAGCCCAAAATATAACCCTCTCATAAAATTGTAACATTTTTATATAAAATGTTGTACTACATTAGCATACAACTATAATATTAACTATGAACTCTCAAAGTTTTTTTTTATACAGTATATAGAATTATATGTTTAGTACAAATATAATTACTATGTAATCTGCAGGGCATATAATTATGCAATATATGAATAGTATATGCTAATTACTATGTGATTGCAGAGTAATTACATGGTTATTTGTGCCTGGGAGTCAACTGCTGAGTTCCACTATTTAAAACAAAATTCTGTGGAACAGCTCTGAATGGGGTATTGCAATATGAACAGACTTCAGTTACTGTATTCATATATGCTGGTACAGAATTAAAAAGCACTGTGAATACAAGCATCTCAAAAATCAAAAGGGACAGGTTAATCAATCTTTTTTAAAAGGCAGCACATAAGCCAAGTCACTGACAGTGCAAACAGCAGTGAAAGTTATCTTGGGTGAAAGTTGAATTAGGTGCAAAGTCTTCACAAACTATAGTTATGCATATTCATACCTGTCATTCAAGTTGTATCTGCCCAACACTCACATTCCTCTACACATCAGCTCTGAATACAGACTGGTTTGGGGGGGTTTTGTTTTTTAAACCAGCCCTGGCTGTAATGTGCACCTTGCCTGTTCTGTTTTGATATCTATGTCTCAAGCTATTGTTTCTGGCATACTTGTAACATACAAATTATTTTAATCTTTTAAAACCAATACTAAATGTAGAAGAGGTGCATCAACTGCATCTGAATTAAACCAGACTGTCTAAACCAACTCTTCTCATTAATACCAACTCCTTTTAAGCTTTTAAGTCAGATTTAAATGCAAAATTGACAACCTGCAACACATTTAATGCTTTATTTTTATTGCAAATGTGAAGAATTGTTCCTAAATCCTGGGGTAACTACAAACAGTTAACAATACTGGGAGTGTTCCTGAGGATTACTTATGCAGCAGTAATTTATAAGGTCAAAATTTCACCCAGCTTCTGTTCCGCAAAGCTTAAATTATTAAGACAGGCAGGAGTTTGGCTCTTACCAGGTACTGACTACTTTAAAAGCAAATGGATCTTATCCAGAGCTACTTTTCATGCCAGAATCCTTTGGGAAAGGTTTGTGTAAGGAGATCCTTTTCCAGTTTTCCCCTCTCTTGGGGCATTAGGAAAAGGAGTGGGGGCAGTCAGGGCAGGAACTTGGAACAAGTAAAGATCTCTTTGCACCACCATTTCCCAACCCAGAGCTTCCTCTCTCCCAGATCTGCTTTGCCTGGGCCCATTCTGGAAATCTCTGCCAAACCACACAGCCCTCCACTCTTGCCAAATCACCACAGAACCCGAGGAAGTCACTTCAGACAGGTTAAGTGGTGCCTCATGGCTGGGTCCTGTCTGCAGCACGGGGCCCAGGAGAGCTGGGCTGGAAGCACCAGGATGCTGCTGCCTCCCAGCAGGAGCCTCCATCCAGCAGCTGGGGATGCTGCCCTGATGGGGTGCAGGCAGAGGGATGGCAGAGCCCAGGCAGAGCCAGGAGCTGTGCCCTGGTGGGACAGCAGCAGCGTTGGGATGCCTGAACCCCCCCTCCTAGCAGGCAGCTGCTGCACAGCACACTCACAAACTGGGGCAGGACCAGTGGGCACCAACACTGAATTGCCCTCACCTGCACCCCCAGACCTTCTACTGCACATCTAACATGTGGGGCACATTTTCTGACCAATTTTACTGGTGAAAAAGGAGTCCTTGTACTACAGTGCAACCACTTTGATGTTTGTTACCTCCTACATCCCTCCACCCTGGCCCAACACTTCTACAGCTGCAGCAGTCCTGGACTCAACCTCCCACAGACCACAGAATAAAGAGAGTCAAAAGCCCCTGTCTTTTATCCAGAGGTGCTCCTAAAGTCTTAACAGGGCTTCCTGTTTGATCTTCCTCATGCTTCACCATGTTTCACAGTCTCTCCACCTTCATCTTTCATATTCCTTGCACCTCCATTTCTATTTCATTTCTACCTACTGTGTCTCTTCAACTCCTATAAACCCACCCCATGGTACTCAAAAAAAGATTCTCAGTGGGTACTGGGAGATTCTTATTTGTGCTCCCACTGACAGAAGGAACACAAGGAATATTAGTTGTTCTGTAAGAATCTTATAAAGCAGCAAAATGGACATTTAGTTTTCAATTTTCTTACAGCATATAAAAAGCAATTTACTGAGGTTGTCATTAAAATTACCATTACTATTTGCAAGTAATTAGCATTAGTAGGTTTTCTGGTGGATATAGTGAAGGGAATGCTGTAAAGAGAGCAATAAATGTTAATGTGATGGAAGGCAAAATTACAAAGTGATAGAGGTGACCACATGGGTATGGGCCTACTCCAGAAGAGGTGCAGAATATGGCATATAGGAACCAAAAACTGACCAAAATTAAGAAGAGAGCCATGATCCCACTTAAACAAAAGTACTGTTGTGGAATTCACCAAAATACTTTTGCTTTGTAAGAAGAGCAGATTAAAAAGGAAGGCATAGCAAATATTGTCACCTGGATTAAAATAAACTACCATTTTCCTGGACAAATTATTTCTTATCCCAAATGGCAGAGAAAAAAAAGAGTCATCCCCAAAAAAATCCTGACTGATAGTGTTATTCTGAAGTTCTCTTCTGCTCAGCATTTACTAAACAGCTGGCCTATTTCAAACCTTTTCCATAATCTTAATAAGCAGGTGACTTAGTTTTTAAATTAAAGCTAATATATTATCAGCTATGACCAGAGCATTCAGAATACCACCACATACAACAAGATGCATGTTGAAATTACAGTTGATGGCACCAGGTGACAAAGATGAGACTGATGCCTGTGAAAGGTACAACCAAAACTGCCTAAAATGAGACTTCACCTTCCTAAGACCAAAGCTGGAACATTTTACATTCCTGGTTAGTTATTAAGTCTTTGATCACACAAATTGCCTGGGACCCTAGAATTCTTTTCTGAATACCCCCATAAATTTACTGGAGGAGGTAAATACTGTCTCCTGTCCAAGCCATTTAGACATTGGGAACAATCACGTTGCTTAGCATGAACCAACAAGCATGATTTGGAAGTGTTCATCTACCATGTTATGTTTGGAAGTGTTCAGCTACTGTGTAATGCACAACTGCTGTGTCTGAAGTCCTTCCCAACACACCCTGCCCTTTGTTTTTGTGAGACTCTGCTGGTGAATCATCAGCCAGGATCTTGCAGACTTTGGTTCAGTGCCTTCCGTGACATGAGAGACTCAAACACTGCTCTCATTTCCCAGAAGGGCTCTCAAACCATCTCACTGCGGAGTGTTCTCAACAAGGAAATGGTGCATACTGCAAAACAAAGAGGGAGCAAGATGCTTCAGCCCAAGAATGAGAGCTCTCACTGGGAGGCAGACTGCTGGCCTGCACCCAGGAAGGAGAGTTACCTCTCTTAAAACAGCAGTGACTGGAAACCTTCCCTGAAGAAGACTCTATAAGCCTGCAGAGGCATGATCCCACTTGCACTCCCTATTTCTAATCCCTTCAAAAAATACATTTCTACCCTTTCTACACCACATCTCCTTGCCTTCTTTCCAGACCAAGGTACTGCCAAACCCACAGGGTCCCATCCCAGGCTTTCTGAAATCCCACAGAGATGAGCAAAGACATCCCACTTCCTCAAGGACTGTTCTGATCACTACCTCAGAGACTGGAGCACCATGACCCCTTGTGCTGGGTGCCCATTAAATTTCTGGCTTTCTGCTCCCAGGAACACACACTGACTGCAGCCTGGGCAGATGCACCTGCCTGAGGCTGGCAGCCTGGCTCTTCCACTCCAAAGTCTTCCAACAAAGCTCAGTTTCTGTATTTCCGGACACCTTTCATTAGACCAGGTTGCTCAAACTTCATCCAATGTGGCCTTGAATATTTCCAGGGATGGGGAATCCACATTCTGTTCCAGTGCCTCACCACCCTCACAGGAAAGAGTTTCTTGTTCCTTTTTTTTTCATTTGCTTGTTTTTAAAACTGTTTTCTCTGTGTACTTTATAAGGATTCTGAGCATCTTCTAAGGATTTTAGATATCACCTCGAAGCAGAGGCTTCTGACTTTCAGATAGATTTATCTCTTGGTCTGTTCCTGGAAGTTTAATTCTGCTAATGGGGCCACATTCTCCAATGCTGCATTTTCTATTGCCCAAGTTCACCACTGGATCTGGGCTCTAATATTCAATAGGGCTCTTGTCTACACTTAAGACTTAGATCCTGCTTTAGTTAACCATTACCAGGTGCATTTCATAGACACTGCAAATAAAGGCTGCAGTGAAATTGCAACTCCTAAGCTGCATATGAATTGATTAAAAAGGGGAAAATTGTATCTTACCATTTCCTTTAACACTTAGTTCTTTATTGGGGAGGAATAGGGAAAAGCTGAGCAGGAAACTCCAAAGTGGCTGAGCCCTATGGGTTGGCTGAGGGACATCTGCTCAAATTACAGGTTATGTAAGAGGAAAGTCTTATAAACCTACAGTGATCTGGTTTAAATTTTAGTTCCACAAGGGCAGAGAGGGAGAGGAAACCCTGCTCCCTGTGTTAACAAAACTGTGGTATACACTGCTGAAATTCTGTTTTCACTCACAAATATCCTGATCTATCACCTTTCATTTCTGTTACAAATCTAATGACAGGTTATGCCAAGGTCCCTAATTTTCTACATGGCACTGAGGACAGCAGTTGTACAATATATTCATGCCAGCACAGTTATTTTGTTCACTGCTATTCAGCTATTCTGAATTTTCAATAATGTAAGCTATGAATTTGGCTCTTTAAAGCTACTGTTACTTCTGTCCAAAGTATCAAACTTAGGAGGCAGAAACACGTTAATTAAGTCAAAGACTTGCTAAACAAAGAAACTACAGTTGCTGCAAACCAATCCAGTCACCGTTTCTCACGTTACTGCACCAATTATTTCAGTTCTACCCTAAAGTTTTAGGGTGTAAAGATCATTTTAACCTATCTACACTACACTAACACCAGGGATGGATTATGCATGACTGGGGCCATGTACAGCACACAGTTTTTTTGTGAGGGATTCAGTCATTCTACACACAATTCGTGCTCTGTACAGAGTGAGAGGCTGGGTTTGTGATGTGGAAGGCTATCACCACAGTTTCAGCTGAGTTCTTCTAATTAATTTCCCCTTAAAAATAGACTGCAAACGTGTTACTGCATATGCTCTCATCTTATACAGTTCAGGATTTTATTATTAGCTAAATACTAAGTCAACAGAATTAGGAAAGAACCAGCAGACACAGAAATAGAGAATAAACCTGTGAAAACATTCGAGCCTACACGGTTGCCATGAGAAGTGATTTACTGCACGCAAGTTCTCAAGGCACAGTGAGGGACTGTTTTGCCAAAGTCATGCCAATTTACAGGGCAACTTTCAGCATTTCTTTTTATTACTACAGAATTGAATTCACAACTTGTTTCCTCTTTTCCTCAGACTTGATTAATTACCATGTTAACATAACTACTATTCTCCTGCTTATAATGGGCTCCCTCTAAAGTGCTGCCCCAGCAAAATAAGCCAGGAGAAAGCTTCTAGCTCTTTGCTCTAACACTGCAATCCTTTCTAATCTCACTATTTTTCAAATTTATGTTCCATTCCAATAAAGCTTGTGTGAATATTACAGCAAATCAGATAATACAAGGTTATGACCCTTGTAATTGATCCTTCAAGGTTCTTTTTTTCCTTTTTTTTTTCCAGTTGACGTGGTAAAAATCACATTTAGCTGTGCTTGTTGACACTTGAGAATTCACTTTGTTGGTCATATACACTGTTTCAGAGAGATCACATTATATAATGATGTATTTCCAGTGCTTCATTTCTTCTATACCTACAAGCCCATTAAGCTGTAAGCAAACCTCCCGTGGGGCTGTAAGACTGCAAGTATCAAGGGGGCAATGCTCCCATCCTGTTCAGAGGGAGCATGGCTGGAGGAGTGTATTATGTGAGGACACAGGGTTAAACATTAGCTACTACTTAAATAATTTCAAATAAATAAAAGCAGCTTAAAATAAAGTCAAATTTCCATTTTTAGAAGAATACACATTTAAATGAACAGGGACCATGTATCCCAGCACTAGGAATCAGTTTTCTGGAGCAATGCTTTCTGTATCACATGACCACTGGAATAAAGTGATTAATTGGACTGTCTCAGTAAATGCCATCATTACACTTTTAATTAACCTTTTCAACCTCTTACACCTTTTCGTTTTGTTATGCATTAGATTTTTACAGTTTTCCAGTTATTATGCTTGACTACACTTAAAACAATGTGGAGCTCAGTTAGAAAGATAAGAAAAACAATTGAAACAGCTCTTACTGCTCTAACAGGAAAATCCCCCTGATACTGTCATCATCAGAGCAGCTGTAAATCAGGTGGAGGACAGACATTCTGAACTCTGTGGCTATGTTCCCACCTAATTTTTGTTTTGGCAGCACACTATTATTTAATGACTCTGGCTACCAGGAAACTAGCTTTTGAAAATTCTTTCTCAACCTAGTTATAATTACTCCATATAAATCATACAATGATCAATTATAATAATCTTAGCTTCATCCATTATTTAAACTTAGAGTTTGAATCTACACAGCAGGAGTGCAGGAAATTCCAAAGTCCCTTCTCAGCTCACTCACAACTGCTTTACTCCTGAAGCCATGCCAGCTACAGAAAAGAAGGGGCCAGATATGCTCTTATCTATGACATCCAAACCTGAAATAACCACAGATTTCAGACAAGCAATGGTTTCTGGCTTGTTTTTTTTCTAACCACACTATCTGCCACTTGTTGAAACTAAATTCAACATGAGATTTTGTTTTCTTTACATTGGTGGACCAGAATCAGAGACCTTCTGCAAGTACTGACACTGACAGCACAGAATATTCTTACTTTAAAATAGTAAGAAAGCCTAGGTCTTCCTCACATGGATGCATACAGACACATTTGTAGACACATGTATAGATGTACTAGAATGTTTCAGTACTATTTGGCTGCATGTGTCATTTCACAAGAGCTTGAGAAAAAAAATCCAAATGTTTGTGTCTAATTTAAGACTGATCCTAAGATACTTGAGCTCAGCGTGATATGAACATTAAGTCTGATGGAAGGAGGAAAAAAATTTTAAAAGAAACAAACTTTCATGAAGGCTCAAGCAAAACATCCAAACCTTTTCCAGAACTTTAACTGGATTTTGAAATAGTAACAAGGATTTTAGAACTATTTAATAAACTGACTATATGTTTTTGATTATGCAAAATATTTAGCTAATTGTTATTACTTTTCTGCATCTTGTCCTAGTTCAGTCTCAGCCATAATATTTGCTATCCAATGTAAAGACAGTGTCTGTTTTGAGGTTCAATATTTTTTCATTTCCGACACATATTTTAATGTTTCAACTACATGCCAAGAATTCTTTTGTCAATAGAGCTATATTTTTCTGTGCTTCTCAGCTAAGTCTGCCCAAAGCCCCCCAAATTTTGCAGCATTTAGGCTGAAGCAGAGAAAGGAGAGGACAAGGAAGGAAACCTTGTCAGGGCAGGAAGGAAATTCTAGAAATACAAGCTCTTACACGTGACAAAGCAAGTATTCATATCTGATATCAGAATCACAAGGTTTTTCAGTAACTCCACAGCCTCACTGAACAGCTACCAAGTATTCCCAATCCATCCCATTAAATTTTTTTCATGGTATGCTACCTAGCATTTTCTACAGCGTAATTCCCGTTTTCTTCCTAAATTTACTTCTTTCCTCTTAACAATGGCTTTTTAATTTCTTGAAGAGTCTCCTTCTCCCATTACTTGTCTTTTAAGTTAGTCCCCATCATATTTTTTCCTCGTAACCTAAATGACATTTTCTGCATATCTAAACTTGTGCTATTTATTCTCAGATTTGGGAAAGAAAATAAACGAAACAAGAGGTTACAAAAAAAACCCCAAATCATTGCCCAAGAATTTCTGTACAAGTTGTACTCAGGAGATTGCTACAGACAGACAAAAGCTGTTAATTCAAGAGTTGCTGAAGCATAGCTTACTCCAGCCTCAAGCAATACCAGTGTAGGTAGGGATGGTTTACAGACACTGACTGCCTGCTGCAGGAGTATATATTAGCTTATCTTTGACAGCAGCTTGCTCTTGATGGCTATAACCTGAAAAAAAAAGTCAAAGTATATAAAACCTTAGTAGAAAAAGTATCCTGCTTATTCTGCAGTGTTAATCTTTCAGAAGGAAACCAAGAAAGGACAGTGGGCTGGAAAGGTGATTGTGAATCCAGTCTGACAAGAGAGCTGATGGGATAACTCAGGGAGCAGTTAGAAGCAGAGAAAGGGAAAGATCCTCTCTCAAAAATAACAAGAGCAAAAATTCCACTATTCCTCGATGGGAGACTCACAGATGTCTCACTGGTCATGACAAAAATCCACCAGCACAAGAGAGAGAAGAGGCTAAAACCACAGTGAGAACAGCAGTGACAGAGACAGGGCAGATGCTCAGTTAGTGACAGCAGCAGCAGCAGGGGTGGGGCAGAGGGTGCCATCATTTCATGGAGAGAGCAATAGAGACAGAGAACAGCAAAACCCACAGCAGCTGGGGAGGCACCAGCTCAGCCCCCCTTTCCCTGCTGCCAGTGAAAACCATTCGGGGCAATTATCCGGCCTATCGACCAAACAATACGAGATCATTCCATTAATCCACCACCAGCTGCTCTTCTTTTCCCTATCAGTTTGTCCCAATGAATTCCTGTTGAATACAAATAAATTCACCACAATGTGAAGAGGACAGCAGTGGTAACTTTTTGTTCATGGATTTGGTTATGTGAGCTTCAGTCACTGTGCTGCTGCTGATGCCATCTGAGGTCTCACTGCTGAGCCCCAGAGCCAGTGACAGAGGAGATGTGTGCACTGAGGCAGGTGTACCTAATGGATCAAGGGAAACAAGATACTTTGGAAATAAGTCACTTCAATGATACTGCCCTGGAGAGTTAATAATGGTTATGATGGTCCCCATCCTACTGTGTGCCCAGAAGATAAAGCAGTACTAAACGAAGGTGAGGCAGCTGTGCATGATATATGTCACTAACCTACAGTGCAACTGGGGGTTTGTTAACCTGAGATCATCATGATATTTAATAATTACACCACACTAACAATTAGACCACTGCCTACTCTCTAATCTAAATTACCTGTCACTTTCATTTATGCCACGTGCAACATGTGGCAATAGAAAAAAAGCTCTTTTTGTTTTGTCTTCAGTGTTCTTGGCTTTCCCCTGTTCCCCTCCTGAGCTAGCCTGGTTACCTTTCCTTGGCTCTTATAAATGGCCAATATCTCTTTTTTTCCACATGTAAAAACGTGCTTCTTTCTGAAAAAAAGGCAAAGAGGAAATAAAATTATTTAAGCTTGTTAACTACTTTTAACATCATTTGTGTCTCTTTTTTGAGGTGCTGCCCCTACACTGAACAATATTTTGACTTCCATTTACTTCAAAAAACCCTGAATCCAGGTTTTATGCCCAAATTTATCTTGTCTTTGAAACCTATTTAAGTCAACCAAGCATTTGATTGAGTGCTTTAGTGACCTGGGCATCAGCTTACACTCTCCTTAGCTCCACTTTTGACTCTAAAATACATATTAAATATATTAGTTTTTATTTGGCATACACGTTTGCAAATATGTGAATGCACAGGTACACAGGACAAAAGTAAACACAGTTGGAAGAGAAAAGCAGGGTTATAACAAAATTGATTATTCTGGTGTTCAAATACTTAAG
Organism: Peucedramus taeniatus; assembly: GCA_013400575.1. Lineage (NCBI taxonomy): Eukaryota > Metazoa > Chordata > Aves > Passeriformes > Fringillidae > Peucedramus > Peucedramus taeniatus. The sequence continues at coordinate 112,785 of WBNO01019922.1, forward strand.
TCCAATGAATGTCTTCCTAATTAGCGAGGAGTGAGCCTCACTAAGTAAAATGACAACACTATTTACATTTAAATAGTCTATTTTATTCAGAGTCACTTCACACACATGCACACTACTGAACTGCAGCCAATTCTGCAGTAGAGAATAATAACTATACAGCAGCAGCAGCACTGTCCAAGAGGCACTGGAGGGACATGGATAAGAGATGAATCAAGAGGGTATAATGCTCCTGTAATCAAAATTATAACACTTTTTTGCAATTCTTTTTTCAACATTCATACTCCTGCCTGATCAGGTAAGAAGTGTTACTGCTGCCAGGAATTCATATCTCAAAACTGAGACCCCAACTCACATCCTGCTAGGATGCTTGCACAGGATTGACTAAAATAGATGGGTTTGAAATAGTAATTGACTAGTGATGTATGGCTTCCAAATAGGCAAATTATGTTGAACATGTCTCGGTAAGTGAAGAACCCATTTCAAGACAACATTAGTATTAACACTGTTAATGTTTTAACACATTCCCTTCCTGAGGTGCAGCCAGTGCAGTGCTGCAGAGGCAGCAGCAGTGCAGCTCCCAGGATCTAAACAGTGTAGTGTCATTCCTCTGAGTGACATTGGTCACTCTGTGACATGGGGACATGGAGACTGCAGCTCCTGCCCCTCCTTGCACAAACACAGCTCCAGTTCATGACTGCAGCTCTGCCTGAGTCACTGAGGCTGTGGGTGAAGAACCTTTGCATTGCTAATTTCTGCCTGCAAACCTTGATGCTCCACAAACTGAGCAGAAAACTTTGGTAACCTTCAGCTTCCCAGTCTTGTCCTACTCTTTCTCTTGAAGAATTGATTCAGTAACACTTCTAGGAAAATGCTGAGAGATGGTTGAAGTACTTCAAATCAGTGCCCCTCACAAACAGTTAAGTTTCTGATGAGTTTCTTAGCCCTGTTGGAGACAGAAGATCAAACCATTCCACTCATATCTGCTCTTTGTTTTTATTTACTCGTTTCTTTATCCTCATCTAAAACAGAAATGAGTTTGTTTATATACCTGATTAGTGTCAACAGCATTATTTTACTTCTAAATACACTTACAAATGCATATATTCAGTTAAAAATAGTACTCATGTTAAAGCCTGAGAGCTAAACTAAACCTGCATCTTGAAGCTAATGATGTTCTAATACTGTTGCCATATTTTAGAGAAACATAAAATAATAGAGGCCAAATCCCAGAAAAAGCACTACATATGGAAGCACTGAGGAGGTAACAGAATCTCAACATTCATTACACACTGGGTACACACACATTTCTCAATCAGCAGCAGCTCCTGCTCTACCACTGGGAAAACTTTCACACGTCCAACTAAGTGCACGTCCAATACAATAGCACAGTTCCCTCTGTAATTCAAGAGTGTAAGAAAGAATGATTAAGAATGCTATTGAAATCAACACCAAAACTTCAAATAAAATGAATCATGATTAGCTGTTGAAACTAGAATGATGTAGAAAAGCGAGATATCCACAATATAGCAGTGCACCAGTAAATAAATAAAGCACAGAAGTCCCACATATTTGACATTTGAAGAACAAAACTATCCATCAATGTCTTGGCACAGATCGATCAAACAGAATGCTGCTGACGAAAATCTAATAGTATGATGGTAATAATGTAGCCATAAAGCCTCTACTCTGTAATTGACTGCTTCCACTTCAAGCTAACATGTCTAAAAGAGTGACTAATGTTCACCTAAAGATTTCACCAGCGTTGAATGACAATCAGCTACACCTCGTGCTATTCTCCATAGATTGCTTGTGCTGGGTAATTGCTGAGGGAGAGGAGCCAGAGAGGAAATAGTCTTCTTAACTAAGGAAATTTATGTGAACAATGGTATGATAATCTCAAAGGAAAATATAAGTTTCCCATCTGATTTTAAAACACAGCACAATACTCCAGCCACAGCATTTCTTTCCTAAAGTAGAAGCATCAGTGGTGACTCCATAAACAGGGCAGAGTAGGTTTTATGTTTAAAATGGCTATTCAAACTTTCAATAAGATACAAAAAAATTCCATTTTTGCTTCCCAAAATTACAGCCTAAATTCTTTGAATAAAGAACACATTTCTGAAGGGCTACAGATAGATTGTATGCTTTGGTTAAAATTTCCATTTCACTGAAAGTCAATACAGTTAATTAGCATTATAAACCAAACAGAACCATGCCCTTCAATGACATGTCTTCATAACTTACTTTTGTGATCTTACAGAGCAGACTATTTTACACATAATATCAATTAATACACAGTTTATGTAGTTTTAGTTCAGGAGACTAAGATGAAATTAAGCACATTATTGTACTTTCCTAAACAAAACCTGAATAAACAGTTTGGTGGGTTTTCCTAAGTTTCTGAGACCAGAATAAGAAACTTAAATTTCCTAAGTCTCACTGAAGATAAAAATAATTAAAATGTTTGGAACTCTTTAATGGACCATGATTGCTCTGTCACCTTTGATATATACTTAAAGGTAATTGGCTAGTCTTAGTGATGTATTTTTAAAGAGCTACCTATTGATTAATAATGTTTCAGTATTAATATAACCACTTTGTGTGGATCAAGAAACATCAATAGCAGAAACCCATATTTATCCACAAATTAACTGGATATAGATCTGTTGCTTTAAGCAAAATGGGGTGCATTCACTCATTATTTTACAAGAATAATGAGATAACCGTAAGAGTGAAGATTAAAGCAAAATTTGGGTTTATATTTCAGCTGCGTACAATAGATAAAGTTCATTTTTTTTCTGCTCTTACAGAATGAATGGAAAAAGGACATAAAAGCAGAACTTCCAACTGCAGGAATTGGTGACACTGTAGTTTTGTACTTTTGGGCCTCTAGGTCAAATGCTGCACAAAATTAAATGTGCAGTACTGAGAGAGGTGGCTTTTTAATTTTTTTTAATCCAGTTAAAAATGGATTAAACCAGTAAATGATCTTGTAATTGACTCCTATAACCAGGTTTCTTACAGCCCCACTCATCTCACTGTCACCCAACAGGTTCCATAGGGACTCAGAGGTTTGCTGATTTGTAGAGATATTTTAAAAGAATGCCCTGGTCTGTGATGAAGAGCCACCACAGAATTATAAAAACCTGCATCGGTTGATTTGAATAGGAAATGGCAGAAAAAGAGACTGCTGTGCCATCCTAGCACAAACAAAAATAAATAAATTAGGGAATGACTCATTGTCAGGTATCTTACCAAGCAGTTCAAAACTTGTGCACTGAAACTTAAGGAAGATCAGGCCAATTCAGGTCTGATAGCTGTAATGGTTATTCAGTCCATCCTACTGTGGCAAGCCAAAATTAGCCCATCCTTTGCAAATCATCTGTCCCAGTCTCCCAGTGGTTGTGATGCTACAGCCTCCATAGTATTCCATACAGTGTCTACTTATCTTTAAAGTTAGATTTCTTTTCTCTAACATCTAACCTAAACACCACATACTACAATTCAGAACAAATGACAATTACCCTGTCACAAAGGATATTACACTGCTTTGACATTTGTTCTTAATGAATCCACACTGACCCTCCTTATCACCTTATATCCCCTAGATACTTTTAAATCATTTTTTTAATGCCCTATTCTATAATGCTTCCAAGCATTTTGCTTCCAAGCCCTGTGTTTGGGAACTGGATCATAATTCCCTGGGCTTTTTTTCTAGGTCTATTTTATTGATGGTGTGTCTATATATAAATATATGGGGTTTTTTTTTGTTTCTTTTAAATAAAGTAGGTTTTATGTTAGTTTTTCAGCAGCCCCCTTGGGCTTCTTTTTCCTTCCATGAATTCTCAAATTGCTAATGGCTTAGCGACAACTTCTTTATTAAGTACACTAAAAATAATTTAATCAGGCCATAAGAAGGAAAAAACCCTCACATTTATTGACTATTTTTCTTCCTTTCTATTGAAGACACAATTTAATTTGAAATTAAAAAGGAATTTTTTTTAATACTACATCATGTGATGAGATGTTACAGGTAAAACAGCTTAAGACTGCCTTCCTAAATTGCTTGCTGAGCTATGTTGAATAGTTTTAGATGGTCTTTTATCAATGTAGAAAGCAGTTCCCATAATCAGAAATCTGTCTTTTCACCTCCAATACACACAGGTCACCAAGGGCAACAGAGAGATGGGAGTGAGGCTTAGAGGGATTGGCAGACTCTGTCTGTCTCTGGTGGTTTTGCTACTCTGGAGAAGGAAAAAACTTTCACTGAGAAGTGAAAATTTCTGAGACCAACTTCTGAGACCAAAACCAACTGAGAAGTTAAACCAGATTTCTGGTAGCTTTGTCTCAGCACGGTGGCTCAGACAATGAGAAGCATTCTGACAAAGCAGACCTTTATTATCATAAAGTTGGCCAAAACTTCAATGCTGTTGTTTCCTGTATGAACAAACACAAATGTTTGTGAGACATTTCTCTTTCATGAGCTCCTCTTTTGTGTAAACAAAACCCTTCCATGGCAAAACCAGGGTCTTCAAACATGCACTCACACCTCTGGAGCTTGAAAGCCCCAAGCTCTGAGAGAGTCCTTATTGAAAAGGGGTCACAAAGCCATGGCTGTAGGACAACCCATCCACCCCCAGTGTCCTGATCACCCTGTGAAACGTGTACATGACCACCAGGAGCAATAAAATAAGGACCTCTTGAATCTCAAATGCAGGAAACTGCTTGCTTCCTTTCCTGTTTTCCTGAGCAGGAAGCTGGAATTTCTCTTTATCTCTCTCCTGGTCACCACAGTTGAGCTGGGGCAGCAGTGGCTGAGGCTCCTGCTGTAGAGAACATGATGCAGCCAAAGAAACACCAAATCCAGGTGGGGACAGAACAACAGGAAGCAAAACAGCACAAAGGAGAGTCCTCACTGCCACAGCAAAGGGGGTGCCTGAGTCAGGATCCCCAGGGCTACACAGCTGTGGGTCCAGCAAGGCAAGGACTTCTAAAATCCATATTTGACAGTCAGATCAGCAAGGGGCTTTTTCACAGCATCTGTCCCCAGCAATGATAGTTTGTTGAGCCTGACAAATAGGGGCTGTTTTATCTGTTCAGGAAAGCAGTGAAAACTGGACTAGAAGTGCTGGTCAGCTCCCCAAAGCCCTGCCCCCACAGAGCTGTCAGGCAGCCAGAGCCCGGGGAGCTCCAAGCCCACTCTCCTACCCTTTCCCATTCATCTATAAAATCGCAGGAAGCCAGTGAAGGGACAGTGCCAGGAGCATCAGTTTCCATTTCTGAAGGGCTCCTGGAAGAAATGTCAGTCTGCTCAGCCTTCATTCCCCGAGTTGTAGGGAGCTGAAAAGAGATGGAACCAGGGAATACTGCACGAAATGTAATCTGTGGCCTTCGGATGAGGGCCACAGCCATTAAATGATCCCCTGAGTGTGAAACTCTGCAAAGCCTGGCTACAAACACAGGAGATCTAGTTCCTGGATGAAGCACTTTGTCCATCCCTAATCAGTAACTATTTTCAAGGCAAATTAATGTAGAATAGAACTACTAGTGTTACAGAATGGCTCTTAGAAGAGTTCCCTCCTCTGAGTTTGGAGAAGCTTAGAATAAGCTCAAGACCAGGCTATCCACTCCACACCTGCCATTCCCATTTCACAGCTGGATCCATCAGGGTTCTGAAGTAGCAGGAATAGGAATGGGACAGTAAAGGAATCACAATTTATCACCAGCAACAATTTACTGTGAATTTGAATGGCCTGAAGTTGAAGTGACTGCAGAAACAGCACAAGGATTAGCTGCTTGACTACAAGTTTCATAAATATTTCCATTATTGTTTGTTTCCTGACAATAATTCTAAGGTAATTTTTTTTCCTTTCTTAAGAAAATTAAATAATCACATTTTCTAGTTTGTCTTTATCCAAACAATCCCCCAAAATTCATTAATGACTGGACTGCTTCTGAAGAAGTTATTTTTGTATGTAAAGCTTGCTGCAAAGTAAGTTGTGAAGAAGTAACACAGCACTATAACAAGGTTTGACATTTTCCTACCTTCTTTTAATCAGTCTCACATAGCGCTTTACCTTTTGTTATGATGTGTTCATGCAGTGCTGAATCTCAAGTAACAATGACCCACCCAAATTCCCAACAAGTTAAGCAGATGCATAAAAAGCAATTCAGAAACAAGCAGCAACGCTAAGGAAAAAAGCCATTAAACATGAAGAGAAAGCTTTTACCAGGGCACAGGAATAGGTCAAGTTGTGCAAAAAGGAAATATAAGGAGCACTTTAATGGCCTTAAATGCATCAGTAATTTTACAGCATTTGCTTTCTTTTTCTTTTTTTTTTTTTTTTTTCATAGTGAAAGGATGCACTCAGTTCCTAAAAGCTACTATATTTAACTGGAAAAATGAGTGACCACTGTTTACTACTACAAAATCCATGTACTCAGTCCAAAAAATCAACAAAAAAATTAGTATTTACTTCTAGTCAACCAGCTAAAAGGCTTTCCTATACTTCAAATACATATTTTTCTGAAATTTCATCCAAGATTCCTCACTGTCAATTTTGAGAAATTACAGCAAATTACTAAGGATCTCTATCCATGGTTGAAAATATTTTTTGTATAACAATGAAGTCATTACTCTTTTTATTCCTGTAAATTCCGTGAGAGCAAGAAACAGAAACACAATAAAAAATCTCTTTCATAACAGTTGATTAGAAAATATGGCCTGCAGAAGTCTAGCTCTCTTTGCACTTCGCACATTAAGAATCCAAATACGTTACCAAAGCTGGGATTTTAACCCCCCACAGCTTTAGCACAAAGAAGCACATTAATAAGATACAATTTAGATTTGCATTTTTTAATAAGCAAGGGGATCAAAGAAAATATGAATGCTGAAGGGATGTTAAATCATGTGCAAATTCAAACATCAAGGTATACTACAGAATGAAGACAAATCTGCACTAAAGCGAATGTGGTAAGGCTTTCCAAAAGTTGTGGTGATCAAAATGAACTCTTTTTGAACTGTCTGCAGGCACCCAGTGAGTCTAGGAGAGGAGCAGATACATTGAAGTTACACCAAATATTTAGTGTATTTGATTCTGAATATGGTAATGGTTGATGGCAAACTAGTTGAGATGATGGAGGACCAGCAATGAAAGGATTCCTCTTTCTAATAAATAACCAGTACTGTTCTCATTGGAGACCCTGAGCTGTTTCTACATGAAGATGTGAGTAATTTAACAGACCTGTATTGTCATGCAGACAGCAGGATGGCCCCTCTCACTGGGGTGGCCACACTGCTGTAGTTTACTGGGTGTAACCATCAGTCTGGGCAGCCCGAGCACCATGGGCTGCTACAAAACTTTGCCAAGGCCCTGCCATTAAAAAGGGCTCTGTCTGCACTTCTTCACAACCCACAGAGAGGCTGAGATACCTCCCAGCCAGCAGAATGCCAACCAGCACCAACATTTCAGCTGTTCCTACCCACCCAGAGAAGGTGACAGGTACATAAAGGGACACAGAGTTGTTGAAAAGGGCACCAAGAAAACAAGGGGGAAACGGCCTTGACAGGCTAATGACAAACATTCTTTTCTGTAAAACTGTTTTACATTTTTTGAAGAATTGAGTTCATAAGCTGAAGCTGCCTCCAGGCGTGACCAGCATTTACTCATCAGATCTCCACAGGCCTCAATGACCTTGGCAGTCTCACAAGGATCATATTTTCACATGGATGAACTGTTCTTGAACAATTCCTCCAAACAGGATTTCTATCAATGTCAGGCACACTTCTCTTTTCATTCTACTTCCCTTTCCTTGATTAAACCTATCTACAGTGGACATTAAAGAGAAGAAAACAAGTGTTCACCAACATGCAGATTCAGTAAAATGAAATCAATCAATCACAGGACTAAACCAGTGTCTGCAGTTATCACACCCTTCACTGCAGTTATCACACTCCTCACTGTTGCACGCTCTGTCCCTCTGCCTATCCTGGTGATTTACTCTGGAAGTTCATCAGGACAGGGTTTATCTTGCAGTAGTGTTTGTGCACAGCCTGGCAGAATGGAGCCTTGTTCCCAAATAGTTCTTGAGCATTATGTAATAAACATGATTCATATGTGGATCATCTCCATCACTCTCACAAGGAGTGACAGAAGATAATACCTGCTGAAGGAATCGCTTTCAACACTTCAGTCTCAGCATGCAGCAATGCTCTGTGCTTATTTTAAACTTCCAGCCTCAGAGTTTCCCAAGAATTTTGAGGGAAAAATGCTTGATGTACTTAGTGTATACAATGAACTATATTCTCTGCTTGCAATTAAGACTCAAAAATTCAGAGTAACTGTTTTTCTAAGAAATGTCAAGTTCTGTCTCATTTCACTTTTCCTATCTTCAGAAAAGACCAACACAGAACAAGGAATCTAATTTACAGCTCCTCAAGCATCACACTGAGAAAATGAGGATGGTATTTATTCTTTGTCAGTATAAGCAATGCATAACAGAAATCGATATATGAAATAGAGAAAGAAGTCTGCTCTAGTGGCCATGGAGAAGCCTCTACTCAAACACAAATACTGAATTTATAAGCAGAATTCCAAATTTAGTTCTTAATTAGCATTGCCTACACCTGTACTAACAGCAAAATAATTTCATCCCATGTCACATACACACCTATCTTGCTCCAGTGAGTTCAATGGAGAGGAAGAAAGTAAAAAATGTCCTGAAAAGCAGCTTTTATTGGTTGCTGTCAGACAAGCATAGATGGACAGCTGCTCTGATTCACTGCAGAATCTTTCTATTCTTAAATTTCTAACACATGCATAAATCATAAGAGGCTGAACGGAGCAATTACTCTATATCTGAGCTTTTTTTTTTCTTTCTAGTGGAAAATAAACTTGGACAAAACCATCACCTGGAAAAACTTGTAGAAACCTGCCCCAATGATTGCTTTTTGTAATAATATATTTATGAGGTCATGTTTTCAGTCATAAAAACATAGTAACAAATGGACAAATTTCCACTTTGAAAGCAATAAATGAGTTAAATTTCTCAATTCAACAATAGGTCAGCTGGTGCTGTGTGAAAATGTTAAAGCTTGGCTGCCTGACTGTGACATGTCACGGGTATCTCAGCTCTGGTATCACATGGCACAGCAATCATCTGGATACAAACTTGTATCACTCACTGGGACAGACCTATCAAGCTTTAAAGACTTGGTAAAAACAAATGGCTAAAAAATCAACTTGGGTTTATGAACCTGGCCCACAGAAAGTAAGAAATAAACATTTATGCAAATCAGTTTCCAGCACAATAGCTGAAAACAAGCAACAGACAATTTAAAAAATTGTGTTTGACCTAGTAGTAAATATAGTTTAAATATTTTGTTGTATGCACTGTTATATGTCTAATTCAAGAACTGCTCAACTTAGCTGTTGAAACAAAACTGTAAATTGATGTCAGATCTTAGCAAAAGCTGGTTTAGCTTATCCGAAGGGGAAAACAAAAAAAAAGCCATAAAATTCTAATTTTTTTTGTAAAGCACTATCACTAGATAAAGATCATGAATACTGAATTGTGAACTAACTAGAATAACAAATGCACCCTTTTAATGAATGTAATTCATCATGACAATGTCAATGTGATTCATGTAATGAGGCCACATGTCAGAAAAAAGGAAATTACAGGTCATTAGGGTAAATTAAAATTATGTAATGGATTTGAATGATTTTCTTCATTTTACCAGGAATTTTTCAGCATTTTCTTTTAATATCTTAAGTTTTCCTGTAAAATATCATACCATTCTACTAGACTCCAACTAGTTTTAGCTTGGAAGGCAACAAGCATGAATTGTAAGGCTTTGTCTGATTATGTAACATCTGTATCAATAAGAAAATGAATTTAAAACCCTCATGAATCTACTATGAAAAGCCCTTATTTTTTTTAATATAACTATACACACAAGTCCCTTTTTCTACCATGGATTTTTAGTAAACATACAACTGGGTAAATTTTGTGCCTCGAAGATACAAACAAAAAATGACAAGCAAGACAAGGCACAAGAGTTTAGAGGACAAAAATGAAGATTTTATAGGCAAAGGAGGGAGCTTAGGGACAGTACAATATAAAAGAACAAAATCAGAACACCATACAAAAACATGATTTATCCAAGGTCTTAGTTAACACTGCAAACAGACCTAGGCATTGTCCCAAGCCTTAAAAGAATGTTCCAAATATTAAGAATAATTATTTTTTGTGGATCCCCAAATCCAAATTCTAATAAAGCTTTAAAGGTAACTTTATGCATTGTTAAGAGAACACTTTCATGTATTTTAGAGGAGAAATTCCAACCAGTCTTGAATGATGTCCAAAGTAAGTTTGAAACTTGTATTTTCATCCAGTTAGTAATTCATCAGTCAAAGCCATGTCTCCAGTATGACAGAGTTCCCAGTAACATTTACAGAGGAAGCCAAGGTTAATTTTTTTCAAATGTGGACAGTTCAAATTAATTCTTACCCCAATTAAGTCTTTTCTTCTTAAAATGGCCATGACAGTTTTTAGGAAACAAACTTGAAAAGGCTGAACATTTCACTTGCCAGTGATGAAACCATAAACTAATACACAACTTCATACAGCATGGAAAAGACTACTTTTAAGCCTTCTCTGCTGTAAGAGCTATAATTCTAAATGAGTTATAAATAAATGACCATTGTACAGTTTTTCAAAAAATATATATACTGTCTTTAAGCCACTGTACATTTAGAAATTTCGGAGTGGTATGGACCACTAGGCATTCAGCTATACAGATTTATGCTACTCTTATATCTACTGTTTTTAATTAGTTACTATTTTAACATGTTCTCTTTGAAAGCACAAAGTCATATGTCAGTAACAACCATGAATGATTAATTCTGTTACAGGATCTTAATTTACTAAGCAGGTAACATGAATTTGTGTAAGTTGAGTCCTAAGAATATTATGAATGTTAATAGATGGCCAAGTCACTGTCTGCTTTAATTTGATAAACATGGTGATGTTTTTTATTATTAAAATGTGGTTCCCTGAAGTATAGATTTAAACAGATGAAAGAATAAAGCAAAGAGAGATTGGTGAGATTCAGCTTTGTGCTGCACTGCATAGAAGTTATCTCAATGGCATGTAATCCAGGACTGCTTCAGAAAAAACAGATGAAATATTTGAGTAGAATAGGCCCCAGTAAGATGAACTCCTCCTTCCAGGAGGGCATTGTAGTGAGAGAACTCCAGGCAGGAAGGAGTGGGGTGCAGAACATCTGCAGGAAAGGGGGGTGAAGCCAAACTGCAGCAACAGGTGAATCACAGAGACAGGCTGGTGGCATCAGGTCTGCTCTGTGGGTCTTTAATTATTAGCTCCAGCACCTAGGGAACAGTCAGTGCCCCAATCAACCAGAGACAGAGAGTGCATGCTAAATGAAACATGGCCTCAACAGAACAAAGAGATGTAACATTCATTAGCATCCGGGAATATTATTTCTGTCTTTGGATCCTGTAACAATTCATAAGGAGCTAATCACATTCCTATTTGCCATTAATATTCTTCTATGGCAACACTATTTAAAAACTCTCTTAGTATGCTCTTCAGTATTCCAGCTTGGAATGAAATGTTGCTTTCAAGAATAGTCTTCCAAACAAACCTACTCTGAGAACTAAGGCAAACCACTTTGTGGCTGAGATATGATGTAAGATATTTCCATCCATGATCAAAACTCGTGGCTAAAGAGCTGCCTTCTTTTTGAGATTGCCCAGTTAAGGTATCCTTGTTCTTGAAATGAAAAAACAAGCAAACTAACAATCCCCAAAACTTTACTGGCCAAAATTGCATGTTTTTACCGAAATGACATTTAACAGATCACGTCCTTGTTGCACATAAATGTATTAACATATGGAGACATCCACACAGACACACACTGGCTATCCAGTGGAATGGGAAACTCGACACACTGCTGTCCAGTAGCATTTTGTAACCAGGATTAAGTGCAGCAAGGCTTTACACTGTTCAGCTGCTACAGAAAGTCAGCTGATAATGCTGCTCCTCCACTCATGAGAATTTAAGTACCAAAGCCCAGCAGTCTCTGCTGTAATGTGAAGTACAGAGGGAGACTGAGAGACAACTGGAGGGAGAGCATGAAAAATGGCAGAGGGCACTTAGTAATGAATAAAGGAAAAAAAAAACCAACACTGCTAATTTCCCAAGGGTTGGGTATATTTAACTGTCACATCTGGAACCCATGTTTAAGTGTCATTAAGGGAGCTGGTTTTCAAAGGAGGTTATAAACTGAAGTGTTCTGAAATGACTTTGCAGCACTGTTTACACAGCAGAGTGGTTGCAGGTTTTACAGCTGTGAGCTGGATCCCAACAGCCACAGGAAGCAGAAACCCCACAGGGATGCTCTCACTGATGTTCTCCCCTACACTAAGAAGGGATGCTCACAAAAGCAAAGCAGCTTAACACCAGCCAAGGAGTTTGAAAATCTCAGACACAGCTCTAGAGCTATTAGTACAACAGCCTCTCCTGGGCCAAAAAACCCCACCTCAAAGCACTGCTTTACAGATTCTCATCATGATAACTGCTCTTCAGGCAAGGGAGTGGCTGAAAGAGGCACAAAGGACAACAGGAAGAGTTTTAATGTGACATTTGAAACACACTTCACATACAAAACAGTCTGTTTTCAGAGGTCTACCAAAATGTAGGTATCAGTTTGTTTAAGAAAATTTTTACTCCAAAAAACATCTTCTAAAGGCATTCAAGGTTACCGGGAACTCTGAATTGGCAGAAGGCCTCAAGACTCAACCTTTATTCATCTGTGCCTATGTGCACTTCACACTGAATTCAAAAGCCCCCAAAACAAACAAACAAGCAAACATCAGTAGTTTGTTTTTTCTGGAAAGGTCAAAAGCTCTTTGATTACAGACAGCATTGGGGAAGTGCTTTGGACTGCTAGTGTGAACATCTTTAGCACTATGGTAAAGATGAAAAGATACAGAGCGGCAGACAAGGTACAAACAAAGACACTGAATTTCTTTTGCATATGTGAGCTCTGCATGTGCTAGTTTGCTCTGAGCTATGTTAGGTCATGCTGTGTGACACACATTTGATTTGATATAGGATTTAGAAGGACACACCTATCAAAGTATATTTATAAACTGCCTGCAGAATTAGTCAACTGAATTTTGCCTACGTTTGAAGTAGATGTGGGATGTTTATTCGTAGACCCAAAGGCTAACCTAAGTCAATGAATGTTGCTGGTTTCATTTTTTTTTTGTAGGAGAAACAACTGGTGTTCATTGTATTGCCACCATATTTATCATTTTTTTGTCTGAAAATGGAACTTGGATATTAAGACTATTAATATAATACAATGCTACATATTTGCTTAATTGCTGCTTTTAAATTGTAACGTGACAGAGAAAACAAGATGAATTAAACTCTAAAATGAATTGATCTGTTTACATGTGTACACAGGAATACTGGAACGAATGACACTGCCATTATAAAACAGCGTTTACGCCTGAGTAAACGAGGTGTTGCACTCTATTGGAAGAATAGCTGTATCTTGGACAGCTCTGCTTAAAACAGCAGCACACATTGTTTGTGTTTATAGAAATTCATACTTTCATTTCCATCTAGTAGTGCATGGATCTGTACCAGCCAATTTTTACCTGATGAAAAGGTGTTCCCAATAACGCCTATGGGCTTTCATCTGTTTAGAGACTTCTTTTGCATCAATGTCTTCAGAAAGGGAATAGACAAAAAAAAAAATAAAAGAAGATTGGAAGGAGTTACTCGTGTATAAGGACAGTTTAACATACACCCCCATCTTCCTTTGGTGTGGTATCCTAATCTGGATTGTGTCCATGCACCCAGGGACTCACAAACCCCTTTCCCTGTGGTACTTCAAGAATGAGGTATCACACACAGCCAGGTTGGAGCTGAATTTCTCAGGCTGCAAGAAGAAAACATTCTCTGCAGGTGATGTCTGATGGGTGAGGGTAATCTGTCCAATTTTAATTTAGTTGACATATCAGGTTAGATTTTTAATTCTGTGTTTATCTGCAGACAAAAGACTACATTCTTAAAAACAAGCCTGAATTGTTCAAGTGAACCAGAGATCGAAATGCTAATTGAGTCTTCTCACAGAAAGGTTTTGCTTAGATCTGTGAGAATACAAAAGGCCAGTTAATCGAAATATATGCAGTAAATTTTGTTTATTCAGTCCAAATCATATAGACAGGTTAATTAAAAATTCACAAAGGATTTGTTTTCTCTGTATCAAGCCTAAGGGTTCTTAGTGTTGTGTTTAAACAGGTGCATATAAGTGCCATGAATATGATATGTATCCTGAAACAGGAATTTTAAAAGAAAATCAATATCCCAGGCAAGAGAATAAATGGAATTTATCACTTGTGCATGCAAATGAGAGGGTGGCTGGGATAAGAGCTAATGCAAATTTCTTATTCCTTTTGTAGGGCAGTCCATTCTGAGATTTCAAATTTCAGCAGCTCTAATGAGCTGATAAAGATCTGTATCATGATGTGCTGGGTTTGGCTCCAGAACACAGGAGCAGCATGTCAGGGGTTGTGCATCTCTCCCAGGTTGCACAAAGGCCACCTCGCCAGGGGGCAGGAGGCCAGGGGCAAACAGAGCTAGACTCAATCCCTACTGAGCCCAGAGAACAAATAAAGCACTGCCAAGGAACAGGTAAGATCGGGCCAATTCCTTTTGGAATTCATCTGGGATAACAGAACAGCCTGATTTGGAAGTGACCTTGAAAGACCATCTGGTCTAACCTAACTTAGGCATACAGGGGACTGGAGTGAGTGTCACAAAGGGACTGTACCTTCCAGAGGTACCACAGGTCTGATACTGGGACCAGCTCCAGGGGAACCTGGGATTTTCACACCCTGAAAACACCTTTTAAATGCAAGTAAGTATTCTTCTTAGTTGAGATGTATGGCTATAAGTAATTTCCTTTACTTGTGTCCAGATGCAAAGCATGTAGGCTCCCAAGAGGATGAAACAGTGGGGCTGGAACTCGACTTGCAGGTGCTTTGTTTGACTGAGGCCCTGGAGTTTAAGGTAATTCTCACCCAAGCCAAGAATATTACAGATTTTATCAGTAAAAACACTGATGTGCCATTGAGTTGTATTTTCTATTTTCCCACTGTCATAAAGGGCTGTTTAATACTTAAATTACTTAATTTAAGATAGGAAACACTTCTATCTGACAAACTTGAAAGAAACAGCTCTCTCCTCCAGAGAAGGAGAGAAAAATCAGCTTTAACCACCAGAAGGCTGGTGGTAAAATCAATTTTTTGGCTGAGAGATGACATAAAATATCTTAATCCATGAAGGGGAAATTTCCACCCCTGCCAAGGGCCTCTGCAGAGGCAAATGCAGACAGCAGGGCACAGCTCACAAATGGAACATCAAAGAAGTGTCTCCAGTGGGAACCACCCTAAGCAAGGGTCACAATTTAATATCTAACAGACCCTGTTAAAGTAACACTTTCTGCATCCATGCTCTGGAATTCTGTATTCCTGATAAAGTAGCTTTTAAGAATGGAAAAGGATGGCCTTAAATGCATTTAGGAAGGAGATAAATTTTGAAAAAGAAAGTTTTTTGGGATGGAATAACAGAGGAGAGGTGATGAAAGCAGTAAATGTGTAAACATATGCTGACCTAGCACAGAAACAAATGGAAAGGAACAGGTGATGGATCACACAATATGAGTAATTTAGAAAAGTATTCAAATAATATGCAGAAGCACTGCCTAGAAGATACCTAAAAATATTACATGATCATTTTGTTCACATACCATGCTGAGTATGAAAATATTGTTTATGGAAGATGTAAGAAGTTTTCAAATCATATCATTTTTTCCTCCCCTTTTTTTACAAGTACAGAATTTTACTATATAGCACCCACGTTTTACAATTTCTCTTGATACCATAACAATATTTAAAAACCAAGCAAGAATAATTAATATCTCAGCAAGCACAGACAATTCTGCAACTACAGCTCTCTTTTGCAAGACAGGAATTGCAACCACTAATTCTATCAGAATATAAACTTTAATGAAAATTAAGAGCACACTGGGAACAAAATAGTATACCAGGTTACATTATGTCATACTTCTCAAAAAAAGCAATATTTTTTCCAGAGAGATACTCAACAAACCAAGCTCATCTTGAGTTAGTGGTACCTGGAGAAATGACAACTCTGAAAATCACTTTGTTCTGAGTACCTCAAGAGGAACTGAAATGCCTGTCTTCACAAACACAGGCTTGACTAATTTGTCCACTCTTCCCCAGTCCTTTAGTTACAACAATAACCTCCCAAAAGCAAAGTGCAGGTAAAGCAAATGCAGAATTGCCTTGCTGAAGCAGCTGGGGTGGAGGTGTTTGACCCAAATCAAAACCCCAACCCAAAAAATAATAGAGGAAAGTAAACAACCACCTCTCAGATGCTGCTTACAGCTTTTAACTTGGAAAAAAACCCCTAAAATTGACAACACTCCTGTCACAACATGGATGCTATTAAGAACTATGCAGGGCAAAGCTTTCAGAAGTCATGCCATTTTCATGCTGCTGTAAACTTGGGGAATCTTGGAATTGAAGCACAGGTTATCACCAACTTCACTTTTTAAACAAAAAAAAACCACTGCAGAATTGGAGCGAGAGGAGTCTGCAGTAGCAGGGACTTTCCAACTTTCCAACTCCACCAAATAAAGCAAAATTGAACATTAAACAGTAGAGGGGTTGTGATCTTTACCCAGTCCAGAAGGGCTGAGGTAAAGGCAGAAGTGTGAAGGCAGAGAAAAACTGGAGAAGGACACTTTACCTTCCATTTCAGGAGTGAGTATGCAAATCTGAGAATACAGACAGAAGAAAGTGCAAAAAAGCAAGAGAGCTGCCAAAAGAGGTGTAATCTTTTAGAGATTAACACTTAAACGTTTGTGTCAAATCTAGGCTTAGAGGGAGCTCATAAACAAAAGCTGCATAAATTACAAATGCAGAAAAGGAAAATTACATCCCCTCTGAAGTGCTGTCAGGTCAAACTTTTGGCCTTTGGTTTCTTTTTCAACTTTAAATGTAGTTCTCTCCCAGAAGACACCTAGAACCAGTTTTCCAGCAATCTTTCCAATATACCTATGCTGGCTTTTAGCTGAAAACTAAGCATTTAATCCAAAATTACCAAATTCCAGACCTCTGCTCAGCTGCTACTAAAGAGAACCACAAAGTCCATAAGCACTTTATTTACAGCTCCAAAGTTTTCCAGTGTTTGAGGTTAGACCTTGGGGTTTTGGTCATGGCCAGACTGCCTCTCTCATGTTGCTAAACTGCATTCCAAGTTCAATCTCTGCACTTGGCCATAACCTCACTGCTAATGGGCAAAGCAGCTTTCCATTTAGTTGATAACAATGTCCCTCAAGATCCACAAAGGAAATGTTCTCTCCCTCAGACCTAAGAAGCTTAAAGTCTACTGGAATTTATTTGAACTTGCTTAATAAACTGTGCACTGTTAAAATGTGGTCATTTTAACACGGCACCGGGACGGGAAATGAGATAGTGACACTCATCCAATTCAATTATTTCTGTTAAATGCAAAAGCAATTCTTGGAGCAGAACTGGAACTGTATTCCACTTCCCCAGGCGAAGGCTGACCACTACATTAGAGAATCATTATCACTCTTACATCCTCTCATCTTCTTTTTGTCACAGGGTCTAAGTCCTTATGTGGACATAGGGCCTAATTAATTTTGCTGCCCTGACGTAATATCAGTCTCTAAATAAATTTATGCAGTTTCTTAGTAAGAGGGGAAAAAATAAAAATTAAAAAAAAATTAAAAAAGGAGAATACTTGAACCCAGCAAAACTACCCTCCCTCTGAAGTTCTTGAACTGTATCTGTCACAGCACTGTCTCAACACTTGAGGGCACAAGAAAATCCTGATTAAATGCACAGGGCTTGGATGAAATCCAAAACATCAAACCCCAAGCTTAGTTAAAAAGTACCTACTATTGTGTAGGACTTATTCTCAGTGCTATGCAGATCTTAAACTAAAATAAAGGCAGAATTGTACACTGCTTGTTCAAAAGAAAAGACCTTATTTTTTGAGTACGAATTGTATGTGACTTTAATAGTATGAATTCTGTCAAGTTGTCCATAGAATAAATTTGCACACAGTTCAACATAACATGTGCACATTAAATAGGATTTGGCATTAAAAGACCCAACATTGAATGGAAATCGAAAATAAATGCCCACATTCTCCCCAGAAGACTATTCACCCCAAGGCCTTAGGCATTAATTTAAGTGAATGAGGAAGCCACTAGGGCAGCTGTCGGTAGCTTATTTGATTTGTGAATAAACAATGGCTTCATTTTAAATGCTATTTACTCCTACTACATACTAATGTCAGAATCGAAAACACAAAAAAGAACAGGCTATTCAAAACCACACAATTTTAAGAAATCTTTTATACTGCAAAGTCCTTCATTTCAACATGGCAGGAAAATAAAATTATAAGAACTTCTGCTGCCTTACTAATTTTAACTGCTGCTAATGTTAAGAAGGCCTGAGATTGTATCTTATACTTAATTGATATTGTGCATTTGGCTGTATATTAATGAGAACTTAGGGTATCACAGGTCATTCCAATAAAATCTTTGGGCTTGTCAGCTTGAATTATGTATCTTTACATCTGCAGAAAACAGTGGCAACATGATAATTACAGTAGTTGATACATGTTGTTATAACTTGTTAGTACAATCAGGTACATCGTGTCCAAAGCGCAGATGCCAATCCAGCCTGGCACTAATAATCCATCAAACAGATTATTAATTAAGAACAGTTTCTATGCAAAGAGGAGCATTTAGCTGCACAATGGATTTTCAGATTGGAGCACAGCAATTTCTTGCTGATATTATGAAGACTTAATTACAACACAAAACCATCTCCCTGGCACCCAAGATGAAAATGAAGACCTTTACCCTATACATCCATATAAACAATGCTGAACTTTATGTGTAGGTGTTCCTGTGGGTTTTCAGATAATTACACACAGAACCTCATTCAACTAGGTAGGTTTCATCTGAAACATCCTCATATTACCAGGATTCTTATTTGTAAGTAGGTTTTGTCCTGGGCAGGGTTCAGAAAGAAGCCGCCTACAAAGATGCAGTTACATCCCTTCTTGAGCAGAACATCCATGCTAAACACTTTTTGTTTCCATCTAACTTTGTAATTTAAAAGACAACAAAGCCCAGCTGGCCCTTCCTACACTCCATTTCTATTTCACATACAGACATCTTGTCCAGTGATCAGACTCTTGCTTGACATATAATAGAGGTATGGGAGTCTAAGAAAAGACAAGGAATTTACATAAAAGGAAAGGAACTGTTCCAAACAATAAGCAAATTGTATCTGCTCATGAATGCAAAATATGACTACAAAGCAAACTGAGTGCACAATTTAAATATGCCTTTGTGCAACTGGCACTTAAAACAGCTGATAACCCAGGATGAAGCTGTCACTGAAAGCATTGCACAGACAATCTATGGATAAATCATTCTTGAACAATTTCTCCAATATACATTAAGCACTAAAAGGCTCATTTTTGACTCACACACCATTCGAGTTCAGCCTTCTTGGTTTTCTTGGGAAATATGAATATCCAGGCTAGCAAAGAAAAAGGGAAAAGAAGTCCCATTGAGCAGCTCCCATGCTGATCTCTGCTTCTAAGGTGCAAACCTAGAAAAACTGCACTAAGATCCAAAAGCTGCTCTGAATTTACAATCTGTGATATCAGAAAAAAGGCTACTGCCTCCAAAGGCCTGAGCCCCCAGACATACTATATAGGAACAAACATTTTTACATTATTCATTTAAATTCACCCAGGCTGTCCAGCACAAAGTATCAGGGTCTAGAGAAAGAAAAAACCCACAAAGACAAATTGCAGGTACTGGTGTCCATGTGCAATGAACCAGCCCAGCAGCTCAGGGTATTTCCATGCACAAGTCAGCTGTGCAGCACATGTGGAGGGAGGGAATCCAGCACTTCCCAGTGGCTGCTGTGTGTGGCTGTACCAGACCTCACGTGCACACCAGTTCCAGCTGGGCTGCCAGATGTCTGAGATTTATGGACATATGGCAGTCCACACGGTAGCATCTAAACTTTTAGGACTTCCACAAAACCCAGAGTAATCTTTTAAACCCCTGAAATCTGTATGAACAATACCTCTGTGTGCAAAACAGAGTATGTCCAGGAGCATGCAGATGACTGGTGCCTGACATGGATTAATGGCCCAAACTATCTGCAATCTTATATTCACTGAGAAGTCATGAACCCCACTATTTTTCCTTTCTGAGTTATGAAGCAGAGCTCACCAGGCTGTAAAATGTTGCATTTGATATATTAAGAGTGTATTGGCTGTAAGCATGTTTTCTTCATCAGGTATTGCTTAAGTGTTTCCACGTTACCTGCTACATGGGCTGGTATTTAGCAAAGGAGGTGCAAAGGAGCCCCATTTGAGCAGAGCTGGTGTATTAGGGGCAATAAGTTGTTGCATCTACAATAAAGGATGAAAACAAGGAAAGAAGGTGGAGTGGGTTGCTTGGAAAATTTGCCTCTCATCTATGGACTCAGACTTACCCTTGTGCTCACACCACACAATGTTTCAGCACATGACTGGTGAGCCCCAATCACTGTCAGGGGGCACCCTCTGGGGAGCAGCATCAGGGCAGGGCAAATTACATCTGTCCTTAACTTTGGGACCACAACTTTTTGGGCCAGGCTGCAGAGAAACACAGATCACAGCTGGGGGAGGAGTTTCAGGCCACTAATAGGACTTACCAGAATGATGCTTCTAAAGCATCTGTGTTTTCATTTCCTATTTTGGTTCAAGTGTTTAAGAAAAAGAATTCTGCTTCTGGGTTCTTGGATTCCAAACATTAAGCACTGAGTCTGTATTTGAGTACCTAAACAGAGCTGGCCTGTTTCTCAGTATCATCAAAGCTGTACACTTTCAACCAGTGCTTTTTAAGTTCAACTCTTCTTTCCCAGTCTTCAAAAATTATTCATCATTTTCCTTGCATAAAGAATGCTCAGATTAATAAGACAAGGAAGAAATGCCCTTGTAAAAGAAAAAAGAGGGATGAACATAAAGACACCACACTCACTCAGACCCTAACAACAGACCTTTTCATTAATTATCTTCCTAATGATGCATTCTCGAACAATACTGCAAAATTTCCTTCGAAAATTGAGCTACTCGCTGGGGAAGAGTGTATTTTATCTTGTTCCCTCAAGAACTCTGAAGCCATCTTCCTCATATTTATATTCTAATCTTTCTATACTCACTTGTAAAAGCTGATAATTAGGAAAGCCTCTTTGATGGCCAGAAGCTGCACACTATTTCTGTGTGCATGGTAACAGCATGAATCACTGGCTGCACTAATCCTGTAAGAGTGTTAAAGGTCCCATGTGACACTTACCCTGAATGCTAAACCTGTCCTATATTATGCTATTTCACACTAATCCTGAGAAAATTAATGTTAATTTATCATGAAAAAAAGGTTAATTATACATTTACTTCTGATTTAGCCACATTACACAGACTCACAAATAATACTGGGGGCTTTTAGTTTTTGTTCTTTTCTTTTCTTTTTTTCTTTCTTTTTTTTTTTTTAATTAAAGTTTTCTCCTCCAGCCTGCAATCAGGGACTATATCCCAAAATCGTACCAGGTTGGGAAGTAGTGTTGCAGAGGCAGGACAGTGTCAAGACTCACTGGTAGTTCTAATGATCCCTCTGAACCAGTTTGTAGAAACTTTAGCTTTTCTTCTTTCAGCAGAACTTGCAAACAGTATCTGATTCATTGTTTCTGCTGGTGGTTTTCAAGTATACATTGAATGCCAACTCTGGTTCAGAAAACAGATTCAAGTTATTTAATTGCCTATTCATTGCTTATTAAAGTAATAACTTTTGGAATAAAATTTGCTCCTTTAAGAAATACTTCAGTGTAATTAAACCACAGCATTTACTTGAAAATCAAAAACTCCAACACCGACATCCTACATTTTGAATGATTTATTAATATGAGTAGACTCTAATCCCCAAGTACAATCCTGGCATTTTACCCAAAGTCCTGCAATAGCTGCATTACACATTACATACAAACCAACTCTGAGAGACTGCCAGGAGACATTACCAGTGCCTACCCCTCTGCTTCCAGACAGAAACCCACAAGAAAAGCAATATTGTACATCACCAACATTTCTGTTACAGAAGTTAAAACTTAAATGATCTTAAATGGGAGAAGTCAAACAGACATCAAGTATGTAATTTACATATATCTCAGTGTTTTCTCTGGGAAAACTGAACTTCTCCTACATCACTATTTATAATTAAATGCATACTTTTACCAACAGGATGTGGATGGGGTCAAGCTAATATTACTAAAACAGCATTTACATTTTTCCTTATTTTTATATTAGGTACGCCATCATAATGGGTGGTGAAAAACCATTTCAAATTCAGCTGCTTTTCAGAAAATTTATAACAACCAATTAAAGACAGGGTCTATCCCATTTCCTGGGTCTTCCAATAGCCTTTTTGAAACCATTTCTCTGCTTAATATCCTATAAATTTTTCTTAGAAACATTCTTCAGTGTCTATGATAGAAAAACTGTGCTGAAAATCAATAGTCTCCACACTTCTTTGCCTGCAATATGTTATATATCAAAATCCTGTTTTATAAAAGTCTAAAATGAGCTAAAACAGATTCAATTTTAAGATTCAGAATTCAAACTAATAGGTTTTAATTTAAGAAAATATCTGACACTGTGAATAGGCAAACAAATGGATTAGATTCTCTGGTTTTATTCCTTAGGCCATAAGTGTTAATCTCTCAACAGAACCAACATAACACACCACTATAGATTATCAAAAGTGACTATTGCTGCCATGAATTATTCATTTGAAAAGTTCTGCACCAGTGATAATATGAATTATATTTGAAAAATATTCACATAACATTTTAATAAGCTTTAAAAATGATTTCTTTCCCAATGTTTAAACTAAAAATAATATTTAGTATCTCAGAAGGAATTATGGATTTACTGGATGTGTTCAGCAGTCCTCCCATAAGGTATCTAAGACTTAGGGGGAACTGATCATGTAAATGCTCTTAAAGATGTATTTGCTCCACAAATTAAAGATAATACATGTATATTTCTCTCAAAGGCCTCAAATCAAATTATCTCCATACATGCAAATAGCTGGTCCTGTTAAAATGTATTTACAAGACATTCTAAAATTGAAATCAGGAAGGTTTCCATTTCTGTATTTGATTTGTGGCTGAGCAATGTAACACCTCCTCTTTCCTACCTTAGATGTCCACTGTAGAAGTTGACACTTCCAAGTTTTCTTTTTCTTCCTTTTTTCCCCATTGATCTCCAGTGGAAAATCTCAGCCAGCCCTCCTCCTCCCTACTCCTGTCTCAGCAGGTTCACCTGCCCTCAGCTTCCAGCACCATTTTGACACTGATGAATCACCAATCTTCACTCGCATCTTTCATTTCCCCCACGTTGCAGGCTATCTCCCTTCTCTGCCTGCTTCTCAAACACACAATTTTGATGTCAAAGTCAGCCTCTTGAAAATTGAACTTCTTATCTTTCCTTCCAATTCTCCCCTCCTTGCCACTGCTGCTGACAACATCACTACCTTTCTCGATTCTCGAGATTTCAAATTTCATGGCCCATTCAACACTTTTCTCCATCCCTTGATCACAGCTCAAACTGTCACTGTACTTCTCTATGATCTCTCCAATATGCACTCTGTCCTCTCCAATCCTTCCTCTAAAATACTTGCCCAAGGTTTTACATCACTTGCATCAGTTACAGCAAACTCCTGTTTAAGGTCTTATTCCCAATGCTCCAATATATCTAAAATACAGCTGCTAAAATAATGACCTTCCTTGCCTGCATTGACCATTGTAATTGGCCCCTGACCATGACTTTTAATGGTCACCCATTAAAAGAAAAGTTACATAAAGTTAACCAGTACTCTCTCCATTAAGCTCAAGGTTATGACTCTTCCAAGGTTTAGTTCATATCTCCCCTCTTACTTAATTTTTTCTACACTTTCTTTTTCTTCTCCTGTTTCCTACAAATTGCACTTACTCTTCCTTCTTGTTTTTCCCAAGGCCTCATGCATGCCACCACAACACTGAATATACAAAATATCTTCGTTTCTTTCCTTCCAAAACACAACTCTCTGTTATCCTTTCTCAGGTATCTCTTCTAAAAATGCTTCCTTCAGCCTGGAGTTAGACACTGGAACATAATCCTTGCCTTTATTTTGAAAAAGGAACTAAGCATCCTAATTGAGCCAAATTTTATTCTGTACAGAACAGTTCTGCCTGGAGTTTTTTTCCTTTACAAAATATAAGTAAATCATTCCACGAGAGTGACACCTTCAAAGATTTTCTTAAAAAACCCACAACCAAACACAAAAAACTCAAAGCCTTCCCCGCCTAAACAAAAATAATCAGTTTAATTCACTGTGTATCTCATTGAAAAATCAATGCTTACTAACAACTAGAAATCAATATTTCTTTAGATAAATCATGGGATGGTAACATGCAAAGCAAAATTTAAATCAATTATTCAAATAGAGGCTACTTTAAAGTAAAATGATTGAAACCAAGATTGATTAATTAAATTAATCCACTCTGTCCCAATATATTACCATATCAAGTTACTTCACCTACATAGCATTGTACACACTCAAAGTCCTTTTCATGAACTTGCACACCCAGTTTGTCCTGGAGGAAAGCTGAATTTATTTTATTCCTGTCAAACAGATTGACAAACTGAGGCAGAGAGAGCAGCCAATGAATCAGTGGCACATCTAAAGCTCTGAACTCAGGTCTGCTGATCAGCCAGCTCTGCCTTCCCTGAAGAACAAGGCTGATGGTCACCAGTTGAGCCCCCTCAAAGATTTTTTTCTTTGGTCTGCACCTCTGGACATTGCTACTGAGACAAAAATTAAAGTTGTGAAACCTGAACAAAGACTACAGGAACTGGCCAACTTCACTATCATGTATCCATACATTTCAGATCAGTTATTTGATATACAATAGTTACAGAAACAAAGTTCCATGCAAAACATTCTCAAAAATGAGATGCTTCTCCCCCCAAAAAAAATTCAACTCCAGGATTTTGCAACATGATAGAAAATATATAAAAATAAATTTCAGTACACTGGTCAAAATCTCTTTTTACACCACAAATGCTAGTAAGGCAATAAAACCTAAAGTGTGCTGCCCTGCTATTAAGTCTTTCACTATTTTATTATTTCATAGGTACAACCCCAAATTTAAATACTACAAACATTTAATTCAAAGGGGTTTTTGGCTTTGAGGACTCTATTGGGCACTAAAGCAAGAAGAAAAACAGATCTAAACTAAAAGTGCAATGAAGTGAATATGAAGGTTATGAATCAGCCTTCCATTATTGAGCCACTTTAGCAGCATGTAATAGATTCTGATTAAGCTCTTTAAGCTGAATTACATTGTACTATTTGAAGACTACTCAATTAGTATTTTTCAAGGCCCAGAAGCTAATTTTGCCAGCATCACTAATTTTTACCAAGGTCTGATCAGACCTCACCACAGTGTGCTCAGCAGGAGCAATGAGCCAACTCCAGCTTTACCAGACCTGCTATTAAAATCCTTAGGCTGAAGTAAGAGCTCAGAGCTCTGTCACTGTGGGGAAGCTTCACCCCATGCCACAGGTAGGAATTCCAAGTTTTCCCATGGGCATACAGACATCACATTCTTGGAAGAGACAATCCACAGACTGGATTTTGCCATTTCAGAAGCCCTGTACTACTGTAAGGCTGTTAGATGCCACTACAAACATTTAGAAGCCGAAACAAGAACAACTCAAGTTTTCTAAGCAGTTTCTAGGTGCTCCTGGCAATGCAAGGTGTAATCACAGCACACTGCTGCTCCTTGACTGCACAATAGATTTTGAAGCACTGCAATCATTCATGTTCCTGTTGTAAGACACAGTATTACCTCCTGTTTTCACCATATAAGCAGGACTATTCACATCTACTAAAAATGGCAAGAGTTGCAAAAAAGAAATAAAAAAAAAAGAAAAAAAAAAAAAAAGGAAAAAAAAAAGGAAAAAAAAGCAGCACTGCAGCAGCTCCATCTACAGAAATCCTGTGTAGGAAATGACTATGTCTACCTCAGAGACAGCAAACAGCTCCCTCTGACCTATGGGTCATACTAAAATCTGTGAGAAAAAAAGGTTTCTTTTATGAAACTCCTGAGAAGATATCTTACTAGAACATTGTAGCTTAATTTAAAACCTAATGATTTTCAACCTAGTAAGCAATATGAATTCTTAGTGTAGGTATTTCATTAATAAAAACAAGCACATTTTCTACAGAATGCTTCAAAAAGCTACTTTTTGTATTGAGAATCATGTAGCAAAGACAGCGCAAGTTTAGCATTTGAAAAAGGTTTTGCTCCAAGTTCCCAGATGTACTTTTGCAGTCTGGAGTATTTTACATGCCAGTGAGGCTCCACGGCTCCAAATTCCAAATTCAATTCAAATGTTTGCACACTGAATGCAATGTAGACACAGGCAATCTAAACCAAGAGGTCTCTCAGATAAATGCATGAAGCAGTGCACAGTCATATGCCAATTCATGTGAGAAAGATCATAAAATCCCTTAGCCTTGTAATAAATGGGGCTCCTCAAGGAGGTCTCTCTACATAGATTACCCATAATCATCTCTGAAAACATACTGAGGAGAGTTTACTTTTCCAATCTACTCAACCATCATCTATTTCAGATAGTACTGTAGTTATTGTTCATGAATTGTACTAAGTAGAGCCTTTGGAGCCAGGTTCTTCAGTTGGATGGTTTACCTTTGCTGCTATTTTTTTTTTTTTTCATCTTGTCTCTGAAAAGTTCATTTTAGTTTCTAGTACTTATCAGTAATTGATAAAATATGTTTCAGCATCTCCTTTGGTTTATAGCATTTTCTTTCCTGGGCTTTTGTTTCACATGGAGCAATAAGTAGCAGGTGCATTTTCTCACAGTCCATAAATATTTATGGCTTGTGAATAACAAAGTGCACAGGTTTTAAAAAAAATCCTCTGTCGTATTTTACATACAACGGGCGGAAAAGGAAATTTCCCCTCCAGAGCCCATGTGTGGGAGTGAATGTCTTGGCACTGTGTGTCAAGGAACCACCTGGGACCAAGGGTTATGTCCATATTCTTACAGCCATCCAATTATTCATTTATATATGTATGCCTGTAAGTCCATGACATCATGCACCTTTAATACATTTCCTCTTAATTCAGGCAGCTGGTCTTTGCATCAAGTTAAGAAATCCCACCAGCCTGGAGACAGTAGGAATCTAGAGCAGATGAGCATACTGTCCTGGGAATTTCTGAAGTCCTACACTATTATTACAATATTTTAAATTTCCATTTAAAAAGAATTGGGAATAGTTAGTTTACATAATAAACCCCAATTTTAGTGTTGATTTAGCGCCAGCTAAAATTCGTGAAGTCCCCAGATATTCACAGCTAAACAGTGGCTGGAATACACCTCAGGTGATCTGCACTTCTGTAGCACTGAGGCTGTCTCTCTCTCAGTGAGAGATTTCTAAATGTGTATCATCCACTGTGGGGTAAACCAGTGAAAAGGGAGCCAAAGCTGCCTTTGGAAAGTGGTGCAACCTACTCCCTGAAGGTGTTACCAGTGAGTAACGTGAAGTTACCACTGAGCAACCTGCACACTTCCCCTAAGGACTATCTGTGAGCTTCCAAACAGCCTCTGGAGTTACTGGTGCACTTCAATATCCAAATGTGGGGCCCATATGGGTATAAAAAAGCTGTTTCACAGAGAAATGGCAACAGTGAGCAGACTGAAAAACTGAGTCAACAATTTTTTTAAAGACTATTCTTTATAAATCTGAATAGATGTAAATATCCTAAATCAGCATTGTCCTCTCCTCAGCATGGATGGCTTTATGTGCCTTCCAGATAAATGGTTTTATCTTCATTTACCAAAGTTATCTAATTGTCATTGGGTTTTTGTCTTGTCTAGACTATAGACATGGAGATCTTAACCACCACCCTTTTTAGTGGAAAAACAAGATTGAGTCACCCACAAAACGTTCAGTATTGTCCACTCACACATCTCTCTTAAAGAATATGGAAAATTCTCCCATCTACTCCAACTGAAGACCACAGGTGGGTCACTAAAATCTGAATATCTCTGACACAGAGCTGCTGGAATGTTTACAGTAGCTTTGATTTAAATGTGACTATTTTAATAATAGTTTGGTCAAGATTCTGTTCTTTATATAAAAATTATTACAGGGGACAGGATAAGCTTCTAAGCACGAAATAAAAATAGTCTCATGCAATGTGCCTGACCCTAAATCTGTCCATATGGATGTCCTGTCCTTCCTTTGACACTCAGTGGAAATGCAACTACAGAGCCAGCAAGGAAGGTCACGCACAAAGTGCTGCTGCACATAAAACACACCCTGGAGAACAGAGGAATATATTCTGTATCCTCAGAAAAGGTGGCCTGCAACAGCACAGGTCTGCACAGACACCCTTTTGATCTGCAAAGGAAAGGAGACTAAAACACTGCCATCCCTCAGGACTGTCCACCTTGCTTGCAGCCCAGGCTCACAGCGGTTTAGTGATTCCTGGGGACTGACAGACAAAACTTTCCTTTGCTCATTCTGCCTAATGCATGAACAGCCTGTCTGTCAAGAAGTCACCAGCTTCTAAGCAGGTTTAAGTACCAACATTCCTTTCAAACAAGAAATTTTTTGTTTCTAAAATGCATGCTGCCCAACTGTATGAAAACTAATTACATGAAACACTACATGGAGGAGGCTGCTTTGCAGATGTGTTACCTCAAGAGCAACCCCTCCCATCTGCCTACTAAAAATACATGTTCATAATTTTAAGTATAAAAACACTTCATTTCGTAGTATTTAAAAAATTCTACACAGACATCTTGAAGTGTCCAACTATGTTGGTACTCCAGGATAGATGAAATGTGGTATGTGGTGATTCCCCCCCCCCCCCCCC